>NC_051166.1:102332464-102733737 GCF_013339725.1 Rhipicephalus microplus | reverse complement strand
GTATCTTTAGCAGGCCACGATGCCCTGTGGCTCACGTACAAAAGGGTGGCTATCCTGAGACGTTGCTGGGGCCGAAAGCATCTACAGGGCTCAGGGGCACATATGACGGGCTGCAGATAATCGCGTACAGGAAAGCGGGGCAGACGCGAAAAAGACATGGTCATTTCTTACAAACAGCAGCTTTAAATCAGTTACAGTGCAGAGCTAGATTTAGCCTTTCATAGTCATTTCATTCCTATACTCATCAATAAAAATAACCAATTTCTATCATAGTATGAACGAGAACTAACAGACAATAATGACAAGAAAGTATAGGGATGTTATTAGTAGTATAATTATGACGTAAATTGGGAGAAAACAAAGTGGACGAAAGATAATGTGCTGCTGACAGGGGCGGAATATGCAACTTTCGAACACATTCAAAGGCTGCAGGTTCATTCCGCACTGACAGCAAGTTCTCTCTTTCGTCCACTTTATTTTCTTCACATTTACATCAAAATTATACTACCAATAACATCCTGTATAGTTTACTTGGGTATTAATGTCTGCTATGTTCCCATTATTATTGTGTCTCATAAGGAATAACAAGCCCTTAAGTTTCTCTTTTTTCCTTCTTTAGTAGTATGTTATGCGGACTTTAGTAGTATTTTATGCATATCAAATAAATCGACGCTATACTGTCTCGCACGATAGCCTTTGTTACTGCATTTTCAAAATGAAAAAGCTAATCTCCATTTCAACTTGTGAAACGTACATTAAAGATTTTATTTTTTACATCCCAAACCACCAATATGGTTATGTGGCATGTCGTAGTTGAGGGCCTCCAGAACTTCTGACCACCAGGTTTTTTTTTTATCAAGCACCTAACTGTGATACGCACAGTGAAGTGCTTACATACCAAAACACGACTTAAAGCTTTTGGTATAATGATTGGTATGTGCAACCACTGAAGGTAACTGCACTAAGCTGCTATGAATTTTGCCACTATTACTAATAGTAATCTTGGCGTGATGTGAGCGTTTTAGTTGAAATTATGCCAATATAACGCGAGCTGGAGAATGTGAAAATGCAGGTATGTTCATTATTAATGAAATTGTTTGCAGTTCTATCTGTGAGCACTGTAAAATTTCACTCATCAGTAGTTGAAAAAAAAAATGGATGGACTTCCAAGACCCAAGCGTGCGCCTCCAAATAAATGTGCATTATTAAACACGGCCTCAGCAATTTCGGCAACATTAAAGAGATACTCTGCTTTACACAGATTATGCACATTTATCTGCGGACTTCAAATAAGCAATTATTTTTATTGCACTATGCAGTTGGTAAAATATGGATCGTTTAATGTACCCTTATTAGGAGGAAGATTTGTTCTAAACTCTGACAGTTGTACAGCAAAATTAATGCATCACAATTATCTGGAAGGAAAACTGTGCACAGTAAACAAGCATGGCTACTCTAAGCCTGACAATGCACCTCAATGTGCATAACCACTGTATCAAAACTACTACATTGGCCATCTATTGTTTACATTACAGGTCATTATTGGAGTGGAACACACTATATTAAAGATTTACCATTGGCCCAAACCAGTTTCACCAGCCAAGCTTAAAATGAAACTCACATTGAACGCATGGTTCGCCAACAGGCTTGTAGTTCTGCACAATTCGGTTTTAACTGCTTCACTTGACGCACATGTTGGCTAGCCTTCAGAATAGTTTGCCTGAAAACATGTGAAAGACCTCTTGTACAGAATTTGCATAATATAGGCCATGCATATGAAATATATTAGGGGAGAGAAAGAGAGACGAATGAAAAAGAAAAAAAAACAAAAAACTCCCAAGTCAAGATAAAAAAAAAGACAATTTTGTCTACTACCCGAAACTGGGTAACAGTTCAGAGTAATGATTAAAGGGAAGGGGTATACAGAGATCAGAAGGAGAAAAAGCCACATGCACATCATCACACATTATCAACACTAAATTCTGGGGTTCGACTTGTCAGAACCACAGCATGATTACAAGGCATGCTTTTTCATTGGACTCTGGAATGATTTTCGACCAGCTGTGCTCTTTCATAGTGCACCTAAATCTAAGTACACTACTACAATCACCCAGAGTCACTTAGCAGCATACTCTTCAAAGTCCACATCAACTCACAAGAACCATGTGCAGCGTAATGACTGAACACCATATTGAATCAAGTATAAAGACACTCATGCCGCTTTTTCTGTTCTTAATTATAGCAATGTTTTCAATGCCGTCTGCTACAAAGTACCATGAGGCTGGCTTTGCAAAGCAGTTTGTCATAGAATAATTAGAAATTAATGGTCTAATGTAAGCATCGAGATGTAGGCATAGCCGGAAAAATGTTGAGGGAGTGGATGGGATATGACCAACCTGCCCATAAAATTTTTTGCGATTCGTATGCACATACACACGTGCATATACAAACATGTACATATAGACGTGTTTGTGCCCGTCCTGAAATAAAATCCTGGCTTTGCCCAAGATAGCAGCTGGTCGTCCACTGTAATGCGGGAAGTCACACAAGCCACAACTGAGGATTTGCTAATGACCGCAGCCATCATATGTGACGTTGTTGGCCGTTTGTCAGTGTAAAAATTTGTACAACTGAAACATCTGCGTAGGTCAGTATTGTCTCTGTGATGCCGTAACTGCAAACAGGGTCCTCCACAGAAAATTTAAGAGGGGGACTGAGGGGGTGGGGGCATAACAATCCATGCCACATAGAGGTAATGAAAACTAGGCACTTCAGAAATTTCTGGCAATTAAACTCTTCCACATCCAATTTCTTCAACCTCCTGCACGGTAGGTTACGACTGTAAGTACAAACATTATCTGATGCCACAACCGCTGGTAGGTTAATTATCTTCCCACTTTGAGCCAGCACTCTCATGTACCCATTGTTTGCTGTTGTACTATGTCTTAAATGTAGTTTCGCTGAAGCATGCCAAGACTTGCAAGGAGCTACTATCAGAAGACAAAATTATGCACATGAGGTTCTGTTGTGTTATGTCAGCGAAACATTAACATGCACCTTTTTTTTTTCATGCACTAATGGTTAAAAACACAGTCACAGTGGATCCCCGATGCTAGCTTAACTTTTTTGCTGCATTGACAAAGAAAAGCATGGTGTTGGATGCATTTATTCTACAAGTATCTCAATAAAATATGTGTTGGCATTTGCACTGAAGTTCTGGTGAAGAGCCTGTGATGTACCTTTTCAGTTGCATGTAGTGGTCATCTCCCAGGGGTCTGCATTCACCTTTCTGTACAACATGGCCTTCCAGGTAAACCTTACCTGTTACATTACACAAACACACATAGCACTGTCACTAGGCAGCAAACACCAACAGCCGGGAAAGAGACAGTATGGACACACATGCTAAGGTCTATTTAGTTTATTTGCCAAAGCCCCCCTCCCCTCCACCTTTTTTGAGCAGGAACTACCGTGTTTATTCCCGAATAGGTTGATTACAAACATAAGCTTACCCCTACGTATTACCCCACCGAGAAAAAACAGGAAAAAAAGACTTTACATCGAATAGCTTAATCTTTTGAAGCCTGACCATAACACACAATATAGTGTGAATTGCCAAAGTAACTGACAAATAATGCAGCTGCCCGACCAGCTCGCGTATCTTCAAATAACCGGTTGTCAATCTGTTTTCCTGCTTTCACAGAAGCGGCCACAGGCCTACCTCATAAAAATGACATGACAACTACACCCATCGCGCACATTTACTTACCTTACACTCGACTACTATGGCTCATAGTTGTAGTCTACTATATCTCACGTTCTCAATGTCATTGAGAGCATTCTATATACAGCATTGGAGAGAAAATGCAGTCCTGATTATTTTCACTGGCAGGTCCTCACATGCTTAACACATGTCACAGATTAACTTAGAGGAGCTTTCCTGCGTTGTGGTATCAGTTTCACGGTAGTGTCATCGATTGCAAGCCATATTTTGTAAGACCTAGCGATGGAGCCCTTACATAGCTTGATGACAGTAACATCCAACATTTGTCAGGCATGGTGATCAAAACAGTTCCTGCATCCTAGGTGGCTTGCTTCCCTATTGCATAAAGATTCTTAATGAGTCCACAGTGGGCATGTTCAGAAGCTTAAGGTCTGCTCTTGATCACTTCATCCACATAATCTCCAGCTATTCCTTTCATGATTAGCCCTTGCTTATGATCACTTTGTCATTTGAATAGATACCACTTATCAAGAAACTATCTTTTCCTTGGTAGGCACAAGCAAAACAGTAAGAAACACAAACATGACACTGCCAGTCATGCACTCGTGTGCAGCTGTTGATAACAGGCACGCACCTTTTGACCCATTTCACTGCATCTGTTTTGCAACTGGCATCTCATACTAAAGTCCAGTTTGGTCACCAGTGCTCTCAGTGATAACATAGTGCTGGAACACCAACAGCTGTTTCGTATATTTGTTGGTGATGGTTGCTAGACAACGAAGGAAGAGTTCATCGCAATGCCTTCCAGACACAGTTTATAACACCCAGTGTTATAGTAAATAGCTATGAATGAACACCTGCATTACAAATTGATTGCAGCAAAAATCCATCAAGAACGAGCGGAGTTACAAGAAAAGTGGGGGGGTAGAGAATATTACAGCAGCACGTGACAAGCTCTTTCTCTCTTCCCCTGCCACACAACAAGCATGCTGGAAGTTATACAGAGGGGGGGGGGGCAAGGAGGGGGCAAGTTATTTTAGAGCGCATAATGACCCTGAACAGGCGGGGTGGAACACCATCACTATCTTTCCTTGTGATTCCTGCATGAGAGTGTGGCTCACTCTGTAGTGTTAGCAGACTGTGGAGCGCAGCGCCAACACATGGAAGCGCCTTGTGGCAAGAAGCGCAGCTAATTCAAACGCTGCTCCCGATTCATGCTGGCTATTGACCAACAGCATGCTAGGTGCTGTTCTCCATCAAACAGTGGGCACTGGCGCCTCTGAAGCAAGTGAAACTGGGCTTCTGTATGAACAGAGGGTGCCTGACAGAACAGCAACTTCGTGCTCCACTTGTTCGCGACCACCGTCACCGGGACTGAATATGTGCCATTTTGCTCAGCAGCTAAACACCCTAACCACTGTGCCATAGCCATTGTAATGAAACAATGAATTGAAGTGCATGAAAACAAACAACATTTCTATGTAAACGATAGAACTGATGTGGCATTTAGAAATTAACGTTATAATAATGGACACTTACCAGAGGAATGCTCTGTACCATCTTCCGCCACTGAAACAAAAACAAGTAAGATACAGCTTTTTCACAGAAACATTGTAAGCATCTGATTTGAAGGAAGAAAGGAGTGTGTATGTTGAGGACCTGCACGAACACTTCTCTCAATTTGGCAATAACAAAAGCCAGGTGTTAACCAAAATCAGCAACCACAATCACAGCTGATCCAATTCAAGGATACTTAGTAGTATTTGTGAAATGCATGTGGTGGAAGGCTTATCAATGGTGCAATGGGTACTCAAACACTCACTCAGGCAAATAATATGCACTGAAAGCATATCTAAAAAAAATGACTGATCGAACAAAAGGTGACATTTTGTCTTTTATTTTTTTTCCCTCTTATAGATGAATTTTCCATAGACCAGAGCTAGGTAAGAAGTCTCAGACTCACTTCATCTAGCTGGCCACAATCGTGAAGTTTAGTCCTGTAAGAGCCAGAACACCGGAACGGTGATGAAGGTTGAAGCAGGGAAAGGTTAACTAAATGTCACCTAACGCTACATATGAAAGAACGTCTTCCCCATATCTAAACTATGATATCTGGAGTTTTACATCCCGAAACAACAATAGGATCATAAGGAATGCCACAGCGGAGCGCTCCAGAAAATTTGACCGTCTGTTGTTCTTTAACATGCACTGACATCGCACAGCGCATAAGTCTCTAGCATGTTGTCTCCATCAAAATGCAACCAGCGGCTGGTATCGAACCGGTGAGTTTTGGGTGAGCAGTTGAGCACCGTTACCACTACACCACCTAGAGAGACCAATTAACATGTCTAAAATATTGGTCATTTATGAAGGAGATTTGGTATCACCATTCTAGAAAGATACCAATACCGATCTCCAGAATGGCCAAAACCTGGTCACCGATTGTGAAATAAAGAAATTTTGTTACACTGTTATGTTTTAACACATTGTGACTGCTGCATGGGGTGCCAAATGAAAAAATAAAGAAAATGCTCGAGACCAAACTTGTATCTGAAGATTAGCCAGACAAAGCACTATTTATCACAACTGGCAAGAAAATATTGCAATTACAATAGAAGTTTATTTTTTGTGAAGCCGTGGGCCGCTACCAAAAGGTATGCGGGCTGCGTGCTTGAGACCCCTGAGCTAAGCCATAGACGCAATATCAAAGGCGACCCAATCAAGTTTTTTCTTCCTTCTCCTAGCAAGATAACTTTATACAGCTGGTCTTCAAGCCAACAAGTTTGTTTCTTAAGTCACTGCCTCGCTAAGCACCAATGCGGGCTGACATTTTCTCACAACTTTCTCGCGGCACTTGTTGGAGCCATCTTTACTTGTAAATAAACATGGGTTTATGCTCTGCTTAACGGAGCTCCTAACAGTTAATTGAGAAGAATAGAACCAAACTGTGCTCCTCTGTCCTAGCTAGCATTCATAGGTGGGACACCTTCCTTGTATTTTTGTTCATATGCAGGAGCCATGAAAAAATGCCACAGCCTGTGACAACCTATCCCTCCCACTTCTTTCCTATTTTGCTTTGTGCCACATCTTTAGTGGTGACATACAGCACTCTTGTAGAGGACCACAGTCATGACGTTGCAACAGTGCCTGTGTTTGCATATGTACAACTTTCACTCTCTCGAAATGCGAAATATGTCTGAAACTTCAATTGTTTTCACTGCCGCCATTTTACATATCAAATAATTGACTGCCCCAATGTGGTATACACACACTGCGCTCAGATGTTTAGAATAACTCAACCTGGTAAGACGATGTTTAAAATTACTTGAGTGAGCTACACTTCAAACTCAATCTAATGAAAGCTGATTTCAGTCCCCAGTCTAATGAAGAAATCTCGATCGCCCCCAAACGCCCACAGAGCTCAGTATTATCGCTAACCAAATCAACGACACCAACTTAGTCACTAAACCCAATTTAGAGAAGTTTTAAAAAAAATAACTTACTAAAAAAGTTGTAATTTCCACCAAATTTTGCAGAGACTGCCTTTTTTACAAGAGTGCACTCTAACAATATCATGTTAAAACGTCTAAGCACCCTACCATGACCCTACAGCTTCAGCTTGACAAGGCAGCACATTGTGAGCATGTATGGTGCAATAGACTCAACAGTTGGTAGCGCTCTAACATACCAGATGGTGTTAATAGCAGTAGTGGTTAGCCTTATGGCATATCATGGCACTAATCGCCTCTTGCCACTTTCTCACACAGCCTGCTCACACATCACTTCCCTCGTTCTCCGTGCATCATACAACCATCATTACTCCACATAACCCTCATTCTAATCTGCATCACCTGAACCATGCAACTAGGACTGGGTGACATTGAAGGCTCCATATCGGGACTACCGTCCTAAACCGTCACGGACTTTTCACATGCACAGGAGTAGATTGGTGGCAAGAACAATAACCTGGTAGCTTTTGGCTGTCACTACTTTACAATTTTAGATTTTAGAGAGCCTTTCTTGATTTTCCAGATTTACCAAAATAATTTGAGCGTCCTCATCACTTAATTAGATCAAGTTCCGACTGTTATTTGCTTACATAAAAATTACATGCTTGCTGAAAACAGTTTTTGATGCTTTAGACAAACCTTTGTTCTGTGCGAAAACGGCTAAGTTCTGGTTGGCTATGTTGGAGATGATGAAATGATGTTCTTTTGGTATAGATGACTTGTCTGCTGGGTCTTTCATGTTGACACATTCATCGCTTAGTGTGAAGCGAATATCTGATTCGCCGTTTGCTCCCCTAAAATTAGAACAAAGAGTTTGTTATTAAAATTTGTGCATTTGAATATAATTAAAGTCATTATTATCATTATCATTTTAATATCATTAGAGTCATTAGTGGATCCTATGAACTGTAGGAATATGCTTAGGCAAAACTTTTACAAATAATGCAGAGAATGTGTTCTTGTTCTGAGAATAATCGCAAGTATAGAGTGCAAACACTCTCAATATATTTACCAGGAAATGTCTAGCTCAATATGATCTTGAGGCACTCGAGCTTGAGAATCCCACACGAGACTACAAATGAATGGTGACAATGAAATAACAATGACGTAGTGACAATAATATAACAAACACAATCACATGATGACGTTGGTGGGCTCGTCGGTTATCATCCATGATAGAGTAAATAAGCACAGCCTAATAAGAATGCAGAAAAAACAAATTAAGGCAACTTGCTAACAGTGCGAAGCTGGAAGCATAATATGCTTGTAGAAAGAGCGGAGTTGGGCAGCCTTTTTTCTTTCTCTTTGGTTTTTCGTTTTTTCCCTCTCTTCTTTTTCTTTCTTTTTCACTCGTTTCTTTTTCAATTTTTTTTTTCTGTTTAATTCTGTCATCACCAATACACTTGAAGAAAAAGAGGAAGAAGGCTGCTCTTTGATGTGAGCACGCCCTTGAATGGCCATGCTATACCATAAAATCCCAAGAGCGCCCCCTATCGCTTGTCCATGAGAATTCAAATGTGCACCCATAGCTTATCTCATGCGTGCCTATTTAAACAAGCATTGCAATAGTAACACAAGGGTGCATTCTTTATTTTTACCCAATTTTCTGCCACCATCTTGAATTTCGATCCATGACCTAGAAAGCAACCCCCCCCCCCCCTTGTATATTGTCACATTATCCTTCGCTAGAAAGGGAGGGGGAGAGGCTTGCTCAGGATTGTACAATATGAGGTTTCTCTTGTGTTATACCAAGCTACAACAGCACACGACAGTATGTGCCTCTTGAGTGCTCCGCACTTAAAAAACTGTCATGGAAACAGTACTGTGTACCACATGTTTGTGTCCTTTCTACATCAATGACAAGTATCACCAACTCACTCTATCGCGCATGCATGGTAACAATGCTCTGAATGACTAGAATGACAGGACTTAGGCAGACAACATTGTTTTGATGCCACAGCTCGTTTTCCACATGTTACTGCATTGTGACATATGGAATGTACTTGCATGTACTTTACTAGCAAGAAACTGGAATCTCTGACTCTGTTCTGCGGTCTTTCCCTACAATGTAGATGCGAGCCATTCAACTTCAGACAATAAAGGCTCCACAGCTCAGACAGTGGTGCCACACCTATCATGTGATATTGAATTCCCCGCCCCCCTGGCAGAGTTTAATCATGTTCATAGCCTTGAAGATGTGCGTCACTCTCACCTGTTGCAATGGTGGCGTGATGCATTAGTGGCAAAGTGTGCTCAGCTATAGAGCTAGAGCAGTCGTAGTGACAATGAGGAAAAGGCTTGAATAATGGCAGCAGCCACTTTTATTTTTCTAGTTTAACGACGTAATCTTCAAGCCATCTTTCTCGTGGTGGCGGCATCAGAAAATGAGCCAAGTAATGCTCTTGAATTAAAAGTTACTCTGCAAATTGTAAAACGTACACGTTGACATAGGGCAAACAAGCCGTCTTTTTTTTTTAGGGGTTAAGCTCCTTAGGGCCGACCCACATCCACCGTCGTCCCTCGACGACGACGATGATGAAGAACAGGTGTGCTTCAGACCACACATTCTCTTTGTGGCACAGCGCATTCAAGGTACCCACTATATGCCATGACAATGACGATGAAGCACCCACTATGCTATTCATCATTCTGCTGATAAGTGAGGCATCCGCTACACATCTGGAGAGCATTATGTGCACTTTGTCCACTTGAACACACGAATGAGTGAGATTGTGGTGGATCTCAAGCTACCAATGACCAGTCATAGTCACAATGGCAAACATGCTGCAATAACACTATCAAATGGAACCATTTTGACGTCAATGTACCTGGCCCCGAACCTCTCCTGAGGCAGCCTAGCAAAGTACATCGATATAGCAATGCGAGACTTGTGGGGGTGCTAACACCCCCTGTAAAGTTGTTTGCGCCTCATGGTGCACATGTCTTGTGCATAAGCCGCATTCAGGAGTGACAACTATTGAACGGTAGGTGGCGTTGTCCTCGCAAGCATTTATCACCACCAATATCATCATGGTTAGAACGGTGGTGCTGGCAGTGATGCCTGGCGGCAAGCCTTAGTGGCGGTACGGGAGAGATGAGAGGGTCTCTTTGGTGGATGGCAATTGGCGTGAACGGTTTTTTGTAGCTAGCAGTGAATTCTCGGTGCGCGGCACTGCAGGTTGCGCGCCGGGGGCCCTCGTGGTATCAAGCGTTGGCGAAGCCGCCTTGAGTGTGTTCTTGTGTTTGTGATGTTTTTGAGCGTTGTGTAATACTATGTAATGTTGTTTTAACGTGTTGATTACAATTGATGTATAATTAGTTGACTGACAATATCATCAATTTAAAGGTAGTTAAAAATAAATGTGTGTGTTGTTTTGGTTCGTCCCGACCGTGTCTACTGTGTTCGCTCATTCCAAGAGCATAGCGTTTTACACAGCAAGATCCCACAGACTATGATACAAAATACAAGAACGATCCCTTAATATTGACTGGTGACATTAATTTAGATATCATGAATGACGACTGGTTTGTGCAGTATATGTCATGGCGATATGCTCTGAGATGCATTTCATATGACTGTAAACAGTCACGAGGGGGACTTGTATAGGCCTCGTCTTTACAAACTTCAGATTACATCCCACCTACGAAGCCTTGTCCCTTTATTTCACTGGCCAAAACGCAGTTTTAATGAAGGAAAAACAAAGTCTGCCCCTCAATACTATGTATGACCAATAAAACAACATTGCATATACTATACAGACAACATTGCATACATTATATATACTATACTGTCACTCATTTGTATGTTTGAGTGGGCATTGTATGAGGGATTCGCGGTTGCCCGAATTATTTGTAGGAGCTTCGCCCACTCATTATCATTCACTTTGTGGGTATGCTGTGGTTTTTACTTTGGTAAATCATATGTCTACTGAATTCGATTAGAGCTCAAAGTGCTCTCCGATAGAATCATGCATATTGTTGCTCACCAGCAATGGGTTCTAGTGTATTTTAAACACGTACGTCTCACGATTGAATGCAGCCTGATTGTGTACTATGAATGAAAATAAGGCTAGTGAAAAAAAAAAACATATAAAGACTCCCTAGGCATGATGAAGTCAAGGGTCCGAGATAGTCATCAATGTTTAGACGACATTTTGTCCGACTTGCCTCCTGCCTGAGAAATCTCTTGGAGACACACCCCAATCTTCTCAAAAAAAAAAAAAAAGCACAGCTTGCATTAAGCCACACAAGTTGTGAAGCAGCGAAAGTGGATGATTCTGAAGACTATTTTGGTTGCTTTTAGGTCATTGCTCGGTTTCAGCTAAGTGATTCTCGGTTTATTTCTACACTGATTCTCAGTCCAAAAAGGTCTGAGCACACAGGTACAAACAAAGGCACGTTGTCATCGGCTTCTATTCTATTGCTCCGGGGTCTTCTCACAGCTGGTGTTGCCAGTCCCGTTTCCTAGTATCCTCGTGTAAGTACTCAGGCTCTTTGGCTCATCACTACCGATTTGCAGCCATTTATTCGGCTAGCTGTTGCCTTCTTTTTTTTTTTTCAGTGAAAGTTGTGCGTAGTGGGATTTACCCAATTTCTGTGGCACATACCTGCTTATGATGGTAGCTTCTTTAAATGCGAAGCATTTCTTTGCACACTTCAAGCACTTTTGGCATCTATCTATGTACCTATCTTATCTATAGATCTATTTATCTATCTAGTATGGGAGGGTAAGATAGTGTGAGGATTACAACACGCTGGTCATCACATGAAAAATTGGGGCCCCTAAGCTTCGTCTTTAGAAGTTGAATGCAATAGCGATATTCTGCTCGTAGTGCGTACTTCAAACACTAAGTGTATGAAATTTTTTCGAACATGGCCTTAAGGATGTAGTAACGTGTGTGCCTTTTGTAGTGGGTGACTGGCTTTCAACTATGAAGTCGTTATGATAATCTCACGTTTTAATCCCTGATGGTAATTCACGT
Source organism: Rhipicephalus microplus (assembly GCF_013339725.1). Lineage (NCBI taxonomy): Eukaryota > Metazoa > Arthropoda > Arachnida > Ixodida > Ixodidae > Rhipicephalus > Rhipicephalus microplus. The sequence goes on along the minus strand of NC_051166.1, from coordinate 102,721,522 downwards.
TTGTAACACGCATTATCACAGCAGCATTTCATGTTGTATTGTGAAGCATGTTTACAGGATGTATGTGTTTGTAAAGCGTGAAAGTTACATTCACTAAATTTATAAGCAGAGGAAGTTATTTCCACTGCATTCTCAAGGAGAGGCGTGGCTGCGAGGCAGAACACCCGCATGCCATGCAAACGACCCGGATTCGATGCCCACTCAGACCTAGAGCTTTTTATTATTTATTTTATTTGCATCTTTCTCGATTTTTTGGTCACGCAAGGATGCTCAATTTTTCAGTCTTGCAAAGATCATAAATTTATGCTCACAACCAACGGCACCAATGCTGGCATTTCTGAGAAACAAGGTCTCTAAATATTCGGCAAATCCCACGTATCTTGGGAATTGATGTTATGTGAAGCATGCAGATGCAAGATGATTGTGTTGTATTTTTATTTTTTAGTGAGTGAGACATTATGAAGTGGTGTTCAATGTATGCACAAATGCACACACACACGTTAAACAGCCAGATCTGTTTTATATTAGCAGTTGCATAATGATGCCAACAGCAATGTGGATATTAGCAACACCAGAAGTGATAAGCTGATGTGAAATGCTGGTGTTTGCGCTGCAGTTCCCGAGGATGGTAGCCCTCGACACTGCTGCACAAGTCAACCTCAATTGATGGCGCCTAACTACAATTGACGTTAACCCGATATATGACGGCTGTATTATAGGAGTACATATGTAATGTTCATACAACTTGGTAGCCAGTACTGCAACCATAGTTGACATTTCATGAACATTACAGTCTATTGGCAAAGTATTTTCAAGACATGGTGTGGCTCTTTGGTAGAATACTTGATTGCCACGCAGAATGCTAGGGTTTGATTCCTGCTGGGATACTGACATTTATTCTATGCATTCATCCTGTCAACGCTACCTATATCAGCTTTTTCTTAAAGCTCAAATGTTAAAGTTACCCATGTGTGTTTTCGCCATTACTGGGTAGATATAAAATGTCAATAACCAGTGGCACATACCCGCATACTGGTGGCACATACCCACCCCTGGGTATGTACCACTGTTTTCTGGAAAGCGTTTGATGGCGTACGTGACCAGATTCGCGTCATATTTGTCGCCATATCTTACTTTCCTGTACAAATTTGGTGTACCCCAAGTTAAGAGGGTGATCACCAGAGCCCCAGCATTCTGCTTAGCAATCAAGTATTCTATTAAAGGTCACGCCAGATCTCGAAACTGCTTTTCAAGTAGACTGTGATGTTAGTGAAATGCCAATCGTGGTAGCAGTGCTGGCTATCAAACGGCACATACGAACTCCTATCATACAGCCGTCACGTCCAGTTAACGACAACTGTAGTGAAGCGCCATTCACTGAAGTTCATTCATCTAGCTGTATCTAGGGCCGCTATCTTCACTGGCACAAGTGCAACATACCGCTTCTGGTATTGCCAATACCCATTTTGTTGTTGTTGACATCGTTACGCAACAGTAAACAAGCGACTGTTTAGCATACGTCTGTGCGTAAAAAAATTGGTACATATCTTCAGCGTCATTTCATAGCATTTCACTCAACATAAAAATTGCGACAGTCATTTTCTCTCCGCATGCTTAGCATCAATTCCCAAGGTACGTGGGATCTGCCGATTTTTTTTTTTTTTTTGGTACGGAATACAAGGAAAAATTTGCTAAACATCATCGCTGTTAAAAAGTCCCGCATCGTACTGTAAATCCCACTTGCTACAGTAACCTATGTTGACGCAGAAACACGGAAGCTTGGACGCGTTCGTAAGTCATCAGAAACCGCTCGTCCGTCTGCTCTTTTCGTATGGCCTCGTTATTCGGCACTGAGCAGTTATGATTATGATGTATTTACGCGCTGAAGGTCACCTCAGCATGGCAGCAAGCTTAATCCCATAGCCACTGCTTGAGAGCATTTACTTTAGAAGCAGCATCATTCCTCGCCCAGCGAAATTTCGCAACTTTGACAAGGCGCACGCTTTGCATTTAGACTCACTTCGTGATTTTCAGCCGCCCAGCCTCAAATAAAGGGGGTGCTTTGCTCCATCTAGAAGCGATGTATTTCGGCACCTGAAGTGTAAGAGCAGGAATAGGTGTTTTAGTCAACATTTGATCGGGTCAACAAACCAACTAAAATACCTTTACGAGCCACACGCCTCGGGCCGCGTTGGAGCAGTCAACGTCTCTGTCTTGATCCCCCATTTTTTTACACTCTTAATTACCAATCAAAACTCAAATTTAACCGTAGAAATGACTGTGTTCTTGTAGCAACTTTTTACGGCTTGAAAGCAACGATGATGATGATGATGATCTCTGTGGTCTTCCCCTTTATACCGGGGGGGGGGGGGGGGCACCTTTTAGTGTCCTGACCGGAACGAGAAAAAAAAAGGAAAGAAAAATCACACCAGGTCCATGAACATCACAATTGTTCACTGTCTCCTTGACCACCACTGTAGAAGCCTTGCTTTGGTTATTGCTGTCGCTGCCAGGGGGTGCACGTTGGTATCGCGGCTGTCGCCTCCCGGTGCGCCGCAGTTAGAAGGTCCGTTCGATTCACCTGCACCGGTCGGAACCAATTCACGGCTGTGCACGCGAAGTTCAGAAATTGTGCAGCGTAAGTTCAGCGGTGCAGGCACAGCACGACACCCGAAACGAATGACGATGTGCCGACAAGGTGCAGGCCTTATTTCTTTTCGCTTAATTTACACCGTTCAGCAAACACTGACCGATGGCAAATCGAACATGCGGACAGTTTATGAGGCGCAAACATCTTGGCAAAACACACCGCATTTGTAGAGGCGGGTACGGCGCCTAAGCCACCTACGTCTAAGTGCTGCGTCGTCTGCTCAGCTGCACGCGCGCCTGCACCAAGCCGGCACCGTCAGCGAAGGAGGTGCAGGAAAATCATGAACCGGTGCTGCACCTATCCTGCACCTTTCGAAACGAATGGCAGGATTCAGCGGTCGTCATTGCTGCACCGCTGAAACGAATGGCAAGGTGCAGCACCTCGTGAACTGGTTCACGTGGTGCAGGCGAATCGAACGGACCTAGAGTGTACTAGAAGTTCCTTCTAGTACACTCTACCGCAGTCTTTCACAAAGCCAAGTGCCTCCGGTAGTGTGGCGCCATCTGTCTGACGGGGACACAGACATTCGCAGTGAAGCACCAGGTGTTCAATGTTCTCCTCGTCTTTCCCGCATGTCCTGCACTGCACAGTGCCGTCGGCCAACGACGGGTCGAAGTGACGGCAATACACCCGAGTACGGAGCGCTCCAGCACCGGCCTCAAACAGAAGCGCACTGCCGACATTATTGTCGTATAATCGTTCGGCGGAGATGGTGGTCTTGTGAGCTCTGTATAGGGCCAGGCTGGGTTTCTTCTCCATAGCCGCCTGCCACATCGACGTCTCAGCTTCCTGCACTCTATTCCGTACTCCTACTGCCCATTTCCTCTCACTGTCCTCCTGGACAGGGTCAGTAAAACGGGAGTACTTGCGGCACAGATTGTGGAGACGCCTGCGCCATGGTGTGTTCATGCCCTTGATAGCTGTGTATCTAAATACACGACGGGCCCACCGCTGGTCGTTCATGGGGCGAAGACGTCCTTCGTAGGCGGCCTTGCTCCTTGCCTCGCGTGCCTCGTAACTTGACCATCCGAGGTCGCCCTGTATAGCTTCGACAGCCACACGTCCATGACACGCCAGTCGCCCGACCTCACGTTGACCTCTTTCCAACCACTGGCGTGTTGCTGCAGACAGGCAGATGACGGCGTTGGCGAATGTCAGCACTGGCACATGTACTGCCTTCCACAGTTCGCGCACCAGTACAAACCGGTTGCACCCCCACAGACTTTGCCGTCGCAGCACGTTGGCGGCCCTCACAGAAGCCTGTCGAACGTGCTCCTCTTGCTTGTCATAGATATCTGCGGAGGTGCAAAGGTTGACACCGAGATACCGGTACTGGTTTGATACCGGAATGCTTCCTCCATTGGGAAGCTGCACATCAATGGTCTCCACGCCTGAAAACTGCAATAAGGCCGATTTTTTGGCATTGAAGTGAAGGCCCAGACTCTTCAGGTGGTCGGCCGCCAGTGTTACCAACCTCTGAAGGTCACTGCTGCGCTCAGCCAGTAATACTAAATCATCCGGGAACACCAAGCCGAGCAGCGTTCATGTCTGCGCCACCCCACCAATCATGAGGCGGAACGCGAAGCCAACTCCCGATTCCACGAGTGCCTGCTCGAGTCCCGCCACATATAGCATGTATAGCAGCGGAGACAAAGGGCAGCCCTGCCTGAGTCCTCTTGTCACTCTCACAGGCTGTGTTCTGGTGCCTCTGAAGCATGCTACCACCGAGCTATCTGCATAGAGCCGCCGGAGAAAGTCTGTCCACACGCTCGGCATTTGTCGTTGGTCTAACTGGTGGAAAAACTCCTCGTGTGGCACACTATCATAAGCCTTGGCGACATCCAGAAAGCATCCAAGCAGACCTCTGGTTTCTCTCCGTGCCACCTCGATGGTCTGGGTGAGCACGAAAAGATTGTCTTCCAAGCGTCGGTTCCGTCGGAAGCCATTCTGGAGTTCCGACAGTATGCCCCTCTTCTCCGCCCAGCCGCTCATCCACACCTTCAAGACTTGAGCGAAGAGTCTATATAGGACGCTCGTCACCGTGATTGGTCTATAGTCGCCCAGCAGTCCAGCGTCGCCTCCTCTCTTGCACACGAGGCTTACTCTGCCGCATTGCCAGTCCGGTGGGATTGGGCCGTTCTTGAGGAGGGTATTGAAAATTCCCGCGAGGTGTTCTCGAGCAGACTTCCCCAAGCATTTCACAAGGCCCGCTGGTATGCCGTCCAGTCCGGTAGCAGTGCTTGCACTGATACGCGGGAGTGCACGCTCAAGAGCGATCCTCGTTATCTGCCACTGGTCCTCTTCACTTGGCTGGTGAGGCTCATCCGGGTCGCCGTTTACTGCTGAGGTCGATTCGTCATGTGTGGGATTGAAGAGCTCTTGCATGTGGGCCGTGAGGTGCGCTGCGAGGGTAGGTTGCTAGAGTGGTGTCGAATTTCAGGTGCCGGAGTTTGGCGATCTAACGAAGACACATATTTCCAAAATTTGTTTGCACCTTTACGCCCTGCCTCTGTGATAGCTCGCAATTGTTTGCTATTGTACTGAGCTATTTTGCTTTGTACGAGGATCCGCATCTCTCATTTGAGGCGGAGGTATTCCTCCCAGGTACTCATGCACTCCTCTCCGGGTGATGTCCTAACAGCCGCTCTATGTAGGCAATTCGCCGTTCGTCTTGCAATAAGGGCCCGTTGTACTTCTTCGTCCCACCAGCCTTTGCGCCTTAGGCCGCCGCGGGAATTTACGCGAATTTCGTGCTTCTTCATGATGCAACTATCTTTGAATTCTGCGCCACCTGACAATCACAGCTGAGACTAAAAACGACTTAAAGCGCTTAAAGTATTAAATGCAGTCAAAACAGTCGACGTCTTCTTAAACTTTCACATATACCTTACTGAGCTGTGTTTTAAGTTTTTTTTTGTTAATTGTGCTCTGCTTGATGCTATGTATGACATCTGAATATATTCTACATTTTCGCATTCGGCGCTGATTGCCGCTTTCTCCCATCATCGCAACCTGCGCGCGAAAAATTGCGCAGGGTTGGTTGGACTCATTGCGCTGATTACATACGGTGAGTTGACGTTTTGCATGGTCCTTTCGCCCGCTGCCTTCGAGCTTCATTCATTCATTCATCAATGCGGGGTCACTGTGCGTTAAACAAGTGCGAAGAAGACGAGACTGGCTCACAAAACACCTACCAGTCACGGAAGTTAATTCGCCACTGGCTTCGCTGTGGCGAATTAACTTCCGTGACGCAGCCCCGTAGTGTCTTGTGCGGTGTAGAGGTGTGCGACGAATTCGCTCATGTGCAACACCAGACGTTAATTGAGCTTCAAAAGGTAATTGAGTGTTGCCCCGCCGAGGTGGTCTAGTGGCTGAGATACCCGACTGCTGACCCGCAGGTCTCGGGATCGAATCTCGGCTGCGGCGGCTACATTTTCTATGGAGGCGGAAATGCTGTATGCCCGTGTGCTCAGATTTGGGTGCACGTTAAATAACCTCAGGTGGTCGAAATTTCCAGAGCCCTCCTCTACGGCGTCTCTCATGATCATATGGTGTTTTTGGGACGTTAAACCCCACATAACAATCAATCAATTAATTGAGCGTTGCACTTCGTTTTACGCAGGCGTCGAAACCAATAATGCATGCTTTTTTGAAAACGGCCAACCCAAACTTAACTCTTCCCAAGGAGAAAACTAAGGAACCCAAATAGGTTCAGAAGAAACCAGTGCATATTTCGTGGGTGGAAAAATAGTAAGCATTTTTTGGGTGTTCATTGTACCTTTTAGTGTTTATTGTGTGTAACAGTGTCTGACATTCACTTACTTTTCCTTTTTTTCACACAGCCGGCCGAAAACTGTAGACGATGTGGCTCACCAAGATTAGGTGGTTTCTGTCCTTAAAAAGTCGCTTCAGAGAGCCAATGTAAGTGTAACAGGAAAATAATATTTATACAAATGTCATGTGACACCAATCATCACGTACAAGTTGACCCCCATTACTTGAGCCAGGGCTAAAAAGTTAAAAGTACAACAAAACGAATTGAACTGAATGCACTAGCTTAAGCTACTCAAGCCGTATCTCTTTTCAATTAACAGACTTTTTCATCATTTACTGAAGACCCACAGTATAATACGCAGAGTTGTAAAGCACTTTCAGAAAACGGTGACTGAATTGTATTTGTTACATCCCGCATGCTGCATTAGTGTGATAGCTTTACTACTCCCACTACAAACCTCAAGAAATGATCTTGCACGTGCTTTTGACCTTGAAGATTAATTGCTAAGGTGTCTGGCCTTGGATGCCTTATCTCCTCAGCTATGCTCAGCCAGCAGCATGTATTTGTGCCATCATCTAAAGGTGGAGCACCTGATGTCGGACAACATTAGATCACTCTGCTGCTACAGCAGTAGCGCTGCTTGTGACCTTGTCCAACGATCACACACTTTAGAGCAGCAGGATAGTGGAGCACCAGCACTCAACCATGTGACTTTTTCATATTTCGTTGGCTTTCTTTGCAATGCGGACAAAAAGGACTACATGTGACGTATCAAACAGGAAAAAAATTCAAACGATGGTTTCTGCAGGTGCCCCACAACTCCGTGTTCAACATTGGATTTTAAGCCAACAATTAAAAAGAATTGGGTAATTGAATACAATGAGAATAAAAATAAAAGACAGCCTGAGTAATTATAGGCTAGTGCAACTAGTGTGCAACGTGGCTTTCATTTTTACAGTCCCGGTTCAAGTCACAAATTATACATTAATATACATAAAAATTGGGATATTCATTTTATCAGGGAATAGTACAATCATTAGAAACCAAATATGCTTCAACACAGTGGAAGTAAGAACAAAAGAAGCAAGAAATGAATTACACAACAAAAGAAGAAACTTCAGAAACTTAGTATCTTCTACTAAGGGTCGGGGGAACTTTTTGTTGTAGTTGTGTCACGGAGGGGTGAACTGCTTTGCTTTGTTTAATGAGAATTGTAACGATTGAAAATTGAAGTATCTGTTTGTGTTGTTTTGATGTGAAAGCATGTGAAGTGCAAAGAAATTTAATTCATACAAAATAGAAATGTTGCATTATTAGGGATGTCACAATTATTTCCCTGAATTCAATGCTTGCAGCTTCCCAATCTCCTGTTTTATGGACCACCAGGAACAGGAAAGACATCCACTATACTTGCTCTTGCCAGAGATCTCTTTGGGTATGCAAATCCAACTTGCTGTACATTTAAGACTGTGCTGTACATTTTATTTCTCGTACGGTCTATATGCACTTCTGTCAGATGGTATAGACTGAAACAAATAAGTAGTCATAACATGTTACGAATACTATCTGTATGTAAGTTTTCTACTCATTGTTATGTGATTTGTGCTTTATAAATAGACAACTTAATGATAACAGCATTATTTTTTTCAGAGACATGTATAAAAGTCGCATTTCGGAGCTAAATGCATCTGATGAACGAGGCATCCAAGTTGTCCGAGATAAAATCAAGACTTTTTCACAACTCACATCAAGTGGTACAGGACATGAGTAAGAGCCTTTTTTTTTTGTAGAATTTTGTAATATTGCTGTGTTTCCACTTTGTGAATACAATATGCTCTACTTGCAGTGGCAAACAGTGTCCACCATTCAAGATTGTGATTCTAGATGAAGCAGATTCCATGACCTCAAGCACTCAGGTACTGGGCTCCGAATGTGCTATTCAAACTCTCAGTGCATGTAGTGTTTGGACAGATTGTTGCATTAATATTTTCTCCTGTAAAAAAAATGTGTTTCTCGGGCAAATACTGAAAACACGCTACTTATATAAATAACACTTTCTGTTGTTTGGTCGCTTTAGCTTCTTTTCACTGGTCCTGATTAGCTCGCACAATAAAGGACCAGTCAACAGGCCCCGACTTTTTTTTTTTACACCCGCCAAACAAGCTTGCGCATCTTTCCTACGCTTGACCGACTTCCTTCCATGCGCAGTGACGTCAACTCTGCGATCGACGACGTGACGCAGCGCACAGCTCGTCAATTGGTCTAAACCAGGTCTCGACAAACAGTAATAAAGCAAACATCGCCGATAGCCGAGTTGGCGTCTCTGCTCATGGGAGGAGGTTGTTCAGGCATAGGAAAGATGCACAAGCTTGTTTGGGGGGGTGTAAAAAAAATTAAAGCCTGTTAACTAGCCCTTTAACAACAGAATCACATTTGTCTAGAGTGCCCAGGCCATCGCTTCAAGTGATTTTTTCTGTTGAAATATGCAAAGACCTTCATCATAATGATACCCGACATATTCATACTGCATGCTAGGTGTCTTCTGTTATAAATCAAGCGTGAACGGAAGCTTGTAGCTGATGTGAGGTAGTATATGCGGACAACAGCGCCGATAGCCACACACTCCACCGCTCTAGACAAGTATTATTCCGCGTGTACTTGCTATGGCAGTTAAGTAGGTCAAGTGTTGAACTGATTAGCTCAACGACATGGGTTCCATTCTTGGCCCCACATTTCAGTTTGGGCAGAATTCACCCATGCACCATACCTAAGCGCACGTTAAAAGACCCCAGGTGGTCAGAATTATTCAAGAGTCCTCCACTGCGGTGTGGCTCACTGGTATGCAAGGCCTTACTATTGCCATGGCCTCTACATGGAAAGACACATGTACGGCCTGCCACGTTTGGCGGCTTTTTTGTGGGAGTGGGTGTGGCAGCCTTACTGCAGTGGCAATCACTGTGGCACTAAGTGGGGACACGAAAACAGGTGCTGGCAGTGGTGTTGTGACAGCTAATGCTGGAAATTAGTGGTTGTCACACAACTGTGTCCAAAATATAACGGCTAGTCTTTGTTAAGGATGGTCTCTCTTACTTGCTTTAATAATTTTTTCTTCCCCACTCTAATCGCAGTCATGATGTATTGTGCATTAACTGGAGTTTTGCATAATCTGGTTCATTATCAACTACAGTTTTTGACTGTGTCATGCAGGATCAACTCCTTGCTTAGTTGGAGAAAAAATAAACCACTATGCACATAGCCACATTATATCATGCTAAATGTGAGCTAAAGTCGCCAGGATCAACTCCTTGCTTAGTTGTAGAAAAAATAAACCACTATGCACATAGCCACATTATATCATGCTATATGTGAGCTAAAGTCGCCATTATTTTCATGAGCTTTTTAAATGAATTTATTCGCAATAGTGTGCATAGGGAAGAAGAGCTAGTTAAACAGCTTGACATTGTCCTGGCCACTCCACACACACCTGTTAGTATAACAGTGCTTACAAAATAATAATAGTTTACATGTATAGTGCACTATACATCGCTTACATAAGGAGAAGAATGAAACATGCTTGCACATGCCATGTCTTGGACTATCTTACAACAAACATGTTTAAAAAACAAAACAATGTAAACATTTCTCAGCAAACTAACGATGCCAAAAGTTAGATTTTATAGTCTTCTGTTGTGTTAAGAAACGGTCTCTGCAGTTCTTTAAATGTAATTTATGTGACGTTAAAAAGCTGTTTTTTATCATTGCACTTAGTAATGTTGGTAGCATGAACTGCAGCATGTGTTCACCATAATTAGTGCAAGATTTTTACCGCATAAACGGCTTGCGAGCACAAACCAAGCCAGGCATATTAAATTGGTTCATTTATAACCCTCCGTAACTGTCAGCTTCGAAATTTCTTAAACTCTTTGAGAGCCTTGGGATATTTATAAAAATTCTGATGAATGCTTTGTATAATCGGTCACGTTTTTAAAATTTTGCAGAGAAATTTTGTGATTTTTTAAAGGAAATAATAATTCGTTGCAACCGTCGAGCTACATTGGAGTGGCCAACAATTTTCTCTTTTATCATGGACTTGCGCTGAGCAAAATTTATTACTTGAATGTCCTGGTATAATTGCTTTCTATTTTAGTTTTTCCTACAACAGTACAGCTGCTGTTTGCTTTTACTTTAGGCAGCATTGCGTCGTACCATGGAGAAAGAGACGAAGACAACTCGTTTTCGTCTCATTTGCAACTATATAAGCAGGTAAAAAGCACCTATTTTGTTCCGTGTTTCTGAGCATAACCCTCGAGAGCTGTTCTTAACTGACTTCCTTTTTTCAGAATTATAGACCCACTGACATCGCGTTGCTCAAAGTTCCGTTTCAAGCCTTTGCCAAAGGAAGTTCTAATAGAACGCCTCCGCAACATATGTACGGCTGAAGGAGTTCAATGTGATGATCAGGTTCGAAACACTATTGCTTCACTTATACGCATTTTGGTCGCAGTAACCACAGTGCGTGAAATCCCTGCTTTAATAGTGACAGATAGCTGCGTTACAAGGTTTACTAGTTAACTTCGGCCTTCATCTTTGTGAGTAATTTTGCAGCACATCAAGCAATAAAGGCTGTGCAATATTTGCAATATTTTTTGAGACATTAGAGATTTTTCAGTGAAAATTTTAGAACCACCAGGCTCCTGTCGTTTTCGCGCACAAATTCTATGTTGAAGTGGAAATACTTTCCACAGCTAACGACAGCACTGTAACTGATTAATGAAAATTCACTATTAACTTTTTAATCATTCACTTGAGGGCATTTGGTCATGTTGGAAAGTTGTAGTGGATGCATATTTTTGTCAAACTCATTTTTTGTGAATCACAAGACTTGCACATAATTGGACACATTCATCATTGAATTTTAGGAAAGATATCGAAACTGGTTGCACCCGACACATAGGAAATTCGTTGACTCTGTTACACGAGGCCAAGCTACCCATCATAAGGAAGTGACCAAATCTGAATCGAAGTGCACCAAAGCAGAATCTGGTCAGAAAAATTGGCAAGCGTGCTGATATACAGGTATATATGGCTAACCATTTTGCGATGTGCTGTGCATACCTGTTTTTTTTTTTAACTATTGATAGGCACGAAAACTATTTCGCTTGTCTGCAAGAAGTGCTGCAATGGCTTCCCTGAACTTCTTGACAGAGGTAGAGGAAGCTTATCTTGCACACAGTTCAAGAGAAACAGATAAGCACCAAACATATCATGCTAAAGTGAGGCGACCTGCTGGCAAAAGTGGCGGGACCTGCTGCTTTTGTGAAACAGATGCAGCTGCGATGCACCTTAATTCAAATTGTGTCACTTGTCATGGCTAGTTCCGGTTTGATATAACAGAGTGTTCACGTTTCCTGCACTCAAGGGGTGATCAGTTTTTGTATTGTTCTTAAGGGGGGACGCGGCCCTTGAAAACCGAAAAATCGCGAAAAAGTCGGTTTTTGAAAAACCACATTTTTGGATTGTATGTCTCATAAACTACCTATTCTGTAATTATCAGCACCTAATTCCACCGCAAAGTGCAAAAAAAATACTATTTTCGAGGCCGCCGTGGCGTCCAAAGCAGGTGCAAATCCTGAAATCTAACCAAACTTCGCGCGCGCGCCATTCCCGGACCGTGCGGTCGTCCCGCGCCATCTTGGTGTTGTTTTGACCGTGAATTCTTTCTCTCTCGTTCGCCGCCTTGCAAAATGGCGTCGGCAGCACAGTTGAGACGCTATTGGCGTTTTCCCGCGATGCGATGCGGAGCGCTGATTGGCTAGAGCAGCGCATTCATATCTCGCGGAAGAAAGCGTGCCCGCCATTGGCTGCTGTGCAGCAGCGGGGGCGGTCGCTCCTCTCGATGGCGCGTCCAGCGCGCTCGCTTCGTTGTTGCTCTCTGCTCCGTCCGCCTCGACAGACGTCTGCTTACGAGCCGCTCTTCGCCTTGTGCTATCTTTTCGATCATTTTCTCTCGTTTTTTTTTTCTTTTTGCACTAGTTCTGTGCCTTTCGTCTTTGTTGTTGCGGGCGATGCCGGCAACGAAGCCGAAGTCAGTGCGGAAGTCCGGTGCGCGGAGGTGCGCTATGCGGCTTGTACGATCATCGAAATTCCGCTATTCTGCTGCGGGTGCCGACTGCGTAGACGCTTGCAGCGACGGAACTGTGTTGTCGGCTGTCGCCAGTCGAGAATCCGACACATCGAGTGTGGCTGCAGCCGCAAATGCACCGAGTGTTTCCGAGATCGCCGGGCTCGACACGTGCTCCGAATCGATGCCATCCAGTGTGACACCGAGTGCTTCTGATATCGCCGGACCCAGCACTTCGTCTGAATCGGTGCCGCCATCGAGCGTGAGTGGATCGTCGCTTCATCTGCGGACGCGTTTCCTAACGAAGGAAGAAATCGGTGCGAATGCGAAACGTCGTGACGCCGTTCGCGCTGAACTCGAGTCTACGCCGGCGATGCAGAAGAAATTTCAACTGATGCAGCCGGTTCTTGCACCTGCAGTGACAAGTGAGGGCGAACATTTTTCGCTCGTTCAAATGAACATCTTTAACGTCGTGCTCAGCCGCACAGTGTGCAAAGAATGTTTGAAAAGTGCTATGACTGTCCGAGAGAGCACCAAGCTTAGACTTGCAACAAAACTTGAAGTCGTCTGCGCCTCTTGTGGCACCGTCGATAAATTATGGACATCACCCTGCAAAAAGGACACGTAGGCCTTCGATGTAAATGTCTGCGCCATAATGGCTATAAAGCAAATAGGCAAGGGGCAAACAGCTCTTATTGACTTTTGGGCTGCCATGAACGTCTCTTACAGAGGTCTTCACCACAAGACGTTTCAAAAGCACTTGAAAGAGACGTTCAGGAAGCCAGAGGCCACCGCTTTGGAGAAGTTTTATGCTGATTCTGTCACAGCAGTGATCAAAACGTATAAAGAAATGGACCCCAGCTTCTGCAAGGACATCACTGTAGTGTACGATGGCACATGGCATAAGCGGGGTCACACATCACACATCGGAGTGGGATCGGTAATTGACTTCTTTACAGGTCTCATCTTGGATGCTGTAGTTCTTTCAAACCACTGCCATGGATGCCAAACAGGGCCCAAACCTGGAGATGCAGCATACGAAAGCTGGCAGAAGCACCACATTTGCCAGAAAAACACAGACGCAAAATCGGGAAGCATGGAAGTGGAGGCAGGCTTGACTCTCTTTGGGCGGTCTGTATCCAAGCATGGCCTGCGGTACACCACTCTTGTGTCCGACGGAGACAGCCGTACCTTCGCTGCCCTCACAGAAGAGAATGTGTACGGGCTAGTGCCAATTGTAAAAGAAGAATGTCTGAACCATGTTCAGAAAAGGATTGGAAGTGCTCTTCGAAACATTGTGCAGAAAAGTGATAAGCCACTGAGTGGGAAGGGGAAGCTGACTAAAGCCCTCATTGAAAAGCTGACAGGATATTATGGTTGGGCCCTGAGAAACAATTCAACTGACCTAACAGCCATGCAGCGTGCAGTGATGGCAACATATCACCACGTCACATCGACTGACCAGGACCCTCACCATGAACTTTGCCCAGAGGGGGCTCAATCGTGGTGCCGCCATAGAGCTGCAGAGGCAAAGCGTGAGCCACAGCCAAAACATAAACACAGCCTACCGGACTATGTCGCTGCAGCTATGCTGCCCATCTACGAAAGACTGTCCCAAAAGTCGCTTCTTCAGCGCTGCCTGGGAGCGAAGACGCAAAATGCATCAGAATCATTCCACTCCATTCTGTGGTCTCTGATGCCGAAGGAACAACACTCATCCTTGATCGCGGTAGAAACAGCACTGCATGACGCAGTGCTGCGCTACAATGCCGGCTGCTGCAAAGCAACCCAAGTGATATCCGACTCCATTGGACTTCAACCAGGTCATCTGGCCATCCAGCGAGCTCGTGAAAAAGACGCTTTACGCCTAAAAAAGAATTCTAAAAGACACCAAGAGAAGATGGAGGCCAGGAAAAAGAAGAAAAGAGTGCGCCAGGACACTTCTAGCTACTGTGCTGGAGCTTTTTGAAAAAAACACGTGTTTTGAACTTTCTCGGCCTGTTTTTTCAGAACGGATTTTTTTGCTAGTTGTGGTGCTGAGGAAAGCAAGAACTCGAAAACCGTTCATCCGATTTGTGTGCCGTTTTTTTTTAATCTGTTCCTGAATGATTTTGGAAGGGCGTAACAAGCTTCTTTTTTTGAAAATTGGTGTTGTTAATTTATAATAAACAATTAATTTTTGATGAATCTGGTCATTACTGCTTACATCAAATTCAAAGTTGCGTGAAAATTTTTGGGGGGGGAGGAATTTAAAAAAAAACGGCTTTGTAGCGCCCTGGGATAGCTATCAAGGAATGACCACAATGAATTTCAGCTTTCTACTATGTCCTGGGATTTCTCACGACTCTTCCTCAGGCACCCATGTGAAGCACCCAGTTAAACCTCAATAACTCTGGAACTAAGAAACACAGCTTCGTGAAACTTAGCAGTTGTGCTAGTTTTGTTGTAGTGAACAACCCCTGAAAGTTTCATCCAGATATCTTAAAAAATAAAAAAGTTCGGTCTCCAGGGTAGCCTCCCCCCTTAAGAAAGGCCTGCCATAACTTCTCATGAGCCATAGCATGAAGAGTGCACATAATGCCTTACAGATGTGTAGCGGGTACCTCGCTTCTACACGAAATTTTGAATAATGGCATAGTGGGTACTTTCCCACTACCGTTGAGCTATTTTGATTACAGTGTAATGGGTACCTTGAAATCTTACTTGTACTGGTTGGCCCCAAGAAACTTTTCAACGGGATCTAGAGGGGTTACTCTAGCTTTTGCTCTGCCCGTGTTTCATGTTCCGTGCAGACCGGGCATTTTTTATTGACAAGGGAAGTGGTATTTGAACGTGCTACCGCTATGCATTTAACGTATTGCTTCCTCACTCTGTGATTATGCAGCACAACCGCGACTTCAGCTTTCGGCGTGTTCACATCCCCAGCATCAACGTGGTCGACCCACACAGCTGCGAGAAAGACGGATTTTACAACAAGATCGCTTAACTTGCGCTGCCGAAACTACTGCAGATGCAGCAGCAGTGACAGTTTGCCACCACAGCATCCCGTTATTAGTCATTTTCCAAAATTGTACAAATGTGTGTCGGTAATCATGATTTGCGTGCTTAGGAAATATGCACCGTCTGTGAACTACACAGCCTTCAGTTATTCTATGCATAATAAAGAATGCAAATGAAGCCTTGTTTTTCTCATGTCGCTGTGTCATCAATATTTACAAGTAAGCACCATAATGGCATGTACATATGTCAGTCTCTGTGAAACCTGCTTCAATGTCAAGTGATAAGGCAGTTTCGGGTTTTGCATGAGTTTACTCGTACTGTATACCCGCCATGGTGGTCATGGTGCTCAAATGTTTATTCGTAGGTCGCGTGATAGAATCCCGGCCGCAGTTGTGATGAATGCGGAAACGACTGAGGCCCGTGTCAAGGTGAAAGAACCCTACGTGGATAATAGTTTTGGGAAATCTCAACAGTCAAACATCATGCATGCATATCTTCCACGGTCATGGTGAGGGTAAACAATTTAAAGAACAGGTAAAGTTGTCATGACAGCACAAACACACAAGACATCGATTTAAAAAGCTTTGCAGCAAATATCAGAGGAATAGCTGAATCGCGATAGCGGTGATAAACGCGGAAATCGCTACACATGTCGCATTTTGCGAATCAGTATGGCTTGCAAGTTCGAAGGGTTTTCGATAACGCGTTTCCTGAACGCTGTTTTCTATTCGTCAATCATTCCAAAACCGAACCGCCCCGAGAAAATGAAAAACCACGAGCTTGTTATTCACCACGAGTTGACTCAATTGAATCAGGAAGGCCGTGTGGCAGTAGACGGCTCGGAAGTGTTCCATTAGGCGAACGGCTGAATCGCTTTCACTATCCGTACCATCTTTCGTAAATAAATTGCCGCGACACAATTCAGCGGCGTACACCAAACCTTTCGAGCTAACTGTCTGACGTAAGATAGCTGCTGTAAGCATATTGCACCGTTTGGAAGACCGACGCTGCGCCGATTTCCCGCTATCTCAATTATCGCATGTTATTTTTTTTCTCTTAATTCGACGCAGGCAGCGCTAAAGCTCCTCCACCAAAAGCACGGCACGACATCAAACCTCTGCTTCGCTACAAGCTTGTGATTACATTTCTTCTCGTGTCCGATTTGCGAACGCCGCGATTATCGACATTCTTATCACGTACACCACGTAACACTCGAACGGTTCGTTCACCCGCAACCTCAGCTCTAAGCGAACATGTCACTTTAAGCGGAATGCGCGCGCACGTGCAAGCACGCACTGGTCGCTAGAGAAAGAATGACATCACGCCTCTACGTAATGAAGGGCCATCGAGTTGCGAATTCGGTTAATAACCACCTATTGTGCAGCACCACGTTGAAGAGGCCTCGGTGTTTCAAATTTAAGCCTAACCGGAGAGGGCGTTGCTTGTAAAAAACAAACAGTAAAGCAAAAAATACATGAATAGAGGAGGGTGCAGCGCCCTTCTCTCCCAACGCAAGCAATCCGAAGGGCAATAAAAGAAACAAAGGACTAAAAGAGAGGCGACAGCGCGCTCTACTCTCGTCGACAAGCGATTTTTTTTGGCGCGCTGTTTTAACGATAGCGCATTTTTCGCGCCGGTTGACGGTGGCTGGAAAAATTTTTTTCCGCACACAACTTATGCTGGAAAAATTTTAAAAATAGCGGGCGCCCATTAAAGGTTGGCAAAGAGCTGGCACGACCGTTGTAAACATGGCGGTCGCCATCTTCAGAGCGAACAACGCATTTAAATGGGCTCGACCCCCCCCCCCCCCCAACCCGTTCTCTAAGTTGGGCCTATGCACTCCTCACTAAAAAAAATATTTTACTTTGCAAGTTTTGGAAATTTGGCGAATAATAGAGGGTAACTTCACGAAGCAAATTAACATTCGCTTTCATTTCCTTTAGTGTTTGAGTAAAACTGCTTACTAGCGCAGCCAGTTGGTGATGAAGTGCGAAGGTCCAAAGGCCCTGCAAAGTTTGTGACTACTGTGAGCCTAAACTTTTAAAAAGTGGCATGTGTGAAAATGTGACATGCAATCCAGATGTGAACAAAGTAATAACTCCCTTGAAGCAAAAATGAAATCAGCTCTCATAAATATGAAAAATTTAGTGCCTTGCCACTTAAGTTAATATCATCAATAAAAAAAATGCGAAGAAACAAAGCAAGAATAGACGAGAATGACCAATACAGTGCTCACAGGCAACAAACAAACAAATCTTTCTACTCAATTTTTCTAGGTGACGAACACAGAGTTTCATGCAATAATATAGAAACGAATCTGGCACTGCGATCGTGTACCCTCATGGGAATTAAGGGAAGTGCGGGCTTTGGATTATATCGCGTTAGCCAATGAACTGTCTACGGATCTCTCCCCTTTTTTGTTTTTTTTTTTGCAGTTTGAGTTTCGTTATTCGCGTAGAGTGGGTAGTGGGGTGGGTGGAAAGGACTGAAGCTGCGCTATTGTTCAAAAAAGTTGAAAACTGCTAGGCCTCTCAATTAACTGCAACGCTGGTCGTGTTTGACAGTTTAGGCGAAGAGAGAGAGAGATAATTATTTTATTGGGAAGCTGGATAGGTTTGCCTGGTTTTTCACCTGACAGGCTACTCCAGGTGCTGGGTGACGACAGTGATATATACTATTATAAACACACTACACATACAGTTATATGCACGCACAACAGTCGCATAACACATAAAGTCACTCACACACACTGCACTATCTACAACGTTTCGTTCAAGCCTGTGGGCCGTAAGAACGTCAGTAGCGCTTGTGTAGAGTCTAACGCACTGGAGGTGTTCTGCCATGGGCCTAGAATAGTTTAGTTTAGGCGAAGCGTCATCCACTTACCACTGCGATGTAGCGTCCCGTGCCAGTGCAGGATATTACATTGAGTTCACCTTTGTTGTTAGTGAATCTTGCTAAAATTGGTTGAAATCAACTGCAAAACGACGTCGATGCGAAGTAGACGCACCGCCACACACTTCTGACTCGACTTCACAACAAAATGAGAGGTGCGTTGGGGGCAGACCACT
This sequence comes from Rhipicephalus microplus, assembly GCF_013339725.1. Lineage (NCBI taxonomy): Eukaryota > Metazoa > Arthropoda > Arachnida > Ixodida > Ixodidae > Rhipicephalus > Rhipicephalus microplus. The sequence goes on along the minus strand of NC_051166.1, from coordinate 102,702,905 downwards.
TGAACAGACGCACCTGGCATCGCAGCTGACAAAACGTTAAGTGTTTCTCATTTAATACTGTGCTGTTATTTTTATAAATACATATTGCGTACTTTCGAGGGCGAACCAAGAAAGTTTGTTTTGAGATGTTGTAAGGAATAATTTATTACACCTTGATGCTAAATCTGGAACGCAATGGCAGAGCAGCGCAAATCCTGGTGGTTAAATTTGTCCAAGTTTCACTTCTACCGCCTAGTCCCAAAACACATTTGCAATAAATTTGCGTCCAAAAAAAATAAAACGCTCATACACACAGTGCTGTGTGTGTGTGCGTCCCTCTTTTTTGTGTCCTTGTCGTGGCGCGCTATACACATATTATGTTGGTGTCCGGAGCCCCGTGGCGTGGGAACCACACGAGACAGCAGCTGGCAGGAGACTATTGTTTATTGCTTTCCTTTGGAAGTGGAGGAGAGGAGGTTATGGCGAGGGTAGTCACTCCAGCGAGTGTACACGTGTAACACGATATGCAGGAGCTGGGGACGGGAGTCCAAGGAAGGCTCCAGGCGCGCGGGCCGCACCCGCGCGCCGGCCGTTGGGATTTTCTTCTTTAATTTTCTTCTTTTTGGAGATGCAGGAGTTCTCGATGTGACCATTTTTGGCACAAAAACGGCATTTTGCTGTCCTGAACTTGCAGGTGTCAGCCTCGTGCCAGCCGACGCATCGGTAGCAGTGCCGTTGCTGAGCTGAATGTTTGGTTTCCTTTTTAGACTGCGAAGTCTTGTGCACTTCCGCGGAGCTCGCCGCTCCCTTAAGGCCTTGTTGCTGCTTCGACGCACTTTCAAACGACAGTGCCAAGTCCAACGCGTGTGTAAAAGTCAAGTCTTTCTCCTCAAACAGTCGCTGCCGGAGATGCTCGTCGCGGATGCTGCGCACGAACCTGTCGCGAAGAATCACATCTTGGGGCAGCATGGTGGGGTTCGCCAGAACGGCTGCGTGGCCTTCTGCAGGTGGCGTCGATGTAGCAGACGTTGTCGCTGGCACTCCGAAGTTGCAGTCAGCTAGGGCTGCAACGTAGTTGCTGATCGACTCTTCCGGCCGCTGGTCGCGTCGCTGGAACACGTACCGGCTGTACAACTCAGACTGTCGTGGATCAAAGTGTTTCTGCAGAAGGGCAACCATGTCAGCATAGGCCAGCTCTCCAGGAGTCTTCGGCTTGACCAAGGCGCAGGCAGTTTCAAAGGTGTCGGCTCCTCACAGCGTCAGGAGGAGCGCGCGCTTTTTTTTTTGTTCGTCGCAGACGTCGTTCGCCACGAAGTAGGAGGTGAGGCGCTAGATCCAAGATGACCAGTTCTTGCCGCTAAAAGGCACGATGGCGGCATGCATACCTCCAGTAGCCATGGGCTACCTAGAGAGCTGCGCACTTATAAATTCCAGTTCTCGTCGCCAGTGTTATGTTAGTGTCCGGAGCCCCGCTGCCCAGGAACCACACGAGACAGCGGCTGGCAGGAGACTACTGTTTATTGCTTTTCTTTAGAAGTGGACGAGAGGAGTTTATGGCGAGGGTAGAGTCACTCCAGCGAGTGTGCACGTGTAACACGATTCGCAGGAGCTGGGGACGGAAGTCCAAGGAAGGCGGCAGGCGCGGGGGCCGCACCCGCAAGCGAGGCACAACACATGGAGTGGCCGTGTGTCGGTTACCTGCGCGTACACAACACATATAAGTGATGAACTCCAACCAACTAGCCCGGCAACGTGTCTAAGCAAAAAACGAAGGAACTTTCAATTTTATATACCTTCATATTACTTTTTTTTACACTCGGAAAAGGAGGGTCGCGAATCTCAAGAGCGTGATCCATACGAAGCTTGTACTTCCCATCATTCCCATGCGGGTACAAGCAGAGTATGATTGAATAACTGAGTACAAGCAGTACAAACGTCGCTGAAGGAGCCCGCGTAGTCATTAGCGCCTGATTCGACTCTAAGTAGTATTTTATGGAACTATATGGCGACAAACATTAATATGTAATCGGTTCTATAGTGACATAGCCTCCTAGATTTCTCTTGCCTGCCGGATTATCAGCGGTCACTTGGGAAGCGGCTGTCGTTGGAACAATGATAGTGGCGCCACTTAAGTAGGGGTGTCTTCAAATAGGTTTTTTACGTTTTTGGAGATTATATGCATCAAAAATAACGTAAAAAGTTTTTAAAAGGTGTAAACCTAATTATTATAATTAACCCTACATAAATTACGCCACCAGAGACGACAGGCGTTTTGCGCTCATTCAACAGGTAACCCCTTCAAAACAAGGCATAGCCTCCGAAATTAACAAACGCCAAACGTGTTAGTTTTAAAGGCCAAGTACAAAGACCCTTACCGTATGGGTAAGGGTCTTTGTTGGTAGCGCCGCCATAGATGACGGGCGTTTCACGCTCATCCGGCAGGAAAGGGAAATCTAGGAGGCTATGATAGTAAAAACAGTCGCTCGTGTTTAGTCCGGCGTCTGTGGAGTGTTCCGATTTAGCGTCTCAGCCACAGAACACCTACTGGTCTGGTCAGGCACTAGTGAATAGAGGGGGGGGGGGGAGGGCGGGATCGAGCTAACTTTGATGCGTCGCTCACTCTGAAGACGGTGACCGACGTGTTTTCAACGGTCGTGCGAGCTCTTTGCCAACCTGTAGTGGGTGCCCGCTATTTTTAAAAAATTTTCCGGCGCAAATTATGTGCGGAAAAAAAGTTTTCCCGCCACCGTCGACCGGCGGGAAAAAGGCGCCATCGTTAAAACAGCGCGCCGAAAAATCGCACGTTGACGAGAGTAGCTTGCGCTTTCGCCCCCCTGCACCTTTAGTCCTTTCTTTCTTTTATTGCCCTTCGGAGTGCTTGCGTAGGGAAAGAAGGGCGCTGCACCTTCCTCTGTTCATGTATTTTTTTTCTTGCTTTACTGTTTGTTTTTTACAAGCAACGCCCTCTCCGGTTAGGCTTAAACTTGAAACACCGAGGCCTCTTCAACGTGGTGCTGCACAATAGGTGGTTATTAACCGAATTCGCAACTCGATGGCCCTTCATTACGTAGAGGCGTGATGTCATTCTTTCTCTAGCGACCAGTGCGTGCTTGCACGTGCGCGCGCATTCCGCTTAAAGTGACATGTTCGCTTAGAGCTGAGGTTGCGGGTGAACGAACCGTTCGAGTGTTACGTGGTGTACGTGATAAGAATGTCGATAATCGCGGCGTTCGCAAATCGGACACGAGAAGAAATGTAATCACAAGCTTGTAGCGAAGCAGAGGTTTGATGTCGTGCCGTGCTTTTGGTGGAGGAGCTTTAGCGCTGCCTGCGTCGAATTAAAAGAAAAAAAATAACATGCGATAATTGAGATAGCGGGAAATCGGCGCAGCGTCGGTCTTCCAAACGGTGCAATATGCTTACAGCAGCTATCTTACGTCAGACAGTTAGCTTGAAAGGTTTGGTGTACGCCCCTGAATTGTGTCGGGGCAATCGATTTACGAAAGATAGTACGGATAGTGAAAGCGATTCAGCCATTCGCCTAATGGAACACTTCCGAGCCTTCTACTGCCACACAGCCTTCCTGATTCAATTGAGTCAACTCGTGGCGGATAACAAGCTCGTGTCTTTTCATTTTCTCGGGGCGGTTCGGTTTTGGAATAATTGACGAATAGAAAACAGCGTTCAGGAAACGCGTTACCGAAAACCTTTCGATCTTGCAAGCCATTCCGATTCGCGAAATGCGAGATGTGTAGCGATTTTCACGTTTACCACCGCTATGGCGATTCAGCTAGTCCTCTAATATTTGCTGCAGTGCTTTTTAAATCGATGTCTTGCGTGTTTGTGCTGTCATGACAACTTTACCTGTTCTTTAAATTGTTTACCCTCACCATGACCATGGAAGATCTGCATGCATGACGTTTTCATTGACTGTTGGGATTTTCCAAAACTATCATATGATTATGAAGTAAGCCGAAATGATGGGCTCCAGAAATTTCGACCACGCAGGGTTCTTTCACCTTGACACGGGCCTCAGTGGTTTCCGCATTCATCACAACTGCGGCCGGGATTCGATCACGCGACCTTCGGATAAACATTTGAGCACCATGACCACCGTGGCGGGTATACAATACGAGTAAACTCATGCAAAACCTGAAACTACCGTATCCCTTGACATTTAAGCAGGTTTCACAGAGACTGACATATGTACATGCATTAAGGTGCTTACTTGTAAATATTGATGACACAGCAACATGAGAAAAACAAGGCTTCATTTGCATTCTTTATTATGCATAGAATAACTGAAGGCTGTGGTTCACAGACGGTGCATACTTCCTAAGCACGCAAACCATGATTACCGACACACATTTGTACAATTTTGGAAAATGACTGGTAACGGGATGCTGTGGTGGCAAACTGTCACTGCTGCTGCGTCTGCAGTAGTTTCGGCAGCGCAAGTTTGGCGATCTTCTTATAAAATCTGTCTTTCTCGCAGTTGTTCGGGTCGACCACGTTGATGCTGGGGTTGTGAACACGCCCAAAGCTGAAGTCATGGTTGTGCTGCATAATCACAGAGGGAGGAAGCAATAGATTAAACCCATAGCGGCAGCACGTTCAAATACCACTTCCCTTGTCAAGAAAAAATGCCCGGCCGCCATGGAACATGAAACACGGGCAGAGCAAATCTAGAGTAACCCCTCTAGATCCCGTTGAAAAGTTTCTTGGGGCCAACCAGTACAAGTAAAATTTGAAGGTACCCATTACACTGTAATCACAATAGCTCAACGGTAGTGGGAAAGTACCCTCTGTGCCATTATTCATAATTTCGTGTAAACACAAGGTACGCGCTACACATCTGAAAGGCATTATGTGCACTCTTCATGCTATGGCTGATGACAAGTTATGGCGGGCATTTCGTAACAGGGGCAAAGCGTTAAAACACCCACTCAAAAACAAAACAATAGGAGATGATGAAAGCTTGCAATGAAAAATCTGCAAATGGGAGTTGTGTCGAAGCGTCGCTTCAAAACACCCACTCGTTGCACAACTCACATTGTGTGATGCCCGGTGCTGTTTGGCTTTTCCACCATGTTACGCTGCACCTACCAACGCGATTCCTTGCTAGACACGTTGCCTGTATAGGGTCTTTTCGAGAAGGAGTTCCAAGCGTTGGCGTGGCTCTATGGTAGAATATTCGGCCGCCACATAGAACCCACGCAAATGGCCTGGGTTAATATCATGCTCGACTGTGAACCCACTGATTTTTTACAGACCTTTGCGCCAATGTCACAGGTCCCGTTAGTTAGGGAGGCGATCACCGGGCTAATTCTAAGGGCCGAAGTATCGACTCTCTCTGAAAGCGGGGACATTTTAGAAGTGGTCCTATTTGGCGCGCCAGTGGACGACGGCTGAGGTCCAAAGAAAGAGTCAGAGCAGAGAGTTGATAAACAAAACAAAATTATATTCTCAAATATGGCAGATCAAACGATACAGAAATATGTACACTCGACGATAGTTGAATACGATATGTCACCAATCAAACAATGTACTACACAGTACAATCAGGTACACTCGAAACAAGGCACACAGACAACAATACGCGCTCCAATGCAATCACTTGCATCGAACAACCAGGACACTTAAAGACCGAAGAGTTCAAAAACTCATTCAATCTAAAGTCCTTGGAATGAAGTCTGAATGATACTCTTCCAAGAATCACTCACTCAAAGTCCAGCGCTGTTGTCGTTCCGCTGCCCCCGAAGTTTCTCTTCCAGGAAACCTCGTGTCTTCAATGGGCCGCGCTGTTCCAAGCACCATACTTCGCCGGTAACACGTCGGCTTCCCACGTGTTGCGATTGCAGGACGCGTCTTCGCTCTCTGGCGGTAGTCTCACACTATTCTTCTGCTGGTAGCACCAGCCTTCACCCTTAAGGTGGAAACCCTCTTCATTACCTGCTTTGTCACTAAGGACAAAACCTTCGCCGCTATGATACGGCGGAAAGACCCTACGCACACTTGGGCAATACTTCCATTTCCTGCCTACGCACACGGGCGCGAACTTTCTTCTTCTCCTGATCTCTCATCTCTGCTGCTCGGTTAAATACCTTCCGTGCTAGATTACAAAAACTTCTCATCGTTTCGTCGGCGCGATGCACAGTCAAGGCCTGGGAAAGAGCGAGACGTTTCGAGGGCCGTCCACGACACGTGACGCAACTCTGCATCACCGCGCCCCTTTACTTCGAGAACCTTCCAGGGCTTGCTCGGCCGGCGATGTGAGGAGGTTGGTCGGCGAAACCACGCTTCCGAGGTGGGAGAGAGGGCGCGCCTGGAGAGTTTTTGGATGCTTGTTTTCTTCTTTATTGTTGACCTTGAGGCTTCTCTCTGGCGCTTGGAGTTCAGCGGCGCGCCCTTCTTTTGAGCGCTCGTTTGTGACATCCAACCAATGTGCCTTCCTGTTCGGAAAATGCACTTGGTAGGCAAACTTGACAGACGTGCGTGCCCCTTTTGGTTATGCTGCAGTAACATCAAAGTTTTCTAATCAAAGAACCTTTGCAAGGGAAATATCAAATTAAGGTGTGAGCTTCGCAATCTGACAGTGTAGAACAGTAATAATTGCCAGAAATTTATGGCAGTAATTTGATAGAGAGCTGTTGCTGGAAGTCAAAGATAACTTCTACAAAAAATCATTTCCAAAGGTCCACCGCATATTAAAGTGTTGAGGTGGCCTTCTCAGCCACTTTGCAACAGTTTTGGTTTAGCTGGTATTGATGTATCACACACGGGGCTACATCTAGTGTCGTTAATCTTTCCTACAGTTTCATCGTCCTGCACGCATGTGTGCTCACCTGCGCTGCATAAAACACGCACCACTTGAAATTGTCTTGCAACCGCAACTGAATTCAGAGAGGACGAGCTTACAGTCCTAGGATGACAGCTCCTTAGCTTCAAAGTTTTATGGCGATGAGGTTTTGCGTCAGTCTTAGACATCCACAGACTCTTGTAGATTTGTTATGTTTACGGCCTCAAGTTCTCTCCTTCACCACAATTGTGTGGCTGCTGACCTTTGTGCACAATCTTATAGTGCCTCAGCGAGGTTCACACTTCGCTGAGGCGCAGTGTGCTGATGCCAGCTGCAGTGCTTCTTCTCATCGCAACAAGCAGGCCCATGGAGCACATCTTGTCCTTGACTACGCAGCAGCGGAAAAAGTTTCAGAATTGCACGCCGTATTGTTCTTTTTTTCTTTATATGATGTGCAAATATGCAAAGAAATATACTTTGCTGCATATTTTGGAACGCCAACCTATGCGGAATGAGGTGGCTTATGGAAAGAGGCGGCGCTAGGTGAAATAGCTAAGATCATTGGACATCTGAATTGTGAAGGAATCATTTATATTACAGGCATACATCCATATTAGAACCCTGCAGGTTCTTGTCACAAAAAAGGATTAAAATTTACTGAGGAAAGTGTACCAGTTCACTTGTGTCTACGAAAAACGAAGCAGTGAGTCACCGCATGGGTCATTTTGTCCTCAAAATGTATCTTCTGATATTTTTGCATATAGTATCGTTTTTTTATAGCACTGTTCTCCAGCTGGCCACAACACATTATGCACTTTTAACATTTTTCTTCATTCCAAATTATTTTGTTTATCTACAATGTTCATTTGTTGAAAACAGCATTTCACTGAGCGAAATTCGGTATGTTGCAATGTAGGCTGGAGTACTTTTCAAACTGGCAAGAACAATCTGTCTGAGGCATATGAAAAACAGTCAAGTGCTCTAACCTTCATGATGGTACGGGCGTCAAAGGAGTTGCGGGGTTTTCGTGTGGGTGGCAGGGTCGTGTTTACAACGGCAAAGCGCTTCTCGCGAAGTCGGGTGTTCATGATGGTCATGTGCAGCTTGACGTGCTCGGGTCCGTAACCTCGTTCCTGCTGACGCAGCATGAACCCGGAGTCCAAGAAGCGCTGGGCCATGGTGTCTGCAAGCTGCTGCAGCCTGCACCTGCACTCTGTGGCAATACATTGAATTCTGGGTAGTAACACCACAATACGATCGTGATGCATGCTGTTGTAGATTATCTATTATTAACTTCAACTACCTATGGTTTTTTTAATAGCCAGCAAACAGGCTCCAACTTTTTTTACACCCTTCAAGCAAGCTCGCCAATTTGTACGTACACCACGGTTATCACATTTTCGGAATATTGTAGCGCTGGGCGCCGCGCAGACCCTCTAGTTCGAACATTTCCTGAGCCTTTTTCCTTCGCATGACCGATTCCTCTCATACGCACCGTCATGCAAGCTTGCCCATGGTCAACTTCACATGCCACTGAGCTCGTCGATTGATCATTTGCCCAGCAAAATGGCGCCTTGGCCCTATAATGATGCAGTTCCGGCCACGCAGTCCACATTTTCATTCTCCTGTGCTGCCCTCTGCCATTTTGTAGAGCCCGAGATAACAGAGAAGCGGTATGGCCAGAACGAAAGCCTCCGAGGTTTAAAGACATCTCCACTAGGGGAAGGGTGCTCCTCGATCTGCGATTCCTTCTTACGCCGCCATGACATATGCTCATAACGGGGATTCCCTGCACGGTCGCTTGCTGCGCGCCGATGGCGTATCGCTGACGTCGTCTCACTTTGCCGAAGTGGACGGAGTCACGACGACGGGCCATGCCTTCGGCCTACCTCTGGCGGAGAAGGGTCGTGAGGTCGCACAAAAATTTGAAACTAGCTGAAATGGATGTTCTAATCCCTGTAACTTCCTTATTAGAGCGCGCATTTGCTAAATTCTTTCGGCAGCATGGTCACATAGCATAAGTGCGCATATGTTTCTCCATAACAATTTTCGAACCTCGAGGTTGATTACCGAACCTTCCCGTGCGCGAAATGCACGAGTAGTGCGGCCAGAAGCACAAGCGCGCGACTTACAGGACATATAAGTCCCTGCTGTTTTCATGACTCATGACTCTATAAATTAGAACATACCATGAAGTTGCTTCAATATTTTGCTGAAATCGGTTCTAAACGTGCACTATTATTGATGAAAGGGGCTAACATTTTTAATTCACAGATGAGAACCAGAAACGATGAATATTTTAACACATCACTGTTGAACCTGTACTGAACGAATGTTTTTGTATGTTTGTACCTCGTGGCTTGTGTTTGTGTATGAGAAACATAGTTTTGAAACGTTCATTTTAAATAATTTTACAAAAGTTAGTAAAGAAAATTTAAACATACCTGTCTTGCTTGTAATTTTAGCGTATGCAGTCCAGAAATCGCTTGAATGGTGGTGGGTGAGTGTCATGTATGCGATAGCGCCACGTGTTGACGATAGAGCAGCCATGCCAGCTGCCAGTAATTATGTGACCCGACTGTGATCGGTATAAAGCTGCATGTCTAGGCTGCCGCCCCACCTCACCCTTTTCATTTGCGGTTGTACCGTCGTACTTGCGACAATATGTAGCAATAAATCGTTTTGTTACTCTACGTTCGTCTCCGAACATTGGACATCACATCTGGCGACGAAGTGATTCGAACCTTCAGCAGCGTTGGCAGAACAGAAGAAAGGTTCTACCCTGTTTGAAGTTCCTGGGGCGGTCGCCGACTCACAGCAAGCTACCGTAACAGCACAGATGGCAGACTCAGTCACGCAAGTGATAGGAAGAATTGGCCACATGGAGCCTTTTGACGACTCCTCAAGCGACTGGACTTCATACAGCAAGCGGTTGACATCGTTTCTCCACTTCAATAAAGTACCGGAGGCAGACAAGGTTCACGCGTTCCTGAGCCTAATAGGGGCGAAGACGTACGCTCTACTCAAGTCACTTACCGCCCCGGACCTTCCATCGAGCAAGTCGTACGACACCCTCAGGCACTTTCTTGGCGACCATCTGGCACCGAAGCCTTCCCTAATTGGTGAGAGAGCCAAGTTTTATCGGCGGTCTCAGCGTGAGACTGAATCCATTGCCGATTTTGTCGCGGAACTGCATTCCCTCTCGAGTTCGATAATTTATTAGACGAAGCACTGATGGACAGATTCGTTTGTGGTGTACAAAGACAATATATTCAGCGAGTGCTGTTTGCTGAAGACAAGAAGTTAACCTTTCAAAAGGCAGTCGAAAAAGCTTTAGCATTGGATTCAGCAACAAAAGTGCAGCAGAAGTGCATGGTTCAACAAGCGTCTCTGACTTACACCATGTAACTGCACAAAAGCCGGGGCATAAAACAGTCGCCGTAAAAGATGCCAGCGAAAAAAGAAAGCGTCAAACATGTGTTGGCGGTGCGGTTCTTTTAAGCACGTGAGCAAAAACTGCAGACATGCGTCGGCGACGTGTTTCGGCTGTGGCAAGAAAGGGCATATCCAGCGAATATGTCAGTCTGATAAGAACGCGAAGTTATCTCAGGCGCGAGCACGCAGCCTGAAAGTTCTTGACTGGGCCACAGAAATGATGCTAAACGGCATGACGTGCTCGGCAAAAGATGCCATAAAAGTACGCCTGTTGATAAACGAAATTTCACTTGAAATGGAGTTGGATATGGGAGCAGCGGTATCCGTAATTTCTCGCAGGCAACAGCAACAGTTGTTCCCCTCTTTGAAGTTGCGCACGACAAGATTGCGTCTACGCACTTACACAGGTGCATTATTCGAACCAGCAGGAGTGGCCGAAGTTGTTGTTGAACATATTGGACAAAGTGTTCTATTACTCTTGTATGTCACTGAGCAGGGAGGACCAGCACTTCTGGGCCGAGAGTGGTTACAGCACGTGCGCCTCGACTGGAACGAGGTATTTTCTTGCAACAAGCTCTGCTCGGCACGGAAGCCGACAAACAAGGAAGCAAAAGCAGAGGCTAGCAAGCTTTTGCAGAAGTACAGTAACCTTTTCAAGGAAGAATTGGGATGCATCACAGAGAAGGCAGAACTTTTTCTTAAAAAGGACGCTCGTCTGTAGTTTTTGCAGGCACGCAGTGTGCCTTTCGCACTGGTTCCAGCAGTGGAAAAAGAGCTTGACAAAATGCAGTCAATGGGTGTGATTACATCATTAGCCACGTGCGAGTATGCTACACCACTATTGATTTGTGGGGTTTAACGTCCCAAAACCACTATATGTTTATGAGAGATGCCGTAGTGGAGGGCTCCAGAAATTTCGACCACCTGGGGTTCTTCAACGTGCACCGAAATCTGAGCACACGGGCCTACAACATTTCCACCTCCTTCGGAAATGCAGCCGCCGCAGCCGGGATTCGATCCTGCGACCTGCGGGTTGAACTCTGCGAACTTTTGGAGTCCTTTGATATAGGCACACTCTACGTAAAAGCTCTATGATGCGCGCACTAGGCTCACTAACAAAATTGTCCAGAGATCGGCATGCTTGTCTGAAACCCACCTAGTTTCCCGGCGCAGGCCCTGGGACTGCAGGTGGCTCCAGCGCTGCCCGTGTTGTCACCGCGGGCCACAGCATCGGCTGCACGGCGTGCGGCAGCCTGCATCTGGCGAACTTCGCGGAGTTCGTGCAGCTCGAGGCGATGGAAGCCCGGCCATCTCGCAGGGCGTGTGATGCGCCTGCCGCCACCGAACGCGATCACACCAGAATCCGAGGAACTGGAACTGCTGCTATTGCTGCTGTAATTGCTCGCCCAGGCATCTGAAACCACATTGTTCCATGCGACCTGGTCTCCGGTGTGGCTGAACATCGTGCTGTGTGCGAAAACGTGCTTTAGCAAAAACGACTCGCTCTGGAAGCTGTCAATCGCTTCGTCAAGGTTAATCCGTGTTCGACAATGGGGCAGCCGTTGCTGAAGATGGGGCGCTGCTTGGCGCGTTCGAAAAGCGGCGCGTGACCATTCGGCTTCATCGTCTTCCTCATGTGACCCGATAATCACCACCTCATTTATTATTCCTGAATTTATTTTATTCATGCCTTTTTTCTCTTTTGTTGCATCATCTTTTTCTCAAAAGCATTTGTGCGGTATGCTGTGACAGCATTGTCACATTGTAGAGGGTTACATGGAGGCCACTTCATCTAAGTCAAACACACCGAGGACTACACCATGTAGATCAAATCCTAGAAGTTGAAAAATGTGATGATTCTGGAGATGATTCTGAGTAAAATGACGGTAATGGTGGTGGTGCCGCTCTATAAAATTTCATGTAGTACGCATAAGAGTCACAGATTAGGTGGTGGAAAACTGGCTAGCTTGTCGGCTGTGTGCAAGCTGTTCATTTGTCATAGATGTTTTCGTCAGACGAGAAAATATATGCCAGAGCAAGATATTAAGGCTCTGCCCTATTACAATCGTAGATGATATTCAGATTTGATATTGCACGCTCTGAGAATGATCACCATAGGATTTGGAATGACACAAGGAGGGATTGCATATTCTTCATGTATTTGCGTAAAACATGGCAATGACGAAAGCGCGAAATATTGTTATAAACAAAAAGTGAAATCACTAGCGTGACACAGTTTTCTTTAATGGTGGTATAACACACAGAGCGAGGAGCCATTTGTATTCACAAGGACACGTGATGCATGAACTATCGAACCATACCAGAATGTAGTCCCTCAAAAAACAAGAAGAAAACTTACTTTGAGGAAAGGAGAAGAAAAGGTGGAATTCAGGAGCATGTTTGTTGGGGCTCCAAGTCCAGGGTTTCACTGGCTTTCACCGGTCGCCTAACTTGACTCAGAAGCGCTGATTGCCCCCGAGTTGTTCACTTAGGGGTACTGGAACTTGCCACGATGAGATGTGCTCTTGAGTTTTCAGTCAGACGTAATTTAGGCACCTGAGCACCGCTATTTTATGAATACTTTATGCAATAATGTAGGCGCGAAGCACCTTATGGGCTCGGCTTGTCGACGTCTAATGACGTCGCAATGTGTTATTTTGTGACTGTCCATCATACACGGGTATTGGCTACGAAAATTGGGTGAATCCCACTACTCGACATTGGTCCACTAAAAATGAAGGAGGCAACAATCATCCCAACAAATATCCGATGACGTTAGGGGAGCTGAAATACCCTTCCCAACATGCCATAAGGAAGTGTAGGGGAGAAGGAGAGGAAAAAATTGCCCGCAGCTTCCCTCGGGGGAACACTGAGGAGGATGCGGACCATATAATTGGTTAACGGGGTGTTAAAGTGCGACTTACTTGGGTCGATGGCTAAATTGGTTAACGTGGTTGTGAAATGGGGTGTTAAATTGCGACTTACTTGGGTCGATGGCTAAATTGGTTAACGTGGTTGTAGGAGGGGGTGTTAAATGAGTGAACACGTACACACGTATGCGAAAGGGCGGCGCTGGTCGAAGGGACGTCGATCATTGTGTTTGTGGATTCGTTGGAATTCATTTCACCGCGACCTTGGACGTCGACGCGCCGTACAAACCAACCGACGAGCGGCAACTGAGCGAGCGAGCGCCGACCTTGAGTATATATACAGCACGACGGCGCATGCACTGTCAGCTGTTGAATGTTCTCGAAGCGCGACGCCACATGCGCGTCCACTGGAGAATCAGGAGAATTGTAGATGTCGAACGCGGTGTGTAGAGGAGGAAGGGTGCACAGATGGTGGAGGAGTGAAGCGCGCGCGGTGTGTAGAGGAGGAAGGGATGCACAGATGGTGGAAGAGTGGGCGACGGCGCGACGGCGCATGCGCGCGCGTCAGCTGTCGAATGTTCGAGAAGCGGTGCGGACGGCGCGGACGGCGCGGACGGCGCACTACAAGGCGCGAGTATAAGATGCTCCGCATCTAAAAGAAGACCTTATGATGATCTGCATTGCAAAGCAGTCTTCAACGATGTTAGTGGAGCGCAAACCTCTTTTCCTACATGTGTGCTTTCAGGCATGGCACCGCAAGTGCCACATTAAAGAAATCTCTCTCAAAACACTGCATGCGTCAACCCTCTTAAAGTTTCACGGTAATGGAGCCGAAGCAACTTTCCCGAAATGCTTCGTCCCATTTTTCACCATACGTTGATGCTGGTGGACACTGGTGTGCAGTCTTCCCAACTACACCTGTTCTGTGTAGATTTAGCTTAACGATAACGTTCAGACATTAACTTCAAGACAGCGTTTTAATGAGACACATGTTCCCTCTACGACGTGCAAGTCACGGCTGAGTAGCTTTTCTGCAAAACTTATCCCGGAGTTGCGCACTGGAACGCTTCGAGGAGTATTTCATCTGCGAGGATGCGTCCGGCACCGCCATGGTTAACGGCCACATTGAAGTCGGGGTGGAACAGAGGGAACACAAAGTCTTCTTCCGCGACAGTAAGCACGCCGTAGAACTTCCATAGGTGTTTAAGAAAGGAACCAGATTTGAGAACATTTGTGATCTCCTGCTCTAAGAGCCGCCAGCGTCCATTCATGAGGTTCAACAAGCCTACGAAGAAGCCAGCTCCGTCTGTTGGCTATGGTAGTATGCTAGCTAGAAAACGTGTTGTTCCACAGTACAATGGTTCCCGGGGCCTGAAGGTGAAGCAAAGCCTTCTTTTGGCTTGCCATGTTACCGAGCAGAATGTTCTGCAAGTTCCTAACACCAGCCTCGGCTCCTCGTTTCGGAAACAAGGTAAGCCCTCCAATGCCCACGGTATTTTCAACTTGAATAAGACAACGACGCCGATGTGGAGACGGAGGCAGGCCAATAAGCTCAAGCGTGAGATCCGTGATCTTTCGGCTTGCCATCCAGCCCAACTCGTGAGTGACGCGGAGGCCGAGTATGAGCGTGAGTGCCTCTCTCGTATTGGCCTTGAGTCCCAGCATGTACACGATGGAATGAAGCAGGCCAGCATTTTCCACTTGCACAACGTCACGAGCCGAGGAGCGGTGAGCCCAGATGAAGTACTTATTCAAGAGTAAGAGCAGCCGACCAGCAGCAATGCCGGGAGTCACCGTGTCTTGAAATTTCGGATCGACATCCGCACAATCTTTGTGTCAGCTTCGGCCATGGCGGGGCCCAACACTTGTAGCGTGAGTCAGTGCATCGTCTAGATTTTGGTGATGACCTCATCGTCTGCTACATCGGAAGCGTCGAATAGACGTAAGGTAGCCCGCACGTATAACGCCGGTAACGCAATGAAGCCACTGTCCCTTTTGGTTGTCCGACAAACACTCGCGTGGTGGCTATCCAGGCGGAAAAGGCGTTGCTATGGCCAATCTTTTGTACAGGCTCTCCGGTGCCACCACGAAAAGGAGCCAGTTCAAAGCTAGTATGGAACGACAGATGTGCGTTCCAATTACCCGAGAGATCAAGCAGTATTTTAGGAGATCCCATGGAGATGACTTTGGCCATGGCAGATGGCGCTCGGCCATGAACTTTTTCAAGTCGCACAAGATGCCGCGTGCAAGCTTCCTGCACGACTTGGCAAAGGAGGCTACTTTCTTCTCGAAGCTCAACATCAATGGTGCGGAGTGATATAGGTGTTCTTTGATGCAACAGCGTTGTGTAGCAGCGCTGCAGGGTATTGTTTCCTTAGGCGTTGTGCTGCGTAATGCGTGCGCGGCTGTGCAAATGAAGGTGTAAACACCTAAAAATTAAGCCGAAAGTACGTAAACATTATGTGTGCCAGCGGGGTCACTTGCTTTGCTCGCGCGTATCACGATCGTGAGATGTCGCAATCAAGTGAAAGACGCATTCTCGTGGCCGTGGAGGAAGCTATATTCTGCGCCAGACGGGGCAGCGAAGAGTGTGAACCATCGATTGTGAACTCAGCCCACCAGTACGACGCCTGGTCTCAAAGCTATGTGAAAGTGTGTTGTAATGGACCATTCCGGAAATTGGCGCGTGCCACCTAGGCTGGCCGCAAAGCATTATGGGAAGCCGAAGCGCCGGCGGAGTGTCGTCTGCTCGCGGAAGCGTTGGCTCACCTCGTTTGCCGCAGCGTGCGGGCGTACGAACGCATCCTTGCGAAAATATCGCGCGTGATAACCCTGCTTCAATCTGCACTCACAGAAGAGGCACAACGCAGAGCAACATAAAGTCAGCAAACTTATTAGAGACCCAGGAAAATGATAACGTGCTTGCGAAAGAGCCCATTGAATCGGAAACATTACGCGGCTTTCGTGGCGAGCCCGTTGGCTTCGTTGGTCGTATTTCTATATAGCGGAAGTTTTTCTCGTTTGCTCTATTTTCAGCATGACTGTACAGCTTTACCATTAGAACTTTATGTTAAGCACTATCACTCGTGAGGCATGATATGCTTCCGCGTGATACGCGGTGCAAGACGGTGGCACTTCGTGCCGGATAATGAATGTCAAAATCGGACCCCTATAAATGAGTTCGAGCCCCACTATGCTGGTGGGTCAGAATTCCAATTGCCTGTTTTCAAATGTTGTGCCTGAGAAACTTTGCGTTTAGGACACTGAGAGTATAGTAAAAACCAGCTACCAACACGCCCATAGAGCGGACATCAAGTGAGTATACTTTCGTGTGCGGAGATTACATAGTTACATCGCAGTGTTGCACTTCAAAAACGAAATTATTCGGCACATTCGACTTCGCAGTATTTTTGCGAAACAGCGCAAAACATGCTGTCTCTGTGTCGTTCCTGTTAAGAACGTAAGGATTTACGACCTGACTGTGCAAAGCGTAAAAATTGGAAAAAATATATAACAGAATGGGTGTTAGTGTGCACAATTTAAAAACATATTCTATTTTACTGCTTGAGCTTCCGTGATGCCTTGTTTCATTACAGTTTATAAATATGCTAATTTAGTCATTTGTCGTTTTGATGCAGATGGCTCTCCAAGCCACAGAAAACATATAGCCGTTCCCTGTCACCTTTGCCGAAACGGCCATGAACAGAACATTTGAATGATTTGCCTCTGGCGTATTCAGAAGCAAAAATTCCGCAGAATAGAGCATTCTCATGGTGGTAATATACACTTAGTGCATGCGCACAGTATGTTTAAGCCAGAAAACCTTGATAAGTACTGCTGTTAAGGGCTGCTAATGGTGATACTGTGACTCTAAAATTAATGGTGGAAGCCTCATTTAGTGTGGGAAAAGTACGGAATACTGCAGGAGCGCTTACATTAGTTGGCAACGTTACCTGGCGGCGAGTGTCGCTTTTTGTATTTGTAATAATTGAACTACAACTAGCACTTTTTGCCTTGACACAGTGAACCCCCTCCCCCCGCCAAAAAAAAAAAAAACTGGATGCGCGAAGCCACCATATAGGTGAGTTTTATGATGAATAACAAGCAGGTACGACTAAAGGTAACCAAACAGTAAACAGCCAAATAAACACTGAGTAAGACTGTAATAACAACGCTTACCGTGTTTTTTTTTTCATGCATTCACCCAAGACGACTTGAAAGCGACAGCCACCTTTTTTTTATTATTCAGTCGGTTTATTGGTCCTTCTCCTACCCATCCGAAGGTTTTCTGTATCTAAAGTGGCTTTTCACTGGTTCTATGAGCGTAGGCATTCCAACCATTTTGTACCTCACCTGGTTTTTCTCGGTCTCCGTGATTGGTGGGCCGATTACACAGGCAGTGCAGAGCGACGATGTCGTGTGATGAGTCTGATGCCGTAATCAATAGACCATCATGATCACTTTACACATTATTTTTAAGGTCCAGAACGTTACAGAGTGTGTAAGGTGTGTGTGTGACCGTACACATTCTTTGATCCGTGATGTCACGATAGCGTCCTATGGTGACGCGATCACGCGATAATTTTCGCGTCGCTCTTGTTGACGCCACCATTACTAGATGTCATAGCCACCGACGGATTTTTTTGTGTTTTTAGGCAGGAACTGTAGGTGCCTCCTCAGACGTTAAACTTGACCGTTTGCATCCCGCATCGACGACGTCAAGTGATCCGAAAATTCATCACGTGGTGACAACATATATATGGCGTCAGACACCACCAAAAATTGTGACATCGTTAAAACGTCATGTGAATGCACGTGATCACGTCATCGCGTGATATTCGAGATTGGTCAAGGTGGTCTGATCATGGAGGCAATGCAAAACCTCGTTATGTGCAGCAATATTTAGAAGGGTGGTGTGGATGGTGGTTGGCGTGGGCATCGGGATGGGTCTCGGCAGGGGGTGCAAAAAGGGCCCTTATCCTACTCAAGGCACGCCAGCACTTGCCGAAGCTGGACCAGTGCTCTCTCCCAGCCGCGATGCAAGACCGGTTCGCACTCATGGTATCAACCTGCTGACACTCATGGACTGGCGGGGTAGACTCTGCACATCGACTGACTATAAAAACGAAATGGTGTTCACCTTCGTGTTGTCTTAGGTGAATGCGCAAGAGACCCTGTGATTCCTTTATGAGGCATCTAGCGGTGTCGCCTCTATAACTTCACGTATTACGTGGTATGCTTCAGCGGTAAAACCCCAGATAATCACTGTGAATGAGAACTCAAATATCTTGACAAAGGTCAAAATTAGCTGCACCATCACAAAAATTCAAGTCCTAAAGTAGCACTGAGCAATGAAACTCAACGTCCAATGTCTTTTGCGTCTTATGACACCCGCGAACAGAGCAGGTTTGTTCGCCGCTTTTCTTCTTGAGCATGTTCTCTGATGATTCTGGCTATTTGTGGCGAGCACTACAACCTAGGTGGCGGGCAGGAAAGTCGGAGCACTCAGAAGTAGCAGTTTCTCTTCAAGAGCAGCACCTTACGCCAGCCTAAACCACTTACAGCATGCGATGAGAGCGTCGTCTGCTCTGCCCGCCCGGCGCTCCGCTTTCCCATAATGCTTCAGCACTGATTCGCCAGAGGAAGGCGCAGCATTGCGATGTCCGGAAAGATCCATTAAGCAACTATAAGGGATATTGCCTGCTCGCGCTATTGTGACGGCAGTAACTCGCTTGATTAAGTTCAGTTGCTGCACAGAGAGAGTGGTTCGTCTAAACTATCTCCATGTGTTTTATTATGCTGACATACGCAGTTTCGACGTGACTAAATACATGTTGCTGACCGTTGCCTGGAGTTAGACTATTGTTTGTGTTTTAAAATATTGCTTAATTCGGTCTGCTTCATTAACGAGCTTTTGAAGGAACGAAGATGGATAAAAATTTAAAAAAAAGTTGTGGATCGGTTTGCAAAATTCTGATTAAACAGTTTCGAACTTTATATTTGTTAATTATCGGTGTTTTTCGGCTAACTGCAAATGCCCACTAAGTACAAATTTAATACCACGTGACAAACCTGCTCGCGCGCCAGTGCACACGATGATTTAGTGCTCGCTAGCGTTCCGCGTACCAACAATCATAGCATTTGCCCGATGGTTCTGTCTCGACAGGGCCGCAACAATGGCGGTGGCTTTGCGATGAACACGTTTTGCTATCGGCCACACAAGCGATAACTGCTGTAACTGCTTATCGATGTCATGAACCCGCGTGAGGGAAGCGTGTCGTTTGTACGCGGAAGTTAGGGAGCTCCAGAATCACGGCACTCGTAGGCGCGCCAGGGGGTTTGTCAAGTCGTATTTTTTTTTAAAATTTCGCGGTCGTTGAAAGTTAGCAAAAACACTAATAATTATCAGGTATAAAGTTCAAAACTCTTGAAATGGACGTTTTGCCAACCGATATACAACTTTCCCATTGAAATTTTAATCCATCTTCGTTCCATCTAAAGTTAGTTAAATAAACAGATCTAGTTAAACAATATTTAGAACACAAAATATAATCTGACTAACTTCAGGCAACGATCAGGCCGCTCGACAAATGTCCAGCCGGAGTACCTGGCGCCTCTTCCGCGCCTTCATTGATCCGACCCAAACTCGATCAGAGACACAAAAGCATCTGCAACGAGCATTTCACAGCTTCGACGGAGACACAGACAAATTGGCATGTAAACTCCGAGACCAATATCTATGCACACAGCAGGACTCCCGAGGGCCGGCGTACTCGTATGCAGGTACCGAGAACGCGGAGCTGGATCAACTGTTCCAGTTACACGACCTGAAGGCAGCCCTAGCAAAAATGAGGCGAGGACGGCGCCGGAAAGGGATAAAATTACCGTGAAATTACTTGCCAATCTTCCTGACTCGGCCTACTCCATGCTCCTTGCCTACATCAATTCCATTTGGATCGGGAAAACAAGCCTACCAATTGAGTGGAAGACCGCCCTGGTCACCTTCATACCCAAAGCGGGCAAAGCCATTAACACGGACAACCTCCGCCCCATCTCCTTTACTTCTTGTGTGGGAAAATTAATGGAGACGATGGTGCGCGACAGGTTGTCCGCGTTCCTGGAGACCAAAAATGCATTTGCAGACACCATGTTCGGGTTACGCCCACACCGGTCCGCGCAGGATGTCTTGCTTCAGCTCGACCATGAGATCCTCGATCCAGTCTAGTATCCCCTGAATGACAAAGTTGTGCTCGCTTTGGATCTGAAGGGGGCCTTTGATAACGTGACCCACGAAATTATTCTAACACATCTCTCACTGGTGTATTGCGGCCAGAACAATTTCAACTATATTAAACAATTCCTCACTGACCGACAATCATACATTCAGATTCAGGAGATTGAACACGGCCCTTACCGATTAGGCACGAGAGGGACTCCGCAGGGAGCGGTGCTCTCGCCCCTCCTATTCAATGTGGCAATGATGAGACTCCCCGCTCAGCTGGCGAAAGTCGAAGGAATACAGCATGCGCTGTACGCCGACGACATCACCATATGGGCGTCACACGGCTCGGCAGGAGACATGGAGGCAAGCCTGCAGCAAGCGGCGGACATCGTGGATGACTATGCCCGTCGCTGCGGCTTTCAGTGCTCCCCGTCCAAATCGGAATTTGTGCACATACGCCCATCACCAAAGTGCACCACAAAAATCGACCTCTCCCTTCACAGTGGACCCATACCCGAACGCGATGAGATTAGAGTACTAGGGCTTTTTATACACAAAAATCGCAGAGCAGACACAACATTAGCCAAATTGTGTAAGGTGGGGGACCAGGTGGGCCGGATGGTCCGCCGGGTTTCCAACAAGCGCGGGGGGTTACGATGCAAAGATGCCTTGCGGCTGGCGCATGCATTCGTAACCAGCCGAGTCCTGTACTCGGCTCCATACCTCCACCTACGCAAATCCGACGAGAATGCACTCGAAGTCATTCTCCGCAAAATCTACAAGCGCGCCCTCGACCTTCCTGTCAACACCTCTAACCAGCGCCTTTTGGGCTTGGGAATGGTGAACACCTTCAAGGAGCTGAGAGAGGCGCACTTGACAAACCAATATACTAGACTCTCTAAAACACCGTCGGGTCGCCGCCTCCTTGCCCGGCTACACATCAATCATTCAATACACACGGAAGAGCGCGTACGGATTCCAGAAGTTTGGCGATACTCTTTGCACGTGCGCCCTCTTCCGGCTAACATGACCCGAGACGACTACAGTGGCCGACGCCTCGCGCGGGCGGAAGCCTTGGCTCGACACTACGGCCACAAATTCGGAGTATTCTACGTGGACGCCTCCGGCCCGCACCACGTTGGTTGGTACACGGCTGCAGTCGTCCACCAAAACACCGTTGTAAACGGACTCACATTCCGTGCACATAACATTACGCACGCGGAGGAGATCGCCATCGCACTAGCCGCCGCAGATCAGGACTCGAGGGTCATCATCACCGACTCAAGGGGTGCCTGTCGCAATATTGAACAGGGATACATTCCGTACCGTGCTTATAAAATTTCGCTGAACAGCAGCTACCTAGGTGCCCCCGCGCACCGAACGATCAAATGGGCTCGCGCTCACACGGGCCTCGATGGTAATGAGACGGCCGATGCCGCCGCCCGCGCGCTCACTCTCCGGGCACCATCCTCGTCCCCTACCGATCCGGAACTCGAACCCAATCCCGCCTACACCTTTAAGGAGGTCACACAATTTTATCAATCCGGCCATAACGTCTATCCGAAACCCTGTAAGGGCCTCACGGAGGCGGAGGAGCGAATCCTCCTACGCCTTTATACTAAAGCACTATTGTGCCCGCCAATCATAAAACACTTTGACCCCGCTTGCACGGGGAAGTGCCCGCATTGTGAGGAAAATTCCTCTGACATTTTCCACATGGTGTGGGCATGCCAAAAAACCTCGAACCTTACCCCACTACCTAACCCTTCGCGGGAGGACTGGGAGGCAGCCCTGCTCGGCTGCTCTGACCTGACGGCCCAACGAGCCCTGGTCGAGCGTGCCTGGGCCGCGGCCAACGCCAATGGGCTCCCGTAAGAGGGAGCTCACCTAGTGTTTGTACGGGGCGGCCCCTTGAGGACCGTTCCCACCCTCCCTGTAAATAACATCTGTAAATAAATGTTTTTCAGCAGCAGCAGCAGCAACATGTATTTGGTCGCGGCGTTATTGCGTGTATCGGCATATTTTTAAACTCTGTCTAAAGATAGCTGGGGCAGCCTGTATATAACATGCGCGCTGCAAAAAAAAAAAACGCATGTTTGATTGTGATGGGCACCACGGTGCAAAGAACAATTGATACCAGCAGTGTCTGTAGACTCATGCCTTTGTTGCTTCCAAAATTTATTTAGCGTAGGTGGTGAAAGGCGTTGTATGTCATGTGACGTCCCCGCAAACGCGGACTGGATCCCGGATTTTTCAAGATGTTTACGTCCATTTATTGAACGCACGCCTCGGCAAAGAGAAAAACTCTTGGGGTAACAAATGCGTATTTCGAAGTGGAGTTCCTGGAAAAATTCTACAGATGGTTTCGCGGGACCACCACGCAAACACCAGGACCGTGTGGCGGCCTCTTGTCTACAGACACTACGGTGGCGATGCACAGTGCGCGCCCTTCAGATTTATGGCATGGGGGGCAGCGGAGTGCCTTTCTTGTGGTTCTTTTCACGCGAGCCTGCTTAGCGCCTGTTCCGGGCCAAGCCTGACATTCGGTCGGCCTCCGTGGTTCCGGAATCATTACTGCGTTCTGCGCGGATGACACCTGCGGCGTAGAAAGACGAAGAGGCGGCGACTGCGGAGGATTGTACAAGAGACACAGGGTTAGAAGCGTCGACATTCTATCTGGACATCGGGCCGTCGGGAACCGGAGACTGGGGCGATTGGGGCGGCCAGGGACTTTTCAGCGCAGCACTCTAAACTCCACGCGTCGGTCGTTACAGACGGCGCGCATTGTCTGAGCTTTCGGACTCCTGGTTGCCCATATTTCACGCGTCGTAAGACAGCTCGCCGTTTTTTTCTCTGAAATTTGGAGTTTGTGCATTGTTAATTGCTTTCCTTTACTTAAGACAGGACTTTCCACTGGCGTTAGCTGCGGGGGCAGTCGTCGAACGTCGAAGCTGAAACACACCGGCTGACAGAGATATATGTCGCATCAACAGTGGCAATTGGTTAGGGGCCACGGAGGTGCCTCGGAAAGGCGCAGTTGGGTCCTACAAAAAGGGACCGCGGAACTGCGATCGGGAGAGACGACGCGATGAGATCGAGATGCGAGAGAGACGGAATGGAAAAGGAAGATAACGGTGTGAAGTGACAGCGATGAGAGTCGATGAGATGATGACAGAGGAAGGTATGGTATGACGAAGAAGGAAAGTTAAGGATGGGAGACGAGGAAGCGAGTGATTGCGGGACGTTATGAAAGAAGACTAAGATGGAAATTACTGAGACGGACGACGAAGACAATGAAGACTTTGACAAATCGGGCACTTACCCTAGGAAGAAGCCCTGAGCCCCGACTCGAACATCCAGCTCCGAAGCTCCCGACAACATGAACCATTCGTGAAGCGAACTTTATGTGCCTTATTTAGACGAGCTTTGCAAGAAGGGATGCGGTGTGTTGAGACACTCCGTGGTTTTATTTATCGATAACTTTATCATTTGTGCCGCCGTGTGTTTCCTTTTTATTGGCGTACCTTTGTATGGTTGCAGTTACTTTCTTTATGTGCTTTGTGTAGAACGTTGAGAGTGTCTAAATCATGTGTTATAATTTTGTGTAGTGGTTCTTGTACGCGGGAAGCATGACTGTACGATGTTTGCAATTAGTAATAAAGTAAATGCATCAGTAATTAGGCACAGGTCGTAGGTTCTCCTATTTCTTGGCCCCAGCAAAAATCTCTGTGTGTGGAAAGTAGTTGAGACGCATAGCCAAGAGGGAACCGAGAAAAGGGGTTGAGTGGCCTTCCCTCTCTCTGGCGGTCGGTAGCGGTGGACGTCTCAGTCACAACGATATGCTGATCTAGCCCAGACGAGTGAAAGAAAAAAAGATGAAAAATCCGAACCTAATTAGAAACAGCTTTATACTTTTCTGTGCGTTTGTCATTGAATAAACAGGTATAAACATAAGCTTAGAAAAAAAGCATTTGCTTGAAGTATTTTCTAGTAAGCTACAATGTAGACCGAGTATGGCATACATACTAGTAGAGTCCTGCAATGATACTTTGCATCACTGTGAGTTATGTTGGTAATGCATCATTGAAGTGTTGTGCACGTCTATAAGTCTCGTTGTCTAACGTAGAGGCTCTTAAAAGGAAAAAAGAAATAAACGCTGTGCCTTTACTGCCTCTCTCAATGGAGGGCACCCCCATAGCATCGCGCAGGGGATGGGGGGAACAGGAATTAAATATAGAGAATAAAAAAGGTAAGAGAAGGGTAGAAATCACATTCGCTCCGCCTCACGCAGCGTGTACCCGAACCACCGCGAGGACCCGCAACCGTCCGATAAAGCCGCCGGGAAGGACGGGGAAGAATTATTCGTTGAAAGAGATGATAATGAGCCGATGAGGCGCAGCGAGGGAAGAGAGTGCGCATAAAACACTCGCCTGGGCACGTACACCAAGCGCGAAAGAAAAGAAAGAAGAGAAAAAAACAGTTCAACTGAAAAAAGTGGTCAGTTGAACTAACAGATGAGAGTCTTGATGGTCTCGATGAAGTAATCCAGGTGCGGAGTGCGCAAAACACTCGCCTGGACACGTAGCCATGGCGCACGCGCATGCACGCACGCACGCACACACACACACACACACACACACACACACACACACACGCGCGCGCGCGCAAACACACAACAACAACAACACACACACACAGTTCAGTTCAACTGAACGAAAAGAAACAAAGAGTTCAGTTGAACACGCAGATGCGAGTCCTGACAGCCTCAATAAATTAATCCTGCTGTCTAATTCGCCGGGACGATGGCTTCATGCGCTGAGAAAAGCGCGGCACACAGTAAACGAACCAGAGAATCCAGCGGCAGGTACACAATCACTGCGAATATCACAGCCGCGAGTGTGGTGGCCACCGCGTCCTTCGAGTCGACCATTGGGGCCGAGATATCCAGAGGAGGGGGCGATAAGGTCTCCGTGCTCGCAGGGGCAGGAGGCGCACAGAAAGCAGGGTGAGGAGCGGATGCCAACGCCGATCGGTCACTACCAGCGACAGCGTCCCCAAAAGGGCGGCCCTGCACGACTGTGGCGCTGCCTAGCTTAGATGTTGTTGACAGTTGTCCTGGACTTCTCCAGCGCATGACGGCGCATCTTGGGGCCATCCGAAGAGGCGATGATGACGGTGGCATTGCGTTGAATCTGCCAGGAAGGGCAGCGTGGATCGTTAGCCGGTTGGGTGCCGCTGCAGTTAATGCAGTGAGGGTGCTCCGCAGGGCATGGTGCTTTCGCGTGGCTGCCACCGCAGCGGATGCAGCGTTGGTCCCGCGAGTAGCTCGCTGTTGCGTGGCCGAAGCAGACACATCGGATGTACTGTAGGGGCCACGACAGGCATGGACGGACTGGCCTGTGCAGCTTGAAGAGGTAAACCTCTGGTGGTACGGTGGTTTCCTCGAAAGTGACGGTGAGACACGTTCCACGGCGTGCACTGGACTGGAGTAGTTCTGAGAGAAAGGAAGAGAAAAGCGAGCCCCGTAACTGCCTGCATCACGGTGCGACACCTCAACAGTAGCTCACAAGAGATGGAGGTGAGGACGGATTAAAAGAATAGGAATAAAGGTATACATATATAGAGAGAAAGATGCAATAGGCCAGCGAGCGAGGACATATCGAAAGGATAGAAGAGATAGGAAACATGGAAAACGGTGACAGGAGTCCGAGGACGGGGCACCAATTGCGAGAGCTCTTGTCGGCATCACGAGATGGCGTAGGGCAAGTCCAGTAGGTCAGAGCTACGCTGTCGTCGGAGGCCTGGCGTCAGGAGATGACGTAGGGCGAGCCCAGTCGGCCAGAACTACGCTGACGTCGGAGATCGTGAGGGCACAACCAGTCGGCACGGAATCCAGCGAGCGTGTGCCACGGCGTGCACACGAGACAATAGGAACGGCCGAGTCGATGTTTGCCGCGATGTAGACGATGCCCACACAAGTGTCGTCCTCGAGGAGCTTAGACTTGACGTTGATGGAGCAGACCTACTGTACTCCGAGAAGCTGCGAAGGGTCGGCCTGAGTACATCCACTGGCAACAAGGTTGCGTCGATAGTTCACGCGAACGCGTCGGGGGGGGGGGAGGGCGAATTCAGACAAAAACGCCAATATGACATCCCCAGACACAGCAAGGAAGTTTGCATTCTTCCCCACTGGTCTGTAGATTATGGTGCCCCCGCGTTTCCTCACAGCTGTGGGGGAGGCAGGGGTTGTTTGCTCCTGCACCAAGGTCGTGTCGACTTCGTTGGTCGGAGTGTCAGTCAGAGAGTAGGTGGAGAGAGCGTCTTCTCCTTTTGGGGTCACTCGTTTCCGTTGTTGTAGGAGACGAGACCGGTGTGTAGTGCTCCCATGAGGAGCTTGAAACTGAGAAGTATCCGTGTCAACTTTCAGTTGATGCAGCTCGAGAGTTGAGCTTCGAGGGGGCTCTCGGGTACCGTCTTGCCACCTTGCGCTTCGTCTTTTTCTTTTTCAGCTTTGAAGATGCTGGCGCGGTCGTCAGCTCCTGCTGTTTGGCATGAGCGGGCGATGCCGATGCCTGTTCCTGTTAGACCTCTTGTGCCACCTTTTGGTGTTGCGCACGAGTGCGCAGTGAAGTAGGAAGGACTTCCGTCTTTGTAGAGTTTTTGAGAGAACTCCTCGGCGTTCTGCCTCCGATCTTCGTCTAGCAGGATTGTAAGGACCTGCCTTCGAGTGTGTTGGGCCTCCTCAGGATCTTACCCAGTTCTTCAGTGAGGCATGCAGGCACAGACAATAGAAAAGAACAAGACAGTGAATTGCTGCTGTCAAGTGAAAGATACACTATGCCCTTCTTGGGGGCAACTATTTGAAAAAAAATGGAAGAAAGTTAAAATTTTCTTAAGCAAGGCCTCAGAGTTGTGCGAAACATTTTCTAGACATCGCCTCCCAGTAATGTGTGCATGAAGTTAATACCAGCCTCAATGCCCAGAATATGCCTTTTTGCATTTATTCAGAGGATATTATGCTTGTCAAAAAGGGAAGTCGAAAGTTAGGTGAGCAGGTGAGATTACAAAAGTTTGCCTGGATAATGGAGCTGCAGCAAGCAAAGGGTTGATTAGCGAAATGTGGAAGAGGCTTTTACCTGCAGTGGGCGTAGTCAGGGTCATGATTCTTGTAATGGAAGACAGATCAGACTTGGACATTCGGCTTTGTTGCTCGTTGGGTAGAAACAGAGCAAGCGAGTGTTCGTGGCCACTGTGTGTATTTTTTGCGTTCTTCGTTATCTTTATTTGTAACGCACTTCCACAGCCGATAATGTTGCTAATTGCCAACTGCGATGACTTCGACAAAATAAGCTTTCTCAATGTGTTGCTTTAATGTGGAATGGGTGCTGACTTTGGGCTTTACGCTAGAGTGACACTGTCAGTCTGGCAGCATTTCACTTCTCAAGCCTAGAAACAACATAATAGGTGGTAATTCATCATGCTCCAGGACACCTACAACTTGAAGTGGTGGTGGCGGCTTCAGCGCCACTTCTTAAATGCAGCCTAGGAACGCTTAGTGTTCCTCTTACTGGTGTATGTGCATAACGATGCATGAGATGCTGCATTGTTCTCGCTCGTAGTGTATCTGCTTGCTGCATATCGGCCAAGGCATTGCCCTGTAAGTGCAACCTGTGCTGGCTATGAAGTACACCAGCCGGGTATGTGCGTTTCTTTGAAGGCTGGTATTTATTTGCTGACCAGCTGTCTGCAGACTTTTATACTGGAAGGATGGTGCTTGTATATTTGCATGTCCATGTATCTGTGCGTTGATGTGCTCGAACTTGTCCTTGGTTTTCAATCTGGAGAACACCCTAACTGTGCTTTGCCACGATGCTATGCATTGTCAACAATCGTTGCACAGGTGTGCAGATGCAGTCCACGTCTTGACCTCAGGAAACTTCAACATGTTGGCGGTTAGATTCTCATTCACCAGTCACAGCTAATCTTGTCGGAAATTTCTCATCAGTTTTTTCACGCCTCTCAAATTTTCTTTCTTCTCCATAATTCTTTTGTTGTGTTTGCCTTTTTTAGTCCAAGTTCTCGCACATGGCAGCAGTATATATGTTTTTCATGTATTGGACCCCTCATTCAAGAACTTGGTAGACCATTAGTGAGCCCTAATGCTGACACTATCTCTTTAGTGATATCCAGAACTTTGTACAGTTTAGCTTTATCATTAACTTGATGGAGGACTAAATTGTTTTATTTGCCTCTATTATGAGACTGAACCGACCGACCGACCGACTCAAGTGAACAGAACTGACCGAACTGACAGCTGTCACGCTTGCCGTTGTCTATGTAGTCGGAAAATGCAAAGTACTTACCAAGTACCCAGGATGTTAGATTCAAAAACTGTTTATTGACCCAGTTGACACGTGCCGACGTATGTTTCTTCCAGGACAAACGTATCAAAAAGGAGCACCAGGGCCATCGTGTGAATTTTGTTGTCGCATTTCTTGAGTGGTCGACACGCCGGCCACTTGTAGCACCACATGCGGTAGTTGAAGGCCTCATCATCTGGAAACCCTTTTTTCAGAGCACAATGAAGGGTGCCCTAGAAATGGCCTGGTCGGCAGTGTACTTGGCAGCCACCGAGTCTACGTCACCACGAAAAATATTTGACACTGTCTAGAGCAGATGGATAAATGAACGACTCAGGGATAATCAGCACTTCAGAGTCAAGTTAGGCGAGCGGTGAAAGCCAGTGACATCCTGGACTTGGAGCTCCAACCAACATCCTCCTGAGTAGCACATTTTCTACCAGTTACCTGAAAATAAAGTTTTGTTCATGTTATTTGAGGGACTTGTATTCTGTCATAGTTTGATAGTTCATGCATCACGTGACCTTGTGAATCCGAATGGCTCTTCGCTAGGTAAGTTATACCACCATTTTTTTTTAAAGTCTGGGTCACGTGAGTGATTTTGTTTAACAATATTTCGTGCTTTGGTCATTACCATGTTTTTAAGCAAATAAATCAGAATATGAATCCCTCTTTGTGTCACTCCATGTCCTACGGGCATCATTCTCGGAACGCGCAATATCAAATGTGCAATTTTTCATATCGTCTACAATTGTAATCAAGCAGGGCCTTAATATCTTGCTCTGTAATCATTTTTTTTTTCATCTGGCGAAGTCCTCGATGACAAATGAACAGCTTCCACAGAGCTGGCAAGCTAGCCAGTTTTCCACCACCTAATCTGTGACTCTTATGCGTATTACATAAAATTTTAAAGAGCTGCACCACCACCATTACCGTCATCTTACACAGAATAATCTCTAGAATCATCACATTTTCTACTTCTAGGATTTGATCTTTATGGTGTAGTCCTCGGTGTGTTTGACTTAGACGTATTGGCCTCCATGTAAGCTTCTACAACGGGACAATGCTGTCAAAATATATTGCATAAATGCTTGATTGAGAAAAAAATTGCGTATAAAAGAAAAAAAATGAATAAAAAACTAATTATGGAAAATAAATCATGCGGTGATTATCGGGTCACATGAGAAAGAAGAGGAAGACTAAGCGCCGCTTTTCAAACGCGCCTTCACTGGAGACTTCAATTCACATCATGTGGCCTGGGTTTTTAAAACAGATTTAAGCGGAAAACGCTTGTGGGAATGGGCTATTGACAAAAATTTATCTTGTTTAAATTCGCAATCTGCTACTTTTGTCCGAGGTCTCTCTAAATCTGTAATTGACTTGACATTTTCAAGCTCATCTCTAAATATATGTTCGTGGCAAACTTTAGACTGTGCTACTAACAGTGACCACTTGGCTATTAGTTTTGTACTGAACTTTCCAAGGATACATGTCGCCGAAAAAGCCCGCTCATTCCTCAACTATAGAAAATTAGAAAAAGACTTGAGGGCTACTTTTGATCACCGCAAGGACATACAAGGTGACATTAGGGCTATGAGTCTGTGTGCAGTGTTAAAAAGATCAGTAAAAGACGCAACGTTTAAATTAGACTCGGCCACAAGAGGTTCTTTTAGTCCATGGTGGACTGAAGAGTGCATGAGGAGCTATAGAAAACGGAAAGCTGCATGGAAACAACTGCTGGTCAACCAATGTCCAAAAAATTGGTGTGTTTATAAATTCGCAGCAGCAGACTTCAAACACACAGTAAGTACAGCAAAAGATGGTTATAATAGAAACGACATGAGTATTTTTCTAGGGCTAAAAACAAAAAAAGCGCTCTTCAGATTTTTAAGATCTCAAAAGATGTTACCACCCGCTGAAAATATTGACTCTTTTGTTCTTTCCCCCCATGAGCTCACTGATTTAGTAGAAAATATTGCGAAAGGGCTCCAAGATAGATTTATGTCAACTATACCACTGCACATTGTGAACCCAATGGCAGGCGAGGATTTCGAGGAGGTTACTTTAGATGAGCTGGCAGAGATAAGGCACTTATCTCCTTCGGTACCTGGACCAGACGGGGTAACAAATGCACTGATAAAAGTAATATTCGAGATTTGTCCAACTGAAATACTTAATCTGGTGAATTTTTCTTTGACAAAAGCTTGGATACCTGCGGAATGGAAGCTGTCTAAAGTGGTTCCACTTCTTAAAAAGCAGGAAAAAGGATTCGCCTTGGACAATTTAAGGCCGATATCACTCACGTCAAATCTGGTTAAGCTAATTGAAAGAGTTTTGAATGCCCGGGTAATGAAATATATTAATAACGCAATAATAAACCCCTGTCAAATTGGTTTTAGATCCGGTTCCTCAATATGGTGTGCGCATGTTGATTTAGAGAGCCGAATACAACTGGCTTGGCGTCGGCGCCAATACTGTGCTTTAGTTACTTTAGATTTGGCTAAAGCGCACGATAGGGTTGAGCATTCAATTTTATTAAAACAGACGGAATATCACCACTTTCCCAACTACATCACTGCGTGGGTGTCGGAGTTTTTCAAGAGGGAGAGAATATTACTGCTTTAAAGATGGGTACTCATCGAATAGATATAAGCAGACACGTGGCGTACCACAGGGGGCTGTCCTGTCGCCAGTTTTATTTAACATTTTCTTAAGCTCCATTCCATCAACTAAGGATATTCAGTTATATGTGTACGCGGACGATATTGCTTTCTTTGCAAGTAATACCGACCTTCAATCATTATACCAGAGTCTACAAAATTATCTCAATATGATAAAAAGATGGCTTAAAATATTCATAAGACCCTGAACGTAAAGAAAAGTGTGCTTCTTGCATTCTCTTTTCTGCAGCCTATCAACATCTCGTTAATGTACAGTAATGAGATCATTCCGCAGGCGAATTCCCTTAAATATTTGGGCATCATATATATTGACACATTAAATTGGAAAAGTCACATTGGTGATGTGTACTCCAAGGCAACACGGGCCATGGGGTGGCTGCGGAAGCTTGCAAACCGTAAAGCAGGTTTAAGAAGAGATGTGCTAATAATGATATATAAACTTTATGTGCGGCCCATCATGGAATTCGGATGTGTATTATTTTATGGCAGCGCAGCTTATAAAATGAGACCCCTAATACTGCTGGAAAGAGAAGCGTTGCGTTTGTGTCTGGGTCTACCAAAGTTTGTTGGAAATAACGTGTTGTATATGGAAGCTCGCCTACCTTCTCTGCTAAATAGGTTTAAAATTCTTACTGTGCAAGCATTCTTAAAGATATACAGTTCACACCAAAGACTCTCATTTTACGCTTTCATTCAAGAACCGACTTTATTTTTTGAAACCCATTGGTCGCGACTACACACCCCGCAAATAGTATTTGCACAAGCGCTACTAAAGCAACTGAACGTAAAAATTAGACATATTGGTCCAATACAGAACCTAAAGTCAATGCTTAGCATACAATTCGATGATATATTTCCTCATAACGCGACAATTGGCATATAGGTACTTAAATGACCAGTTAGCAGATTATCTAGCTCACCTAGAAATAAGCAATATCACAGCGACTGATGCATCTGTGTCAAAAGAAAAGGCTGGGGTTGACATCTCTCCTTCTTTGGACTGGTCCTTTTCGATTCGACTCCCAGATTATACCCCGGTATTTATTGCAGAATTATTGGCCATTGTTCTTGCCTTACGCAAATTACCCTCAAGCGAATCATTAGCAGTTATCATTACAGATTCGTTATCAGTTTGTAATGCACTTTCTGCGGCAGTAAATTCAGAGCTGATGAATACGTTTCGGCATTTAGTACCAAAGAACGTAAAAAAACTGCATTTGCTATGGGTACCAGGCCAGCGCGGATTATATTTGAACGAAATGGCGGACTCTTTAGCAGCAGTATCCCTGGGTGGGCCCACCATCCCAGTTTTGCCAGATACGGCTTACGTAACCGCGCTAAGGTTCCGAAATGCTTGCCTGCAATGGGGAAAAGGTAATTTGGATAAATTCAAAGATTTCGAGCCTTTGAGCTATTGCTGGAATAAACAGTGGTGTGTATCTCGCGAGTTAGAGGTCACTTTTACCAGATTGCGCTGTGCAGTACCACAACTAAATTATTACCTTAATAAAGCTCGGCTCAAGGCGTCCCCGCTATGCATTTGGTGCAACGAAATTGAAACAATTGAACATTTCTTTTTATTCTGTCATCGTTATTCTTATCAGAGAAAAAGATTTTTAGTAGCCCCATTACAAAAGCTAGGAATACAAGTAAATCTACCAGTAATTTTATCAGTTGGCGGAACTTCATTTGGTTACTGCCACAGGGATGTATGCTCCGCTGTGTTCGATTACATCAACGCAACTAAAAGATTACCATGCTAGTGAACCCCTACCTTTTCAGATCTTTAGTTTATACTTCGTAGTTATGTTTTTCAAAAACAAAAGATGGTTTGACCATTTTCTCAGCATACATTTTTGTTTTTTGGTAGTATTATTTTAAGCTACTTTTTCAGATTGGCTTCATTTTCATTTTAGTTTCATTTAAGTATCCTGCCGCCCGGTCCTTGCCCATCCCCCTTTGTGGGTAAGCGCCATCCATCAAAGGTCATCAGCATCAGCGCCTTTTACTTAAGATCCTGCCGCCTGGTTCTTGACCGATCAGCCTTTGTGGGTGTGCGCCAGAGCAACAAGAACCATCATCATCATCAGAACACGCCACGCAGCTCACCATCTTCAGCAACGGCGGCCCCATTGTCGAACGCGGATTTACATTGACGAAGCGCTTGACAGCTTCCAGAGTGAGTCGTTTTTTCTAAAGCGCGTTTTCACACGCAGGACGATGTTCAGCCGCAACGGAGACCAGGTCTAATTGAACGATGTGGTTTTAGATGCCTGGGCGAGCAATTACAGCAGCAGTAGCTGTTCCAGTTCCAGTTCCTCAGATTCTGGTGTGATCGCGTTCAGTGGCAGCAGGCGCATCACACGCCCTGCGAGACGACCGGGCTTCCATCGCCTCGAGCTGCACGAACTCCACGAAGTTCGCCAGATGCAGGCTGCCGCACGCCGTGCAGCCGATGCTGTGGCCCACGGTGACAACACCGGCAGCGCATTGGAGCCACCTGCAGTCCCAGGGCCAGCGCCGAGAAGCCAGGTGGGTTTCAGATAAGCATGCCAATCTTGGGACAATTTTGTTAGTGAGCCTAGTCGCGCATCATAGAGCTTTTACGTAGAGTGTGCTTATATCAAAGGACCCCAAAAGTTCGCAGAGTTCAACCCGCAGGTCGCGGGATCGAATCCCGGCTGCGGCGGCTGAATTTCTGAAGGAGGCGGAAGTGTTGTAGACCCGTGTGCTCAGATTTGGGTGCAC
The DNA here is from genome assembly GCF_013339725.1 of Rhipicephalus microplus. Classification (NCBI taxonomy): domain Eukaryota; kingdom Metazoa; phylum Arthropoda; class Arachnida; order Ixodida; family Ixodidae; genus Rhipicephalus; species Rhipicephalus microplus. Next base: position 102,668,811 of record NC_051166.1, on the reverse strand, counting down.
GTTAAAGAACACCAGGTGGTCAAAATTTCCAGAACTCTCCAATATGGCGTAGGGGTTTTGGATAGTTAAACCCCACAAATTAATCAAGCAATCAGCTCGCAGAGTTCCAGGTTTCTCTCTCGTCTTCACTATAATCCTCCTATATAAGCGCCATCTTCTCCTCGCTACATATTTCTTCATAAAACAAGTGTAAAATTTCACGGCTAACCATTTAGTCCACCAAGAGCTTACGCTTTTCAGAAACACGCTGCTATTTTCGCTGGCGCCGTCTAAAGCGCGCAAAAAGGAAGTGCAATCAGTTAAGAGCACTTGATAGTCAAGCGAGACGAGGTAAAACTGGCATGTCACTGCACGACAAAGCATGGTGGATATTCACAACTGATATCCTTCGTATATGAACCAATCGAGAGCTCATTTCCTTATGACGTCACGTTAACACGCTTCTGACGAGAAAGTGACAAAATCCTAATAAAGAAGGGTGTAAGGCAGGGATACACCAACTCTCCAAAGGTGTTTACCGCATGCTTACCGAAGGTTTTCAGTTTTCAAACTGGCAACAGTCAGGGATATGAATTATTCGAGATTATCTTAGTAACTTGCATTCGCTGATGACATTGACTTGATAAGTAACTCAAGGAACAAATTGCAAATTATGATTATTTGGAATGGATTATTTGAAAGCAGATTGTAAATATGCCCGCCTCGATGGATCAATTGTATAATTGCTCGGCTGCTGAGCCAAAGGTCACGGGTTTGATTCCGGCTGCGGCAGTCACATTTTGATAGAAGCGAAATCAGATCTAAATCAAATCATGTTCTAGTATTTTATAATAAGATGCACAGAAAAAGAATATACAGAAGGAGGTCCCGTAGTGTACACTGAAATGGGACCTCCTATGAAATGTGAACACAAGTATTTGGTTAGCAACGCAGTGCAAATTTAAGAGAATACAAGGATACAAAAATGAATTACAGACACATATGAATGACGATGCTCTCATCAACTTTATACAGTCGGAAATAGAAATTGTAAAATATATTTATATACTTCTATATAAATAGCATGACATAAAAAACGAGAGACTGAAAAGAGAATGACATGGTGAGGGAGAAACCGTTTGGGCAGAAAAGTGAGTGTCGCATAACAAAAATTTGTTCAATTCATCGCGAAATTTATGTGTTTTTTTTAATTTTTATTAGAAATGGCACTGTGTTCCATAATGATGTGGCCGCAAAGTGAACAGTCTGTTTGCCATAATTAGTTCGTACTTTGGGCAGAATGAAGTTATTATGCTGCGCAAAACGAGTTGGGTTAGTATTTAGTAAAGATGAAAAATGAATTGATGATAACGATATTTGTATATTGATTACTTTGAAAAGAAAAGTGGCGAGATTGAATTTTACAAGGCTGGCAACATCGAGAACTTTATTTACTTGTAGTAACTGTTCAGCATTGTGGGTGGGTGAACTAAACGTGATTAATCGAATTGGCTGCTTCTGAATGATTTGTAGTGGTTTCAGATGAGTGGTGTACGTGTTACCCCATGAGGTTATGCAGTAATTGTTGTGTGAATGCACAAACGCGAAATAAAGTGACAGCAAGACTGCACGCGGAAAAAACGGACGTGCTCTGATAAGGATGCGTATTCCGTGAGATAACTTATTTTTAAGTTGTGCGACATGGTTTTGAAATTTTAAGTGATGGTCAATATTTACCCCTAAGTAAACACATTCTTCACTTGCCGGTAGGAAGCTGACATACAAATGGTCGAGGTGCGTGCACTGTGCGATGTCAGTGCATGTTAAAAAACACCAGATAGTCGAGATAGGCTTCCGGAGCCCTGAATTACGGCGTCTCTCAATATCATATCATGGTTTTGGCATGTGAAACTCCAGATATAATCATCATCAAAGAAGAACGGTATGTAGGTCTGATGTTGAGATGAAGAAAACTAAATCATGGTTTTGTGACGTCAAACTCCAGATATATTCACCATCATCAAATAAGAACAGTAGGTGGGAAAACTGATATGCAGAAAACTAAAGAAATGTTCAAAAATATCGAAATAAAACAGCGCTTTGCGATAGGCAGCGAGCCACTTAATGTGGTAAAGGAATGCGTCTACTTGGAACAACCGCTAAAATAAACCAGAGAGCGGAATAACTTGAGAAATAAGAATGGAATATAGTGCATAGGGTAGGCATTCGCAAATCCTAATTGTATATAGTTTACCGTCATGTCTGAAGGTAGAATAATGTAACAGTTTCTTCTTACAGGTACTTACGCACGAAAAAAATATAGATTATCAATAAAACTGCGCCAAAAGTGTATACGAAGGGAGAAAAAGCACAACACAGTTTGGATAGTTTTCGTGATAATGTAATGCAAACTCGGCTAACAGGCCAAATTATCCACCAGTAATAAATATGGAGGTTTACGATGTGGGTCGAACTTCGATTGTTTGCAAATCAGAGGGTCATGCATGGGGAGGTGACCGGTGTAAACCAAAGGACAAGAAGACCCCCAATAAAAACCAACCTGATTGATTGATATGTGGGGTTTAACGTTCGAAAACCACCATATAATTATGAGAGACGCTGTAGTGGAGGGATTCGGAAATTTCGACCACCTGGGGTTCTTTAACGTGCACCCAAATCTGAGCACACGGGCCTGCAACATTTCCGCCTCCATCGGAAATGAAGCCGCCACATTGGGGATTCGATCCCGCAACCTGTGGGTCAGTAGCCGAGTATACCTTAGCCACTAGACCCCCGCGGTGGGGCACAAACAAACCTGCACACGCCTATCTCGCCCAGAAAACAATGACGTCACACCTTTTTTTTTTACATTATGAGACTCGGTGTTGAGACACAACAGGCGCTGACACTGAGCCTGGGCCTACGTGTCGCCCACGAGCTTGGCTGGATGGCCTACAGAGAAATCGCAGACGTCACACTGGAGATCGCAGGTCTGCCTCGATCGGCTCATGTGCGCCGCTGTCTTGTCGAGATTGAAAAGGCAGTAGGTACTGGATGGCTCTGTCTGTTTCCCTTACATCTGAAGTCTGATTCTTTCATTCGAGACATGACAAATGTCCTCATCGATGCTGTGGCGCGTTGAAGTAAGACATTCCTTCAGATCCGTGCCCACAGCACCGGCATCTTGTAGAACGGCGACAACTTCCTGGGTGGCGTGCTGCCGGAACCATCACGGCGAGCTGGTTTTTTCATCGACTGGGTAAATCTAACGGCCGGATGCTGGCAGCTACAGGAGCAAGACATCACCAACATTCTCAAGCCGGGCTCCTACAGAGCCATCTATGGAGCTTCCGTGGCACACTGACAATTGCCCAGGACTACTTTGTGTTTCCTCGGTACCACTCACACCTTCCACCAGCCGTAAACTACGGTTGCGCCGGCCGCCTGATTGTGGACGAAGTACTCAGAGGCCTGTTCCACGAACTGATGTAAAACCAAAGCCGCAGTCGAAGCCGTGTGGGAAAAGTACTACTTTCGAACAACACTGTACTTTCTGACTGGCCACCATACCACGTGGACATCAAGGCACTTCTGGCTGCCCTGTCCGCATACAGGCTGGCCGTCGTGCAGGACTTGAGCAGTGCGTATGCAAGGTTGTCGAGCCTTGCTCAGGACACACTTTTCTTCGTCGCATCGTGCTACGCTCTCTGCTCTAGTGGTCGCTATGTGGATTCGTTGTACGGTGATGCGAGGCGACGCTGCAACGAACCCGTTAAGGAGCTCCCAGAGTTTGCCGCAGCCTTTCGCTGCAACCTGCCTTACACTCAGAGCTAGACTCAACGTGAGGTGTCACATCTGTTTTATTTAGTTTCATTCCCACGTTTTTCTTCAGATGCCTTGTATTGCTGAATGTGGCATAGTAAACACTCAAAGAGATTTGCACCATTTTTCGCTGTCTCTTTTTTTCCCTTTTAAGCAATGTTTACTTTTTTATTTCGCGTTGGAGAAAGTTTATAGTAGAATCTTCATCCTGTAGAATCCTGGGAGGCCCTGCTCCGCAGCGCAGACCCCAACGTCCAGCGCGACATGAGTCAAGCCCTTGCTGCTGCCGCATCCCAAGGGATTCCGGCCGACAGCTAGGGGCGACGGGCCATGCCTGAACAATTGAGTGACTTTTTAATAAAGTTCTTTCTCTCTCACTATTCAAGACGCGTTTTCCTAATATGATTTGCAAAGTTTATTTTTGTAAACCAAATAAAGGCTCAAAGTACTTGAATCCTGATAAACTTATCTAAGAAGCCACGCTTAAAAAGAAAGTCGCTGCCATAGGCTAACTGGACATTTTTCAGGCAACTTTCGATGAAGATAGCACTCGTTTCGAATTCGAAGCTGACAAAGGCACCGCGCGATGTGTAAATGCCTTAGAAGTGTGGCAGCTTGGGCTAGTTGGTATGGCATAACGATAGTTATAGCGCGAGAACAAAACGACGACACAGAGACCAGGAGGACACGAAGGACACGAGTGCCATCAGTTTGTTCCGGTTGTATAGAAGGTGTAAGTTAAACCTCGTGTGTGTGTGTGTGTGTGTGTGTGTGTGTGTGTGTGTGCGTGTGTGCGTGTGTGTGTGTGCGTGTGTGCTTGTGTGTGTGTGTGTGTGTGTGTGTGTGTGTGTGTGTGTGTGTGTGTGTGTGTGTGTGTGCGTGTGTGTGTGTGTGTGTGTGTGTGTGTGTGTGTGTGTGTGTGTGTGTGTGTGTGTGTGTGTTTGTGTGTGTGTCAAATTAAGTTGACCTATGATTTCTTTCTTGCCTTAAGGCATCACATTTTTCCTAATCACAGTCATTTTTGCTCCCACAGCATCGCTTTCTCAACTATTCAAAAGAGCCACGACGTGCGCTCTTCGCATTTGACGGCTACCATGCAGACAGAGCCCGGGGCATCAATCAGCTCGCCAAAATCATTGTGGCTTCTCTTGCTCGAGACTTTGGACTCGGAACCCAGTCGCACGGGCGCAGCGAGCCAGGTGCCCTTTACAGGGTGCTGAAGTGCAGCCACTACAACACTAAAGGCCACAAATCCTGATAATGTTCCGAATTCCTTCGCCTGCCCTCTCATCATGAACCAAGACAGCTTTAGACTATCTCAATGTGTGAAGCAGCGTACAGAAACCAGACATGTGAGGGAGAATATGATTCGACAGGCCAACCTACTGTACTTGCAACTATAGGTTGTTTTGAAGGGTAAAAGGGAAGTGGTAACACTCACATGCACAAGTCCACCACATGCAACAACTTTATGCATTGTTATGAGCAAAGCTCTTTGTTGCAAGTGGTGTACTTGTGCATATGTGTATTACCTCCACCTTTTTTTCTCCTTCAAGATAAGCTGGATGCAAGAGCAGTGATTGGCCTGTCAAAACATATTCTTCCTTACATGTCTGGTTTCTGCGTGCATCTTCACATGTTAAGATGCTCTGCCACCAATTCGCCCAGCCCAACTTTCAACCTCACTAAACTCTGATGAAACGGCCCTTTTCAGGGCCACCCATTTGTTGTCCGGCGGATCCGAATGTTTCCAACCGTTATCCTCTATCTAGAGATTTCCTGGTCGACTTGCCTGGCCAGGGACAGTTTTCTGTCAAGGTAAGGATGTATATTGTGTATAATGTAAGCATTTCGCATTCTCCCTCCATTCCTCGTTTCCTTACGAGCGCCTTAATATATGCCTCTTTTTTTCCAGAAATTTCAGTAAGCGTTGTAGTGTTCCTACTTAAGAGAACGGAACAGCATTATAGCTTCAGTATAAGCTGGCGTCCATCTTAATCTGCTTCATTTTTTAACTTTATCCTTCTCTTCTTTCCTGCCCCGGCTCTCGTGCTTCTTCTTCTCCTTTCCCAAGGCTTATACCGTTTCAAGCGTATAACTATCAACAGCTACTGCAGTTACAACAAGATGCAGGAAAACTTGTAAAGGCATACATAGTAGTGGCTGCATAGATCAAAAACACCATTGTTGTAAAATGCATTCTTAGGAATATATAATTTGTTTTGGTATAATCGTTGCACAACAAAAGTTTTCTTTTATACAATAGAATTTTATGGGCAGTACTGATAGTTAAGCTAGTTTGTGTGACATAGAGTTTTAGTCATGAGTTCTTTAAAAAATCCGTTGAAATTGCACGCTGGACGGGAATATTCTATCTTCGAGTGGTTACGCAGCCACCAGCGATAACGCTGGAAGCTTCGATGGTTCACGTATAAAAGCAGACGCGCGTTACCACTTGCCGGTTTATTGACGGAAGCTGCTCTGTTTGCTGCCATCAGAGTACAGCGAGCATTGCTGTAGTGTGGTTTCTGTTTCTTGGCACAAGTTCACCAAATAAAAGTTTTGTTCTCAACCTGCCAACTGCTGCCTTCGTACACGTTACGGCCACATGACAATATTGTTTGATATTTACACGCCAGTTTTATTTAAAAGTTGTTGCCAAGGAGCAAACTTGTAGTTACTGCAGTGTTCCAACATGCAGTTACAAAATATTTCTATGATTTTAGTTGCGGCTGTATACAACTTTGCCTCACTTTACATAGTTTTCGTATGCTTTTATCGACTATAAGTAAACATAATCTTCCTCTGTGAATATTTGTGTCGAGTAAAATGTCAAATTCTTAGGCTATTTAGCAAATGGGTAAGATAACCATTCTAGTGCTGCTTCAAAAACAGCTACCTTGCCCCGCCGCGGTGGTCTAGTGGCTAAGGTACTCGTCTGCTGACCCGCAGGCCACGGGATCAAATCCCGGCTGCGGTGGCTGCATTTCCGATGTAGGCGGAAATGTTTTAGGCCCGTGGGCGCAGATTTGGGTGCACGTTAAAGAACCCCAGGTGGTTGGAATTTCCGGAGCCCTCCACTACGGCGTCTCTCAGTAGTAGTAGCAGTAGTAGTAATAGACTTTTATTCAGCCAAATTTACAGGCCGACCATTTTGACCGCCTGTGCGATCAGTCGACGCTGTTCTTCTTCCCCTTCGGCGCAGATCCAGTCGAGCCAGGAGGTGATGGAAAGGGATGGGGGAGGGTAATAGCTGGATTGCTGACAGTTGGGCAGTAAAACAGGCAGTGTGACAGGTCAGCGTATGGGGAGGGACAATTAGGATAGCAGAGGTTAGACTTATATTTATAAAGGAAGAGGCGAGAGGGGGTTATCAGGCGATTCATTTGGATGTGCCGTAGAGTTCGAGCCTCGAGCGCAGTGAGTCATGGATGAGGGGGAGGGTAAAGACGCTTGTCGAGCCGGAGCTGGAGATATACCTCCTTGATAGTGTGACGCAAGGAGATCTGCCCATGGTTATTCGCGGAGCTCTCACTGTCTTCCGAAGGTGTGGGCCAGGGAATGAATGGTGCCCGGTGCAATATATCGCGAGCAAGCTGATAAGCTAGCTCATCGCCGCTAATACCCGAATGCCCAGGAACCCAGCGGAGGAAGGCAGTGGAGGGTTGAAGAGCAGAGACTACTCGCTCGATCTCCTGTTGAAGAGCAGAGGGCAACGTGTTGTTCTGTATGTGACGGATGGCGGCGTGAGAGTCGGAGTAAATCATGTACTCGGGGAGAGAAGGGAGGGAGGAAAATGATATCATGGCATGGACCATGGAATGGACCTCGAGCGAAAGTACATTTGGCGGGTGTAAGTATGGCCCGCTGGTGTGCGTGTCAGGTGCCGAAAGGTGTGGATGGTAGATAACGTAGCCACACGAGCCCCGAGGAGCGATGTATGAGGCATCCGTTTAGGCAACTCCCTGTGTAGAGAGAGGAGGAGAATGATGCTGTGCTGCCGCATGACGCCGGCCGGCGTGAAGAACGGGAGATATATTGGATGGGAGGGGAAGGATGCGAAGGTTAGAACCAGCGGTGCTAGCGGCAGAAGGCAAGGTGGGAACGGAAACGGAAATGTGGGGCATACCGGCTTGGGCTAATAGCCATTGGCCTTTACGAGTGAGAGAAAGACGCGCAATCAGAGAGTCATGGTGCAGAGAAATAAGAGAACGTAATGGATGAAAGAGGCCTGTGGCAAAGAGCTTAGTGGTAGAGGTAGTGACAGGGAGGATTAGAGCTGCCTTGTAGAGGCCTAATAGAGCTCTTTCGAGTGTGTTGAGTTGCGTTTGGGTGAAATGAACACATGGTACAAAGTACAAGAACTTGTTAAGGGCAAGCCCATGTGCAACCCGGCACGCATCAGCCTCTTGGAGCCCCGACTGCCGAGTGACAACACGTCGACGGAGGTGGGTCACCGAGTGGCAAATCCTCACAGCGTGGCGTAGGGCCTGCGCGTTTTTGTCGCGTCCAAAGGGAAGCCAAGAACTTTACATTGCTGAACAGTGGAGATGAGAGAGCTAGAAATATATAGGGGATGAGGGTATTGTGGGAGCGCTGGTACGCAGACCGGTTTAGCAAAAGTAGTTCACATTTCTCCGGTGCAGGGCACAGGCCAGCAGTAGCGAGAAAGGAAGCGATAAGGTCCAGGCCACGTTGCAAAGTATCTTGCACGTGGCCGGGACATCTAGACGTACACCAGAGAGTGATGTCGTCTGCATAAAAAGTATGGTGGAGGTCAGGTATTTGGGACAGTTGGGAGGCAAGGGGGACAATAACCATATTAAATAGAGTAGGAGATAGTACGGCACGTACTATCTCCTACTCTATTTACGTAATGTAGTAGATAGATAGATAGATAGATAGATAGATAGATAGATAGATAGATAGATAGATAGATAGATAGATAGATAGATAGATAGATAGATAGACAGACAGACAGACAGACAGACAGACAGACAGACAGACAGACAGACAGACAGACAGACAGACAGACAGATAGATAGATAGATAGATAGATAGATAGATAGATAGATAGATAGATAGATAGATAGATAGATAGATAGATAGATAGATAGATAGATAGATAGATAGATAATAGATAGATAGATAGATAGATAGATAGATAGATAGATAGATAGATAGATAGATAGATAGATACGCTCAAAGTCACCTGAGTTCGCTAAGAAATGATTCGCATTTAAAAGGCCTTACCACACACCACACAGTAACCATCACATGCAACTCTACAAGCAGCTTCACCAGCCGCTATAACATTGCTGGGGGTCCGGCACATTTGTGCAAAATGTTCTTGTTACACCAGTATTTAAGGTAAAGTTGCCGTCAGAATTTTTATTTAAATATAAAAAGTATGAGCTTTACAGCACTCTCGTTCTTCGAAGAGGACGTGTTGATATAAATTTTTGACCACGGAGTAACGGCACAAGTAATATGTTTTTTTTTTGCAATGGTAACGCGCTGCCTTTATTTAAAGTGTGGGGCGGGAAAGCGTTCTTTTTATAGCCTTACGAATAAAGTATGTAATTGTTTTTTACAACACCTGAAATAGTTTATAAAGTCAAGGGCAATGTGTGGCCAGATTCGGGAAATAATAAAATAGGCAGCGTGTGGACGCAAAAACGAACAGATGTGTCTTTATTGCTTCGGCCTTCGGCTAGGCCTACATCAGAATGAAAAGTGTGACACTAAAACGATTGCTTTGTATGCCAGCAGGTATGACAGATTATATGAAGTGAGCGCATACAATGGATGCATGTGGTAAATATCAGAACTCTGAGCGCAAAAGGCTAAGCGTCAAGAAGTCAAAAAGGTCGTAGCGCTCCGCGCAAACACACACACACACACAACATTGAAAACATCAAATCACCATACAAGTTGCCACTGAAGCAGAGTACAGAAAAGTAGGGCATTCTGGAAAGAAATATTCATACATTAATTTTGCAGAAACCTAAAGTGTATACACTTGAAAATTATACAACAACACAAAATAATACTGCTCCGAAAAGCTGGCTTGGACAAGCACAGCTGCAACTCGCAACGTTAAAAGTAAAAGACAAGTGCAATATACAACCGTTCAACATAGGCTGTGAAACAATGGCACAATATCACTTCGTGCACACACTGCAGTTGAAGGAAGATAAGACAAATACACATATACATACACAGGCGCCGGTAATAAAACTAATACAGTTTATATAAAAACAATCACTTAATATAGAAGCCTAAAATATCTAAAAAGCAAAATGTCAGGTACGCGAGTGGGCTTTTTTTGCTTATCTGTCTCATCGACTTTGGTCGGACAAGTCAGTGTTAGTGTGCACACTTGAAAATAATACAAATACAAATAATACGCTCCAAAAACCTGGCTTGGACAGCACAGCTGCAACATCGCAACGTCCAAGTGTGAAGCAGACTGCAACAGACTCTTTATATAAAAACAATCACTTAATATAGAAGCCTAAAATATCTAAAAAGCTAAATGTCAGGTACGCGAGTGGGCTTTTTTTGCTCATCTGTCTCATCGACTTTGGTCGGACAAGTCAGTGTTAGTGTTCACACTTGAAAATAATACAACAATACAAAATAATACTGCTCCGAAAACCTGGCTTGGACAAGCACAGCTGCAACTCGCAACGTTAAGTGTGAAAGACAGATGCAATATACAACCGTTCAACACAGGCTGTGAAACAATGGCACAATATCACTTCGTGCGCACACTGCAGGTGAAGGAAAATAAGACAAATACACATTTACATAAACAGACGCAGTCTTTGTGCGATGGCTTACTACTCCAGCTATGAAAGCTTTTGCTTCAGGTTCACTACGCCGTTTCTTTTGCCCAGATAATCGGTAGTATCTATGCCTGTCTGAAGTTAGCAAGGTTCTGACCTTGAATGCTCTAGTGCGTGTGCTTGCGATACCGTGTCCTTTTGAGTCGTCTGCGCCGATTCGTTTGTGGCCTAACTTGCAGAGTGCCACTCCCCATCGCTAGAGAGGTCGGTGATCATGTGGTGCTCAAATACTGTAGCTACGTCGCCCCCTACACTGGTGCCCGACCACGTCCCCGTGCCCGACCACGTCCCCGTGCCCGACCACGTCCCCGTGCCCGACCACGTCCCCGTGTCCGACCACGTTTAGCACAGGAACGTGGTCGACCAAGTGCCCGACCACGTTCACGTGTGGCGTCCTCGCCGAAGGGCAGCTGCTCATTGCGATATGTCTTCCGGATAGGTTTTGCTATTTCCACCACGGAACGGCCCGAGCTACCAGAGTCGCTATCGCGTGACCTGGATGTATTAGTGTCCTCGCCGAAGGGCAGCAGCTCATTGCGATATCTCTTCCGGATAGGTTTTGCTATTTCCACCACGGGGCCGCCCGAGCTACCAGAGTCGCTATCGCGTGACGTGGATGGATTAGCGTCCTCTCCGAAGGGCAGCAGCTCATTGCGATATCTCTTCCGGATAGGTTTTGCTATTTCCACCACGGGGCGGCCCGAGCTACCAGAGTCGCTATCGCCTGACCTGGATGGATTAGCGTCCTCGCGGAAGGGCAGCAGCTCATTGCGATATCTCTTCCGGATAGGCTTTGCTATTTCCACCGCAGGGCGGCCCGAGCTACCAGAGTCGCTATCGTGTGACGTGGATGGATTAGCGTCCTCGCCGAAGGGCAGCAGCTCATTGCGATATCTCTTCCGGATAGGCTTTGCTATTTCCACCATGGGGCCGCCCGAACTACCAGAGTCACTATCGCGTGACGTGGATGGATTAGCCACCGCCATCCCCGCAAGGCCACTGGGGACCGGCTGATGCAAGTCGTGCCTATCGGCCACTGGTGCGGCACATGCAACCAGAGCAGGTGCTTGTTCCGAAGCTGGCAAGGCCCGCCGGAACAAATCGACAGGATTTCCCCAAGAGAAGGCCACTGCGCGCGAAGCGTATACTGTGCCCCTGTCGTAATCCTCCATGGCGTGAAACACTGAACTAGCAAATGAACAAAAATCGTAAATGAAATGCTCAGTATTGTCCCCGAGGGTGTTTGCCAGTGCAAAGGAAAACTCTGGATGTCTGATGTCCCAACTGTGCATTGGTGTCAGCACGTGATCCACAGGATGGAAAACTGGTGCAGAGGTGGCAAAACTTGGCAAAAACTGGTGCAGAGATAGGTAGGCCATCTGGGTGTGTAACAAAAGAATTTATTATTAAACAATTATAAAACAGGATACGCAAAGATATCGTTCGTTGCGTCCCATTTTTTGTTAATTAAGGTGACCGAAAAAATGGGCCGATCCCAAGTACGGTGGGAATCGACGGTATGCGAAGCATGAATGAGGAAGGTGGATATGTCTCTTTCAAATCAGCACAACGTTACGAGGAAGACGAACATAGTACACAGCAAACACAAGTAGAAATGTTATGAGCACTCGCGTAAAAAGATAAGATGCAAGTACGTTGCTTATAGTCGCGTAACTACGGCACTACTAACGTTCGCAATACCAGCGTCAGCAGTGGTAGGCATGTGAATTATGCCGTATGTGACTTCCGTGTCATGACTATCATGCTCACGCCTGGCATTTGTGTTCGTCGTCCATTCAGGTATCGAATAGTCCTTTTTTACTCTGGCACAAATTAAAAAGGACGCTTTTTTCTTCTTTGTTAGAGAGTAATCATTGAAATGAACGGAAGTTTGCTGGGGTCCAACACGAGCTGCTGCAACCTTGAAATCGACTGAAAAGGTGAATAAGCAGAGTTGTAGTTGGCGCGTTGCAAGTACCTAACTATATGAAGTTCGTTACATTTTCTTGCAACTCTGTATTATATTTCATTACTTTTTTTTGAAACTGTAACTAACGGTATGGACAATTCAATAACGCTTTTTTGTAATTGATTACCAGTAGTAAATTGCTTTTTTTTTAAAAAAATGTTTTAACCAGTCTTCTAAGGTAGATCCCATCGCAAAAAATATGCTACCGCTTCGTAGGGACCCCTTCCCCCCCCCCCTCGTCTTGTGAGACGGGGGTCCCCACACAGTCTATTTTCTCAGGTTTCTCTCTTGCCCAGCCACGGAGGTCTAGTGCACAGCTGAAGTACTCGGCTGTTCAGCTGCAGGTCGCGGGGTCAAATCTCGGCTGCAGCAGCTGCATCTTCAATGGAGGAGAAAATGCTGTATAGGCCCGTGTGCTGAAATTAGGGTGAACGTTATAGAACCCCAGGTGGCCGAAAATTCCGGAGCCCTCCACTACAGCGTGTTGCGAAAGACGGGGACGCCAACACGGTCCCGAAGGCGCCACTGCTTTCAACTCCGCCGGGAAGGTCACCAGCCGTTTGGTAGCGTATGTTTCTCAGCTCGCGACTGCTTCTGCGCAGAGCTGATAAGACGAGCGGACGAGACGACGGTGAGTTAAACAAGGTTTATGTACAGCATATATACAGAGGCGTTACAATTTCGGCACTGGGGCCGACAGAGACTCGAAGAGCCGAGCTCTCCTCTCTAACACATAGGTCAACTTTTCGCCTAAGACCCCGACTCACACACATGTCGGCTCTCCGACATGGGGACTCCTCTCTCATAGGACCGCCGATCGCGACGCACCGCAGGGCTTCTTTTATAGGCACCGGGTCCAACCAAAATTGTCCAATTAGAAGCGCCGCTGGTCGTCAGGGCAGATTCCTCCAATGGGGTCGCCGCGCAATGCGTCAGACCACCAGACACGAGGACGCCGGCTCGCTGTCACGTGCGCTGCTGACTCAATGCACGTGGGCCAGAGAGGCGCCGCGCGTGTTCACGCCGTCGAGTTGTTCGCGTCAGGCGGACTGCGGGCCGGCCTTGACCCAGATTGCCTTTTTCAGAGGCACGGACGTTTGACGAGGACTCGCTGGCATAACAGCACCCCCGCCGCCAGACAATGCACCGGAAAGACGAGCTGCTTCCACGGGGCTCGGATGTCAGGTGCGCTCGTTCGCCAGGTCCCTCCAGGTTCGCCTCCAGGGCCATGGGGAGAATACAGCTCCAGACTGTTCCGGGAACACATCCCATTTTTGACGACGGATCCCAGCTCCACTGGCTTGTCGCCACAACTTGTCGACCAGCTTCACTCGTCTCTTCTGACCACCTTCGGTTTCAGCACTTGTCGATGGTTCTGCAACTTGCTAAGAACGGTTCGACAACAAACAACACACGACACAAGCAAGTGCCCTCGGTCACCCGACAGAACACCAGACAAAGTATAGTACAACATATACCTATCTACGTGTCTATCGGAATTTTGTTCCCTCTACATCAAGAGGCACATGTGGGACACAAGACTCCTAAAGTAAGAACTTGAATTTTTTACAATTACAGCAACGCAACGAATTAGAATACCACATAAAGTTGGCCCCTTGAGATCACTCTGAACGAGAGCGCTCAGCCCAGGTCGTGATGAGGTCAAAATTTCGCCCCGAATCGCCAGCGAGAAAAGGTTGAGAAGATACTAGCTAGAACGCACTGCTCAATGCACCTGCATTAGCGTTTAGCTTTCCCCCCCCTTTTTTTTGATAGCGAACGTCAAAGTTGCGCTGTGGAGCAACATGCTCCACCTCAGTAACCGGCCACTTTTAGGCGACGATACCTATGCGGCACCAAGAGCGGCTCACACTTGCGACGTTCCACAGGAGAACAACGATACGGCTTGCTAGGGATTGGTTCCTCACAAGTTAGCTCTATTTCGTGTTCGATCACCGTCGTGTCTCCGGGACGATCCGAGAACACGTATCCAAACTCGGAAACAATCCTTTTCAGGTCCTCCTCCTGGACTTCACTTAACCTAGGCTTTAGGTTCAACTCCTCCCAGATTACTTTCGATCCCCCTTCGAATATATCACTAGAACTCCAAATTTCTGCTCCCTCTTCCTCTGAAGCATTCAACAGCTGATTGACGACTGCTTTCAAGTTGTAAGTTTTGTGCGGCCGCGTTCCTAATTTCATTTCATAATTTGTATCGCAAGGCTTCGATAATACTTTGGCGGGCCCTTCCCAATGAACCTCAAGCTTGTTCCTTTTGGACGGCTGCAGCAGCATTACCTGACTATCAACTTCAAAAGCGCGCTTCTTCACCGATTTCTCGTAGTGCTCCTTCGACAGCACTTGTGCCGCGTTTTTGTGGCTTTCCACTAGCGCTTCAATCGAGAGATCCTCACGCTGCTCTCGAATGAGCGTCTCTCGATCAACTCTCGGCAGCTCGCTCCAACTTTCCGCTACAGGCGAGAGCGTTGCAACCCTCTCGCTGCTCAATGGCGCCATGTCGTCTCCCCTTTCTACGGAAACCGCGCCGGTCGGTTCGGCGACGGGCCGCTCGCGCGACTGCTCACATGACTCACGCGGAAAATTTCCTTTCTGGGGTTCCGTCGACCCGCCGACAAGGTCACCTGAGAGTTCACCGCATGGAACAAGGTCAAGCTTCCGCGAAAGCTTTCGCGCTTGCGATCGCGTGAGGGCCATGCACGCAAAGTTGGGGAAGAACGATTTGCCCTGCTCTTTGAGGAGCTGCTCCGAGTTGTTGGAGAAAAGATAAGGAAAACGATCGTTCAGCGTGGCAGACACAGCCGCTTCGGTGCGAAGCTTACCGAACGGGCCTTCAATGACAACCGTGGCGATTGGTAAGCGAACACTCTGCTCCTCGGCGACTTGCCTGATCCACGCGCATTCTCCTGTAAAGTCATCCGGAGACACCAATGAAGGATGGACAACGTCCATGGTTGCCGCTGAGTCTCTAAGTGCTCGGCACGTTTTCTCATTCACCAGAATTTCTTGGAGATACGGCTCCAACAACCGCATGTTTTTTTCTGATTCTGTAATTGTTGCAAAAGCAAACTTTTGCTTACAGTTTATCGCGATGTGCCCTTCCTTTTTGCAGTTGTAGCAGATTAGAGGCTTCCGTGATTCAAACGCCCGTGTGGTATCAGTGCGTTGTTTAGAAACCTCACTCGATTTTTCCGCTTCTGTTTTCCCTTCCTCTACAGTGTCCTTCGTAAGAGACGGGTCCTTTTTGAAATTACGGTGCGGAGCGGGTTTCCGTTGATCAGGTTTCTTTGAAAAGCCCTCTTTTCTTTCATCCTTTTCAACGCGCACTGCCCTGCTATGCAACTTTCAGCGAGTATAATACTCCTCAGCTAACTCTGCTGCCTTGTTTAGCTGTACTTCACCAAGTTTGTCCTGCAGCCAAAGTTTGACATCCTCCTCGATGCAGCGGTAGAATTGCTCCAATGCAACGCATTCCACCACTTTATCGCGGTCGTCATAAACACCTTCGCCCTTGAGCCATTCAATCAAATCGGCTTTAAGACGAAACGCGAAGTCAACGTGTGACTCATTCCCCTTTCTAGCATACCGGAACCTTTGCCTGAAAGCCTCGGGTGATAACTTATAACGTCTTAAGAGCACTTCTTTAACCTCGTCATAGCTCTCAAACGCTTCTCTCGACAAGCAAGTTATCGCGTCGGACACTTCACCGGGAAGAAGAGCTAACAGGTTCCGCGCCCAAAGAGACCGCTCCAAAGCGTTTCGCTCACAGACGTGTTCAAACTTGACGAGATATTTCGCCATGTCCTCGCCTACTACGAACGGTGGCAGTTGGTCCCGAATTCTAAAACCGCTCACCTGAATCGTCGGAGAAGCTACGCTAGGCGCCTGCGAACACTGTAGGATTGCCAATTCTAGTCGTTTCATCTCAAGGCGCTCCTGTCTCTCGGCCTCCTCGCGCTCGCGACGTTCACGCCTTTCAGCTTCCTCACGGCGTGCTTTAATATCCACCCAGGCCTCATCGACTTCCTCAGCCGACACTCCCTCATCCTTCATGATCTCAAGGATCGCTTGTTTTCGTTTCGCACGGCCCAAAGTAATGCCGAGTTCCTCACAAATTTCGATGAGTTCCTTCACTTTAAGGTTCTCCATCGTTCACACTAGCCTCTTGCTGTTTGCCCCTGTTAAGAATCTACTTGCCGTACCCACTCTAAGTCAACTAGCAAGACGCGCAAGCAATTTTTCACACTCCCGTGTTTACTCCCTCCGCATTAACTTTGGTTTCAAAGCGCTTCGACTTGGTTTGAAACGATCAAAGCTCACTCTAATGCTTCACACAGCCCTTCTCTAAACTACTACAACCTGAGCTAGAGTAGTCTGGTGAACTGAGGGGAAAACATCAGGCACTCACCGCATCGATGTCGCTGACGCCGGCCGATCCCGCAGCTGCCAACCACTGTTGCGAAAGACGGGGACGCCAACACGGTCCCGAAGGCGCCACTGCTTTCAACTCCGCCGGGAAGGTCACCAGCCGTTTGGTAGCGTATGTTTCTCAGCTCGCGACTGCTTCTGCGCAGAGCTGATAAGACGAGCGGACGAGACGACGGTGAGTTAAACAAGGTTTATGTACAGCATATATACAGAGGCGTTACAATTTCGGCACTGGGGCCGACAGAGACTCGAAGAGCCGAGCTCTCCTCTCTAACACATAGGTCAACTTTTCGCCTAAGACCGCCGACTCACACACATGTCGGCTCTCCGACATGGGGACTCCTCTCTCATAGGACCGCCGATCGCGACGCACCGCAGGGCTTCTTTTATAGGCACCGGGTCCAACCAAAATTGTCCAATTAGAAGCGCCGCTGGTCGTCAGGGCAGATTCCTCCAATGGGGTCGCCGCGCAATGCGTCAGACCACCAGACACGAGGACGCCGGCTCGCTGTCACGTGCGCTGCTGACTCAATGCACGTGGGCCAGAGAGGCGCCGCGCGTGTTCACGCCGTCGAGTTGTTCGCGTCAGGCGGACTGCGGGCCGGCCTTGACACAGATTGCCTTTTTCAGAGGCACGGACGTTTGACGAGGACTCGCTGGCATAACAAGCGTCTCTCACATTATTATGCTGGTTTTGGGACGTTAAACTCCACATATCTATCAATCAATATCAGCATTTCCTTGGTCTTACCTGAAATGGCTAGCGCCAGTTATAAGTAGCGCATCGCGATGCTTTTCTTTTTCTCCTGCGTTATAGCCCCTCCCTTTTCTTCAACGCTTGCACTGACATGAGAAAGGGTTCAGTGCAGCAGCTGACTTTTTATACAGAAAAAACAGAAGAATAAGGGACAAATTTCGAAAATTCCTGTTGAAAGTTGACTACGTGTAACAATATATCACATGTACCGCATTAACCAACCTTCACGCAAGCCTGCACCATTTTCTCTATCCCATGCAAGTAACGGTGGTTTGTTGTACCTTGAGTGAAATTATCTTATTCAGTTATGGTATTAGAATTATGAAGTAAAGTATTCCCAAAAGTAATCGAGAACATCCCTGCAATCATTCAGTTACTCGTCAGGAGCTGTAATTGACCTTGCACTGTACTAGCAGAGGCCGGAGTTCTTGGCACTGAGAAAGTACGTTTTAGGCGCCAAAAGTAGGCTCACAAAACAACGTTTCAGGCTTCCGATATCGACAATATAGGTGCAATAAATCTCTTCATAAATGAAAAGTACTCACGAAACAGACGTGCACGATCTGTATTGGCAGCAACAAAGCAAGAAATGTTACTTTTTACGATGGCATAAAGGCGCTAACAACATAGCTGTGCAAACGTTCTTTACCGCACGGTCAACCATGGTATTCTGTCTATGAGGCCAAGTGCCTACTGTTCAATCAAAGCACTCCTGAGTCTCTTTCTTTGAGGCGCAGTTGGGAAGGGCAGATCATAGATAGCCACACCGCTACAAGACTGGAATGAAGGGATGACTCTCTGGGTCGAATCGTGCCCGATTTATCCCCTGATGCAGTGAACGCCTTGAAGGACCGCCAAACCCCCCAAAGACCGAAATTTAATTGTGACGTTGCAGTTGTCTAGAACGAACGCGTAGCGGTAAGAAGGATTTTATGCGGTGCCGTATACGGGAATAGCGGAGCCCCTGTCAAACGGGCACCCACGAACTCCGCTTATTTTCCTCGCCCTTCCGTTATTTAGGAGGTGGTAGGTTGCCAGGTGGATCTATAGTCTTCCAAAATTTGAGCACAGCTCGTAGCGCTGCCTCGTTTGGTATATTTGATTGTGACAGCATTCTGATTCCGATGCCTCTGTTTACTTAAACTGTATATTTCGGAAAAAGATTCAGCGGCCCTTTGAACTGTAAATAATAATTAAAAAAATGCCGCGTGCGCACCAAGTCTTTCTTTCCTCTTTAATTTCTGCGGTTTCGCATTCGCCAACCGCTCGCGCCATGTCGACGACGCGGCGGCTGCAGTGCCATTGCACCTTTACTAGCGGTTCTTTTCCCGTAGTTGGCTGAAGTAAAATACTATACAGTCGGATGCAACCTTTTAACCGTGCTGCTTAACAGCACGACAGCTGGACTGTGGGCCCGCACCAATAGGTCCGTAGTCCAGATTGGCATCACAAGCCGCATGGTCCTTCGGCCACGGAGCACATGAGCGATAATATTTCTTTAATCGAGGAGGCAATTGGATGCTTCAGTCATTCCGTTGGAACCTCTTCGGACTTCTTTTGTATCCGACTATAGATTGAGCGCCATGAAGTCTAGAATGGTCAGTGTTGCCTGCATGAATAACGGTCTCCAGCTGCACTCAAAATCGAAAACGTCAAGCTAATAGTGATGCAGGGCACCTTGAAGAGCATTTGTGGGCCCTACGGTTCATTTATGCCTCGATATTACCGATGCACATTTATAGGTCATAACTAAAACACTACACATGCCTTTCTTCAAGCCTTTCTTCAAAATTATGCTGATATACAATAGTGGCTTGTTAGGAGAGCAAGGAACAAATAGGCATGTGCCTACAGCCCGGCCTCTAGTAATTAGTTGTCGGTTACTAATATTATGAACATGTTCAGTGTACCGTGTACATGTATACGGGGTGTTTCAAGGAATGTGTCCAACAGTCCCTAATAATCACAGAAAGGAGGTATGTGCGTGATACTTGCGGCATTGCCTTTCCTGTGGCAGAATGGGTCTTCCAATTGCTTACAAACGCTACAGACGGCAGTAATTATAAAAATAACGCAATTAACTTTTAACCAGTGGTGATAGTCTGTCTAATCTCATGGGCGAATTCAAGCCTATCCTACGAACAGGCCATAGCCACTGTGAAATTTGGGAAAAGTGGCCACTGGTAATCATCGCGGAGCGATGCGATGAGCCTATCTTAGCTTCAGAAACCGAAACTGACGCCCCAAATAGCGCATCTGGCATTAACTTCGACAACGCCCTCAGTGACGACACTATTTCCCTCGCCGCTATCATTGTCAATTTAGACACTTCGCTTCGAGGCCGCTTATCGATGCTCGCTTATTCTTCTCCTCCAACGTGAGGGAAGCAGTGTCGTTATTGAGGGGTTGTCGAAGTTAATGGTCGATGCGCTGTTAGGTGCGTCGGTTTCGGTTTCGTCAGCTAAATAGGCGACCGGTAATATGGGAAATCGCAGGGAACTGTGGGATACGACGGCTTCCGGTTCGACGCACCACGCGGGTTAACAGCGGCACGCGCGCATTTTTGTACAGCTCCGTTGAAAAAAAAAACACTTCTCCGTGCATTGTCAGTGCTTCAGAAGTTGGTTTTTTTGTTTTTGCTAACCGCGACTGTGACGATGACAAGCTACGGAAGCCATGAACGGCAAGGAAACTTTTTTATCACACTAAAATTATCTGCAATGCTTTTATGCTGCTCGGGGGTACTGTCAGTTCGGCTAGCAGATCAGTCGATGCAGAAAGCAGTTTTCATTGTATGATATGTTACTGCTGATAAAAAATCACCACTTTAAAGATCTCAGGGGATGGGGATGACTGTAGCAGTGCGCTCAGAGTTCATTTCGGGATCGCTGCTTCGGCCGACATCGTGCAGTCGGTCCGTATGAAGCGCCGCACTTGTTGAGTGCGTAGAGATATCTGTTTTTTCTAGCCTGCAGCGCGCTATAAGATGTATTCCTTAGTCGGAGTCTGAGGCTTATTTAAACGGTGATCTTGGCCAAGCTGCGCAGCACGGCGGCACATGAACAATACAGTCAGACGTAGACGGCACCGAACAATCGAAACCCTGCGCTTTTTTAGCGCACTCGTTCCTTTGGGTGCCGTCTTGGCACACAGTTTGACCAAGATAACGCAAATGGACTCGTCCAGCGCTTCGTGTGAACTTACGCTTGAGTGAATATTTTGCGTTTATTGTCATATATATGAGTGCAATGGCCGGTGCTCATCTCGTATGACAAGTCAATTTCACCCACGCGTTCGCATAATATATTTATTTGCCAGGCGCTTGCGCGACAATTTATTTCTCAATATAATATTCGCAGCAAATGCATGCGTAAGCTTTTTTTTTTTTAGTGGGGAATTCACACGTATCTGGGATAAAATGGTTTTCGAACACTGTGGATTCAACGTTCCGTATTCAAAGGCTACCTGCCACTGTGGCTCTCTTCACAGCCGCGGCCTACCTCATTTTTGTTTCTTCGTTCCATGGGAATCGATACACGCCGTTTGCCTTTCACGCTCGAGTTGGAGCAGCCAACGGCTGAACAACCGACCATGGTTTATCGGGACGAAGATAAACGGGCGACCACGCGCGCGTATCCCGAATAATCTGAGGCTTGGGGCGAACCGGTCCGCCGTCGCCTACTCTTCTCGAACCGGAAGCAGACGGCACATCGCACCATCCCTCGCTCTTTCACTGGTCGCCTATTGGCCGAATTGCATCGCTCCGCGGGGATTAGCAGCGGCCGCTTCTTCAAAATTTCAAAATGGCTATGGACTATTCGTATAGGATGGGCTTGAATTTGCCCATTTGACTCGACTGGCTATCACCACTGCTTACAAACTGTTAACTTCTATAATTACTACTGTAATTATTATTTGTACGCATCTGAAGATGCCTTCTGCCATAGGAAAGGCAACGCCGCAAATAGCACGCAGATACCGCCTTTCTGTGATTTGAAAAAAATATTAACACATTGCCTGACACATCATATATATATATATATATATATATATATATATATATATATATATATAT
The DNA here is from genome assembly GCF_013339725.1 of Rhipicephalus microplus. Taxonomy (NCBI): domain Eukaryota; kingdom Metazoa; phylum Arthropoda; class Arachnida; order Ixodida; family Ixodidae; genus Rhipicephalus; species Rhipicephalus microplus. The sequence goes on along the minus strand of NC_051166.1, from coordinate 102,646,912 downwards.
ATATATATATATATATATATATATATATATATATATATATATATATATATATATATATATATATATATATATATATATATATATATATATATGATATGTTAAAATGCACTGATGCTATGCTTTTTTTTGCAGTAACATGACATAAGCTTTGAAATGGTATGGTACCTTAACAGCTACAGGAAGTTGTACTTATGAGAAAATTCTCACGGCAGTACGTGCTCTAGCACTAGATAACAACCTTGTTTTCAATGTGAAATTTCCTTTTTTTTCTATTGGTAACTGCGGCTATATGTTTCATAGTGGCAAGTACGTACAAAGGCACAAATGAAAATTGCCTATGCGTTCAAGTATTATTTCCCCCACAACTGCACCGTTTTAAGCATTTTCTTCATGACTACTTGGGTGAGCATCTGTCCTGTTAGTAGAACCATGCCGTCTGAATTACGGTAGTTTTTTTAATTGAGTTTTTTGTGGAAATCGTTGATTATGAAATCTCATTTTGTGCTTAAAGAAGCAGGCCGAAAAAAATTGGCATATTCAGGTACAGTGGGAATCGATGATATGCGAAGCACGAATGAGGAAGGTTGATATGTCACTTTTAAATCAGCACAACGTTACAAAGCAGACGTAAATTATGCCGTACGTCCCTCCCATGTCCTGATTATCATTTTTGTCCCTGGTATTTCTAATCGTCGTCCATTCACGCCGCGTAATACCAAACTCTGTATATGTGAAGCTAGCGAAACGGCCACGAGCGCGCTATGAGCGTAACAGGTAGTCACGTTTTACATGACATGCATATCATGATTATGATGTTCTACGTGTCATTTACCTTCGTCGTCTATTCACGGCGCGTGATGGAAATTATAGTATTTGTGAAGTTAGTGAAACGGCCATGGGTACGCTATCAGCGTGGCACGTAGTCCTGTTTTGCATGGCACGCATGTCATGATTATCATGTTTGGACGTGTCGTTTACCTTCGTCGTCCATTGACGTCACGCAATACCGAATTTGGAATATGTGAAGCTAGTAAAACGGCCACTTACGCATCATTATCGTGGTATGTAGTCTTGCTCTTACATGAGACGCATATCATGATTATCATGTCTACACCAGTCATGACATGCCTGTCATGATTTCCACGTTAAGGCCTGTCACTTACGTTTGCCATGTAGTCATGATATACCGTACCAGTTTTGCAATATGCCATGTGAACTAAATCATCGCTAGAGCAGCAAGACGATGATATGTAAATCATGACATTCATACATACATGACATGATTTTCATGCGATGCCTAGTCACTTACGCTCGTCATAGTAATGTTATGCCACACCAAGTTCAGTATAGATCCAATTGTCAAGATGGCCAGAAGAGCTAAAATACCATATAAAATATCAAGCCGTAGGCGGCTTGATGGATGGATGGATGGATGGATGGATGGATGGATGGATGGATGGATGGATGGATGGATGGATGGATGGATGGATGGATGGATGGATGGATGGGTGGGTGGGTGGATGGATGGATGGATGGATGGATGGATGGATGGATGGATGGATGGATGGATGGATGGATGGATGGATGGATGGATGGATGGATGGATGGATGGATGGATGGATGGATTCGTTCCAAGTCGCCGAGGTTTCTCATTTCTTAGCGAGCTTCGGCGCTTAATATTCCTGTCGAACCAACTTCTTCAGAGAGTCCTATTTTCCTCGTGCCATTCGCGAATGGAATGAATTGCCTCAATATGTACTACAGAGCCCAACCATATCGTCGTTTCTTGCTAATCTATGACACAAGGATGTTTCAACATAGACGTAGACATATTCTTTTCGTTGCTGAGCTGAGCGTGCAGTAAGCAAGTGCTCTATTGCGCATTCTCGTCACGTTTTTTTTTTTTTGTCATTTTCTGTAGTTACTTCTTTTAAAGCTACGTTTTTTTGCTTTATTCTGTTTTTTATTCATTTATTTGCTTGCTGACATTTCCACCTGCAATAATTTGCGTTTTCATATTATATTGTCTCCAATATCTGACATGCTGTAAGTATACTGTTCAGACAGATATCTTAACTTTTGATTTTCTTTTTCCTCAAGGTGTTCTCACAGTTCGTTACTTTTGTCTCTTTTATCTTATGTACAACCCACTCCTGCTTATGGCATGCAAAACAAGCTGGCAGTAAGAAATAAACAAATAATAAACTCACAAGTATGTACAGGTCAACGCAACAATAAAATCGAATAATATTAAAGAAGAGCTCGCATTTCCATGCCCTTACATCAATCGAGCCTTCCGAAGCAGCAGTATACTTGCATTTATATTTAAGCGGTTCATCCTTGCGAGTCGGTTTTTCCCCATCATATAGTTTCTCGCTCGTCATCGTCACGATTCCAATGTGCGAGCAGTTTATGCGGTTTTTGCGTTACCCTCCAGGCTAGACTACCACAACGCGACAATCGCACTCGACAATCACCTCGCCCTCGACAACTCATCATAACTTGTATGCGTTATTTGCCCCATCTGACCCTGGCAGTATACAAGCCCCTGTGACTGGAGAGCTTCGGAATAGCGTACCGAATGCCTCGCGACAACGTTTCGCGTGGCTGCGCATACTCCAACCTCTCGCGGGCGCCCTGTGAAGGGATGCTGAACAAAAATAGGGAAAACTGACGCAAACTTCCACTCGGAAGATGAAACTGTCCCAATAAACAAAGTTAATTTCCTCCATTTTCGGACAGCCTGCTGTATTTTCTATGGATTGTCAGCGCGCGGCGGCTGCACGTGAGCCGTAACGTTGTAATCACCGAGGCGCATGCAGTAGTTCCTGTTATTCGCTTCCTTTTCTTCACCTCTCATCTAACTCCCCGCCTTCCACAATAGCGCTCCAGTGCTTTACCCCAGCATTGTTTGCTACAAGTGCTGTTATAGTAGTTCTGAAAATCGTAGGGCGGTTCTACAGACGCGGCCTACGGCTGGCAATGTTGGCTTGCCCGTTTCGGGCGCGTGTGACACCCCCAAACATCACCTTCTCTATTTCAAAGCACGGCCGCTAAACAACGCTGCATTTTGTGAAAAACGCATCAAATTCAGTATTTTCGTGTTTGGCCCTGAAATCGATCTTTTCGTTAAGGAGGAGACAACGCTATTTCGTTCCGGGGACTTGCTGAAGCACTGCCATGCAAAGTGACGCGCATGCATTGAGCAGCATTTCCTTTGCTATGTTCCTAGAGGCAGCCGCGTCCCGCCGCCGAGGATTTCATACGTACTCGTAAGGGGCATTTTCTTTCCTGACGCATATTGCCAGTTTTCTTTCTTGACAAAATTCACTTTCATTTGTGCAACTGATGTGTCCTTCCGGTTAGGTCTCTTCTAGCTGACGGATAAGAATGCACCAGGTGAACGGCTCTTTTATGAGCCGTCGTTGATCTTTTGCGAGTAAATATACGCCTTTCGTGTTTCTTTGCTCGTTTGTTTATATTGAACGAGCATGACAAATATTGCTATTTTTTCTTTAGGGAGCACTGTGACAAGGACTGTAAAAAGTGTGGATAGCGTGATGCACTGGTCTCGCCATACTGAAAGGAAGACTGGTAAGATGCATGCTTGGTTGCTAAAGTCGTTCGCAATTTATTCACAGTACATTAGGTCGCAAATGGGCTGCAAACGCCGACTGAAAAATATCTGACTGGCCCGTCTTGAAGGCAAGATGTGTTGTTCTTAATTTATTTGTTGTGCTGTTTGTTTTCCAGCAACATATTACGAGGAAACTGTGTGCTCAGGGGTTCAACCACGGTTCAGAATCTCAAAGTACCTGACATAATTATAATATAAGTGCAAGTTGTTTTCTTATTTGTGTATATACCCGCGCAGGTGGTTTGCCGAATTCGGCAAACAGAGCTTATAAACGCATGCGACTGCGCAACTATTAATTACATAAAAGTAGCAAGTAGTCTGCCTTCCTCTAAGTAATAATCGTTGTGTTTGCTCTTTTCAGCTTTTCACAGTAGCAGAACGATACAAGCCTCACATCTCGGTGGTAAAATATCACACACCATATACGTATTCGCGGCCAAGAGCACAAAAATGAACCGAAAGAGAGAACTGATCTAGCAGGAATATTACTCCTATCGACTGTAGTTGGTTTGCACAAGGCCTGCTGCGAATCATTCTATGCGAAAAGATGTGGCATGAAAATGTGATGCATTTCAACAACTACGAAATAAACATATAAAGTGAAGAAGCTTACGTTCGTCTTTCTTTTATTGCGTGTTACGTACTTACCCGCTAACAAGTGCTGACTTTAGAGGCGTTTAATTTTGTCTTACATGTGCACTGAGCCAATGTCATGAACAAAATAAAAAAAAGAAAACAGAGCAAGGAACGTTGGCAACCGACCTGCAGCCGTCGCTAAATCGACGCTTATGTAAGGTCGGGCCATGGCCAACCGCCGTGCGGCACGCACTCGGGCTCATCGGCCAACGCGGTCGGGCCTACGTGGAGTTCCGCCGTCGGCCGGCGTGAGGCCAATGTCAATCCCCATGACTGGCCCTACGTTGGTTGGCAAGGTCGAGCCAACCACTTCGCAGTGAGTCACAGACCTCTCAATGACCTCTTACCGAGGACTAACTGGTGCTTGGGAAAGCCGTGCTGATCTAACTGAGCTATCTCGGCGCTCAAACTACAATGCATGGAATTGTGGACAAATTCTACGTGAGTGGAACGGAGTGCGTACGTCGCAAGCGTCATGCTTTTTGCTATCAGTACGAAGGAGATCAAGAGGCCAGACAGCAACGGCATCGTATGAAACAAGGGAGCATTCCGTGCGCTCTATCAACGCCAGGAGTGAAAGCCAGCTTTCGAGACGTCATCAGGGACGTTGACTGCTGTCACATTCACATACATCGACCTTCAGATTTGAAAGAGAGCTGCAACCAAAGCAAGCTTCATCGCTGCTTGAGGGCAAAAATTAAATGTAGACAACAGGAAAGTTACTCCACGACAACAAAATTTCTTACCTTTGTTCACATACATGGGGCTACCCTAGGGAAGCATAAAGCAACCATTCTTACATGTCTTAAACAACTAGCCCGTTCCCCCACTTTGCTTCTTTTCTTAAAGACAGGGCACACTTAGATCATCATCAAATTGGAAAAAAAAATTCGTGGCGTTAGAAGACACCATCCTAAACATGGTGAAGCTACAACTGAAATGCACGTCTAACAAACGGGGAAGCAGCAAATTGAAAAAGGTCGTCAAACCGAGCGCGGAACTTCTGCTCCGAAGAGCTCACGAGCAGACGACGCGAAAAAAAAAAACGCAGAAGCCCTATTCGCACTTCAACAGCTCGAGGTCACGTGACCCAAGGTAAACGTCACATATGACGTCACTGGTAAAGCGATGGCTTCAAATGGCACTGCAACTGACTACGTCTAGCCAAGCGAGTTTGAGGGCACGTGAGAAAAAAAAAAGAAAAAAGAAAGACGCGTTTTGTTTACGTTATGGTTCGCTTGAACTATTTCAAGTTATCTTACATTCTTGTGGTCGTCATCTATGCTGCGTAGTTTGTCAACTTGGCGGCTTGATTTAAAATTTACTTCATTGCGCCGCGGTACCCCGTTTTCTTCTGTGTTGCACTAATTCACACCGCGTCGGAACTCGGTCGACGAGTAATAATATTCGCCACAGTTTAAAATCTCAAATGCAGATGAGATTATTAGGGACGCCGTAGTGGAGGGCTACGGTAATTTTGACCCCCTAGGGTTCTTCACTGTGCACCTAAATCTCAGCACACGGGTCTCAAACATAATTGCTTCCATCGAAAATGCTACCACCACGGATTCCGCCCCGCGACCTTCGGATCACTAGGCAAGGGACCAGAGCGAGTGCTCGTCTCCCTGGCGAGTCGTGTGTTGCCGTGCGTAACGTAATACAGTACATGTCACTGGTCAGCACATTTGTCTAAAACACCGCAAAAACGGGCTCCGGACTGCACTGACGACGTTTTCTGATTGCCACTATTTTGAAAGATCACAAAGTCTCGCATATACAAAGCCGCCAAGGTTAAGTGCTAAGTGGGGGCTGTCAACAGCTAGATATCGGTATACAAGGCTCCAGAGAGTGCTGTAGCGTGCCATTATGTCATTAGAGACAAGAATCTTAACCTCTGTAGTTGTCGTATGCTCACTGGTTACTTCCGAAATTAGAAGCGTCTACTGTGTAACGTCGTGAGGCAACCGAATGGCCATCGGGAAGACTCCAAGCTGTACACCTGTAAACTTTAGTAGATTCCTTTGATGTGAAGTACATGGCACTTATAGTCGTATCAGCAAATGCAGGCAAACATGTTTTTATATATGTGTGCCGCCACACAACAGGGAACCCACATGACCGGCCGTTCATATAGGCTCCCCATACACAACAAACTTGGCACTCTCCTCGACAACATTCATTACGCTCATTCCTACACAAGGATACAAGACACGTCCATGAGCTCCACAAAGGAGTGACTCAGATTACGCGGGCTTCCTTTGCCGGGCTCTTTAATCTGAAAGGACCGCAGCGTGGAAGCGTAATGATGGCAACAAAACGCGCCCTCCTCGCCTGTTTTCGTCTCTACCATGCAGGAGTCTCCTAGCCCCATTTCTTTTTTTGCTATTTTCTCACTTTACCACAAAGTCGCTTGACAAGGCGTAGCCAGTTGAAGCCTATCGCTTTTCCAATGAAGTCATATGTGACGTTTAGCTCTAGGTCACGTGAGTGAGTCAGCGAGTGAGTGAGAACAACTTTATCATGGTCTAGTGTGGGCACTGAGGTTGCCACGCGCCACCCGGCTACTCCCACGATGGGACCGGTAGGTTGGGCCTCACGGCCCTGTCGCGGGCACACTGGACGTCCAGGATTTGGTCCTGAAGTTCTGGGCTGTGTATACAAGCGCATCCCACTGGGCTTTGCTATAAGTCGGTTTAACGACCTGCACTCCCAGAGCACGTGTGCTAATGTAGCGGTCTGCCCGCAAGAGGCGCAGGCGGCATCGAGGCACTGGTGAGCATAAATCGCATTTCGGTAACCTAACGACGGGTAAAAATGCGTTTGAAGTAAGTGCAACGAGACGGCCTGTGCACTATTGAATTTTGAATGTGGCATTAGGAATGCCCACCTCGCCATGTAGTAATGTTTGGTAATCTCGTTGTGTAGTAGGTGTGTTTTTATGTCCCGCGCCGTCAGCGCTGGAGCCATCGCCCAGGTCGAGAGCAGCGTGGTCGGTGAGCGCGCGCGCTGCTGTGTGGGCCGACTCGTTCGGGTTCAGTGCAATCCCGTTGTCACACCCAGGTCCCGTTAATTCGGGGAGGCAATCGCCGGGCTAATTCCAAGGGTCGAAGTATCGGCCCCCCGAACCGCACCACGAAAGCGTGGACAATTTAGAAGTGGTCCTTTTTGGCGCGCCAGTGGACGCCGGCTGTGGTCCAAAGAACAAGTCAGAGCCGAGAGTTGATAAACAAACAAAATTATATTCTCATTAACGGCAGATCAAAAACAATACACACGTATGCACACTCCACAATAGTTACATACAATACGTCACCAATCAAACAGCGTACTACACAGTACAATCAACCACACTCAAAACAACGGACATAGACAACGAACGATACGCTCTACAATGCAGTCGCATGCATTGAACAACCAAGACACTTAAAGACTAAAGAGATAGAAACCTATCCAGTCCAAAGTTCTTGGAACAAAAGTCTGAATGATACTCTTCCGAGAATCACTCACTCAAAGTCCAGCGTTGTTGTCGTTCCGCGCCCTCGAAGTTTCTCTTCCAGGAAACCTCGCGCCTTCAATTGGCCACTCTCCAAGCTTCAAACTTCTTCGCCCGAACACGTCGGCTTCACACACGCAGCTGTCGCCACGCGTCTTCGCTCGATAGCGGTAAACACACTCTCTTGCCTGTAGCTCGGGCCTTCACCCCTCAGGTGAAAATCCTCTTCATCTCCTGCTTCGTCCCTACGGACAAATCTTCGCCGACTACACGGCGGGATTCCTTCGCACTCTGGCGCAACTTCCGTCTTCTCCTGATCTCTCGTCTCCGCTGCTCGGTTAAATACCTTCCGCGCGACATTCCAGAAAGTTCTCCTCATTTCGTCGGCGCGATGCGCAGCGGAGGCTGGGGAGAGGGGCGAGACTGTACGGGGGCCGTCCCCGACAGATGACTCAACTCGGCATACACGCCCCTTTCCTTCTGGAAATTTCTAGCACTTGCCCGGCCGCCCCTGTGGGGTGAGGAGGTTCATCGGCGAAGCCACGCTTCCGAGAGGAGAGGCGTCGCGCGCCCGGGAAGCCTTGAATGCTTGTTTTCTCTTTTCTTTTTTTTTCGTTGGCCTCGCTGCGTCTCTCTGGGCGCGTTATCGCAAGAATTTGGCGGCGCGCCCGTTTTTAGCGCTCGTTCTGTGACACTGCCCCCCACTTTAAGTATATTATCTCATAATATTCAAAACCACACAAACGAGCGCGAACAGTCACCACACACTCTGAAAGACTAACACAAACCGTCGCTCATGACACTTCACATTCGCAATAGTTCACTCAATACAATTGTACATTGTAATTCAATTACACAACACATGAAATATAACCACAGGCACATGAGTACAACACTCCACCACACATTCCAAACAATACAAACGTACAAAGTTCTGTCTTTACAACAATTATACAACACTATACATCACATCATCGCACAGAACACTTTGACTCGCTCGACATACACTTGAGACACAGGATAACAAGAACACTGACACAACATATGGCACTCAGCACTGCCAAACACAGTTCAATTCCACCTCAGCACCTATCCTGTGTATTTCGAGCTGCGCTTGCGTCCTTTCTTGCGGTGCTCGCTCGATCTCTTCTCGTTTTTCATTGTTCTTTTTCGGCGAGCCTTCTCCAACGACGGGGTCGGAGGCGGCATCTCAGCCATCGTTGTCACTTCTGACACTGTTAACGGGTGATAACGCTCAACCGATCCTGTCACCCGCTTGTTCGCATCCCGACATTTGGCCTGGCAGGCCAACTCCGTCTCCTTTGTACTGTCGGTCGGTTGAGGTCGTGCCGACGTAAGTCCAGTTGCCCGGCCCGTGAACTCGTTCAACACGATCATCTTATCATTCATAGTCCCTTGCACCGCGGCTTCACCTTGGGCTCGAGTGGGATCCGTCACGGGTTGCTCCTCCACTGTATCTCGCGGTCGTTGGGTTGGCGAGGGCTCTATCTTAAGGTCTTCTCCCAAACATTTCGGATCATTCGGTCCTCGCGCCCCGTCGATGTTTCCGATGACAAGGTCGTAAAGGGGGGTCGTCATACATAGAGCCGTAACCTTCCCGCTGAAGTATGGGGTTTCAACCTTAATCTCTGCTTCGGGAAGCATCCGAACTGTTCGGTCAATTAAGCAAACCGGTTTCGTTTTGCCGGTTAACTCACTTTCCCGTACCAAGTTTCTCCGCACGATAACAGTGGAGCTGCCGGTATCTCTTAACACCGTAATCTTTTTGTCCGCAACTTTTCCTGGCAGCGTCGGCATTCCTTTCGTAACACCGGTTGGCTGTTTTGACATTACAGCACCCACAATAGGAATTTTCTCCCCATTCTTCAACTCTACGAATCCATCGGTGACGGCATTATTATCAGATTTGGGTGCCGCTTGCACACAAGATACCTGGAGAGTTTGACTCACTCCGTTCCGACAAGCGTCTGCTTTGTGCCCAGTTTGACCACACTTGAAACATTTTACTGCCGTAGGGCTCGTAAAGATCGTTCGACAGTTTTTCGCGCGATGACCCACTCGGTTGCACAGAAAACATCGCGGAATGCTCTCTGGTGCACGCTTCTTTTCTTCGGGAGCCAATTTCTTCGAATCATCGGGACAATCCTTCTTGACTCTGGCCAAATTAGTGCCACCTTGCGCTTCCAAGAATTGATCAGCTAATTCAAGCATGTCTTCAAGTGACTTAGCTCTCCTCTCTTTCAAGTACAGCGACAGGCTTGGGTGGCAACTAGTAAGAAATTGTTCTCTAATTAGGAGCTCTCTAAGTTCATCGTACTCCTGCGCTGTCCCTGAAAGTTCAATCCATCTGTCGAAATAATGGCAAAGTCGGGCGGGATACTGCGTAGCCGTCTCACCATCAGCTGGCTTTTCTGTCCGAAACCTGTCCCGGAAACCTTCTACAGTAAACCTAAATCGCTTCAGCAAAGCAGCTTTCACCTTTGCATAGTTGGCTGCATCGGTTGGCGTCAGCCTGCCGTACACACTGAGCACTTCACCACTCAAGCAAGTACTCAAAGCAGTTGCCCATTGATGTTCCAGCCAATTCTGGCTCTTCGCAATCGTCTCGAATCGGTGAAGGTACGCGTCAAGGTCGTCCTTCCTTTCATCAAACGCCACGAGCAGCTTGCTTGGGTTCAAGCGGAAGCCATGATCTTCCCGTTCGCTGCTTTCAACTCTAGCTTGGACGGGAGTTTCGCTTCGCTGTTGCAAACGGAGCCGCTCGAGTTCCATTTCGTGCTGCCGCTGCCGTTCCCTTTCCTCTCTTTCTTCTTTCAGCTGTCGCTCCTTTGCTTCTTTTTCTTCTCTCGCCCTTTCAGCTGCCAACCTCTCTCGTTCCAACTCAGCTGCTTTTTCTTCCTTGGCTCTCTCAGCTGCCAACCTCTCTCGTTCCAACTCAGCTACTTTTTCTTCCTTGGCTCTCTCAGCTGCCAACCTCTCTCGTTCCAACTCAGCTTCTTTTTCCGCTTTGGCTCTTTCGACCGCCAGCCTTTCTTTTTCCAGCTCAGCTGCCTTTTCTTCTTTGGCCCTCTCTTTTTCTTCTTTTTCCTTCTGGGTGACCCACTTCCGTAGTTCGGCGCCAGAAAGACCCATCTTCTCACCAAGAGCGACTAACTTTTCGAGATCCATTGTGTCTCGCAACTCGCAAATAAAACCTTGCCGCGTGCAAAAAGTATCTGCCTAAATCAGTCTATCGGAACACTCTCCTGCACTCGTTAACGAGAACACTGAACAACACACAAAATCGTTCCGATAGCACTATCAACAACTCGAGGCTCTTTCTCCCTACTTTGGACACACTGTGCACCAAAAGGTCCTGTCGCGGACGCCAGATTAATTGTCACACCCAGGTCCCGTTAATTCGGGGAGGCAATCGCCGGGCTAATTCCAAGGGTCGAAATATCGGCCCCCCGAACCGCACCACGAAAGCGTGGACAATTTAGAAGTGGTCCTTTTTGGCGCGCCAGCGGACGCCGGCTGTGGTCCAAAGAACAAGTCAGAGCCGAGAGTTGATAAACAAACAAAATTATATTCTCATTAACGGCAGATCAAAAACAATACACACGTATGCACACTCCACAATAGTTACATACAATACGTCACCAATCAAACAACGTACTACACAGTACAATCAGCCACACTCAAAACAACGGACATAGACAACGAACGATACGCTCTACAATGCAGTCGCATGCATTGAACAACCAAGACACTTAAAGACTAAAGAGATAGAAACCTATCCAGTCCAAAGTTCTTGGAACAAAAGTCTGGATGATACTCTTCCGAGAATCACTCACTCAAAGTCCAGCGTTGTTGTCGTTCCGCGCCCTCGAAGTTTCTCTTCCAGGAAACCTCGCGTCTTCAATTGGCCACTCTTCAAGCTTCAACTTCTTCGCCCGAACACGTCGGCTTCACACACGCAGCTGTCGCCACGCGTCTTCGCTCGATAGCGGTAAACACACTCTCTTGCCTGTAGCTCGGGCCTTCACCCCTCAGGTGGAAATCCTCTTCATCTCCTGCTTCGTCCCTACGGACAAATCTTCGCCGACTACACGGCGGGATCCCTTCGCACTCTGGCGCAACTTCGGTCTTCTCCTGATCTCTCGTCTCCGCTGCTCGGTTAAATACCTTCCGCGCGACATTCCAGAAAGTTCTCCTCATTTCGTCGGCGCGATGCGCAGCGGAGGCTGGGGAGAGGCGCGAGACTGTACGGGGGCCGTCCCCGACAGATGACTCAACTCGGCATACACGCCCCTTTCCTTCTGGAAATTTCTAGCGCTTGCCCGGCCGCCCCTGTGGGGTGAGGAGGTTCATCGGCGAAGCCACGCTTCCGAGAGGAGAGGCGTCGCGCGCCCGGGAAGCCTTGAATGCTTGTTTTCTCTTTTCTTTTTTTTTCGTTGACCTCGCCGCGTCTCTCTGGGCGCGTTATCGCAAGAATTCGGCGGCGCGCCCGTTTTTAGCGCTCGTTCTGTGACACCCGTGCAACCAATATATGGTGTGAGGGACAATCCCATTGGTGGTGGAGCTGTTCAAGATCCTGGCGCCCATTGTCGATATGCATCCCTTTTTAAAAAACTCTGACTGCGGTTTTGTAGTCGGTGTACACCTCTTCGCACCGACCATTTAGTAAAGCGAGTGCGATGGCCACATGTTCGGCCACCTGGGGGTTCGTTGTGCGTACCGTGGAGCCGAGCCCGTCTGGTCCACGACCACCGCTGCGAACTTCTTGCCGTCTCGATATGCCGCAGCGTCAACGAAACTTGCATTTACGCCACAATTTCCCAGTTGCATCAGTAGACCCGTCGCCTTCACTCGACGACGTCCTTCGTTGTCCACAGGATGTGAGTGTTGCGGGGTATCGGTGCAACAATGACGCCTTCCTGTAGATGTTTTGATATATGCACGCTATTTGTTTCCAGCTCCATCAGGTTAAAACCCAGCCCACCAAGTATGCACCGATCAGCCGTCGTAGTGAACAACCGAGCCAGCTGTAGACGTCTCGGCAGCACAGTAGTGCACATCGACATAGCCTCCTATATTTTTCTTGCCAGCCCGACGATCACGAAACGCCCGTCAGCTATGGCAGTGCCACCTGCGTAGGGTTAAGGATCTTTGTGCTTGGCGTTTGAGATCAGCAATTTTGGCATTTCCTAATTTTAGAGGCTATGCCTTGTATTGAAGAGGGTGCCTGCTGAATGAGCGCGAAACGCGCGTCATGTATGACGGCGCCACTTTTGTAGTGTTAAGGTCCTTGTACTTGGCTTTTGAGATTAGCAACCGCGGCACATGCTAATCTCAGAGCCTTTGCCTTGTATTGAAAGGAAGCGATAAACTTACTTAAAATGTGCTGATGGGCTAGTTAGTGAGCCATGATGTATTGTAAGTATTGTATTGTAAGTATGTATACGTAAGTAGCGCCCCTTACGAAAAGGTCCACCAACAACATTTTAATTTCTAAATTAACAATACAGTACATGAAATTACGTAAACGCATTTTTAAAACTTCTTGCGTTAATTTTGTAGCATATTATCTCCAAAAACGTAAAAACTTATTTGAAAACGATGGGTGGATGGATGGATTGATATGGCTGTATACCCTTTAGATCGGGCGGTGGTAATGCCACCAAGCCGTAATAGTTAGTGAACCAAAAACTAGATTTTTTTCCTTTAAATAGTGAGGTTGAGGACTTGTACTTTGCTGTGAAGGGTTTAACTTGCACTCGTGCCTTGACTTTAGCCACCAATCAGATATATAACCTCCTTCTAGGTATTTCTACCCACTTAAAGTCTATTTTGCCCACTCTGTCCCTAAACCCCAGTGCTTTGAAAAACTCTGCGTCACCATCCTGAACTATAGGGTGAAGCTCTTTACAGATCATTATCAAGTGTTTCGAAGTTTTTTCTTCCTCTCCCCACGTACTGCATACCATGTCTACCCCTTCGTATTTGGCCCGATATGTCTTGGTTCACAATACTCCCGTCCTCGCCTCAAACAGTAGAGAACTACCCCGAGTATTATCATAGATCATTTCCTTGGCAATTTGCTGCTTAAAAGTTCGATAGATCTCTAGTGCGGACTTTTAATCATGCCGATTCTCCACATATTGGTCTCAGCATCCATAACGTTCTTTTTAACCGATAATGCTTTTTGGTTTGGACCCCTGCTGTTTTCAAAGTATTTACCCGTCAATTTTCTGGTTCGCTTCCTCCATTTTGTATCGACATTCTTCATGTACAAGTAGCTGAAAACCTTCCTAGCCCAACGCTCCTCCCCCATTTCTCTCAATCACTTCTCAAATTTCATCTTGCTGCTAGCTCTCCTGCCCTCAAATGATGGCCATCCCATATCACCTTGTAGTCCCTGATTTGGTGTATTCCCGTGAGCTCCTAAGGCAAGCCTACCTATTCCACTATGCTTAATTTCTAATCTTGCTTGAACTTGTGATCTCATGCACAAGACCGCATTGCCGAACGTCAGACCAGGAACCATGACCCCTACTTAAGTGGCGCCACCACCGCAGTTCCGACGACGGCCGCTTCGCAAGTGACCGCCAATAATCCGGCAAGCAAGGGAATTCTAGGAGGCTGTGACACCGAGCGCGAGAAAGTTCTCCGTGTGGGTGCGCACGGGAAACCCCAGTGCTTTCTTTACGATCTTTCTGATAATAACGCCGAGCTTGTCCCACTCCGACCTGAGCCAGTTGTGCATGACAACGGTGTAAGTAAAGTGACAGAGCCCAAACACATTGATGAGCCTTAACAAATTGTCTTAAAACCTATGTGTCTCCCGGAGATCCTTTCGACGAGTCGCAAACGTTGTCAGTCTTGGCGACAATCTTCCGCAGAGCGCTGCCGTTGTCACCTTTCGCTTCAATAAACATGTCGAGGATCCTAATGGTGTCTACCCTCGGGATTTCCTCCCCGTCACTGGTGTAAATTTATATATCGCTTTTTTCGTCGGGCTTCCACCCCTTGCGTCGGCCACCCAGCTCTTTTCAATAAAGCAGGAGCTCGGACTTAGCGGGTCAGCATATGAGTCCCGTCGGGCGCACGTACAATTCCACCTCGGCGACTGCTTCTTGAAGAGCATCTTGCCCCCGGCCTTTGTTTCCGCCAACGCACTAGATCGTGAGGTCGTCGGCGTAGATGGTATGCTTGATGCCGTCCACGTTAGTCAGTCTTTCTTCTACAGTCCGAACATGCAGAGATTGAACAGCACCGGATAAATCACAGGGCCTCTGGAGCGTTCCTCGATGTCCGAGTGGTACGTCTTCAGAGAAGATGTTACTGATGCGCAGCCTCGCTTTTCTTCCAGACAAGAAGGACTTGATGTAGCTGCACAGCCTGGGCCCAAGCTCAAGTTTCGCCACAGTCTCCAAGATGAATTCAGTGCTTGATCTTATCAGAGACCTTCTCTAGGTCTAGGCCAAGAAGAGCCTTTCGTATCTCTAAAGTAACCATCAAAGACTTGGTGCTTAATGAGCAGCATTGCATCTGCGTTGAAAGGCCGGTACGAAACCCGATCATATTATGCGCACAAACTATAAATCCAATTTCGACCCCGAGCTGTTGAGGTGCAAACAGACTCTTCCACTGCCAGCGTGCTGCCAGCGCAAAATCGTTCCGGCAGGAGAGCGAGTCCGCGGGTAGCACGCTGGCTGTCGGAGAGATAAAAACGAACGCGTTTGTGGCAGCGTTCCGCAATGTATACGCTGAGCTTCGGGGATGCCCGAGAACTGCCCGATAAAAACGAACGCCTCAGATTGTCCGTTGGCTGCCGGCTGGCAGCCCGAGCGAATAATCGAAGAGGCTCACTTACTGGGTGAAGTCTCCATTCATGTTTAGGGCCGAATGTGAAGCTAAAGGCGCGACTAACTCCCCGGCTCCAAAAGCACGCGGGGAGCGCGGAGCGCACCGACACCGAAACCAACGGAACGGGGCTCAACACGCTGGGCCAGCGTGATAACGTATCGTCCGAGTATTACAGAGCGAGTAAAGAGCTCGCCGACAAGGAAGAAAGAACAAGAGAACACCCGCTAGGTGCACTGACTCCGGCAAGTGCGGTGACAATGTTTTCACGACATTTCACACACTGTACGGACAACACGATCGGCCGTGCGCCGCACTTCTACAGTTGCATTCCGTCTCTCACGCGGCCGACAAAGCGGCCGGTCACCGTGCCCAGTGTTCCACGCTCACCGCCGTCAGCATTGTGCAACGCGGTGACCTTATGCACGGTGCAAGTGACACTCGAACGCGATTGCTCCAATGTCGAAGGAGCGAGGATAGCAACCGTAACAGAAAAACGTGTTTAAATACGCACTTGCAAGTTCTTATTGCATGTAGATATATCGAACACAAAACTACATATGTGCATATGACATAAACAGCACTAATGTTTCATCCGTTGTCACAAGCGGGAACACCACACAACCGTCACTGACCTGCAAGGCGTTCGTCGTGGTTCCGTTTAGTGCTGGTCGCCCGAACGCTATTTCGCTGAGCGCTTCCAATACTGCATACAACAGCATGGCACAAGGATATACGTGCTCGTTCTATGCACAGTTGAGGCCCCGTAGCTAACAAAAGGATTTACGAACGTTGACAGAAGTAGAATAATCACCGGGAGAACACTGTGTAGTTAACAACGTGGCGCAAAGCACAGATATTCTCCGCCACGGGTCAGACCTACGGAGGCGCACATGCCTCCACCGCTCACTGCTAGCAGCTACACTTGCGCAAACGCTAACGTAGCAACGCCTGAACAGCATGCCCTCTCCCTACAGAACAACCCCTCCCTTCTCCATGCGTAGACCGAGCCCTCTCTAAATTGTCTCTACTCTGGCGTGTTCTAAGGGGTTGGCTCCAGTGACATTTTTTTTTTCATTTGGACTACCCCTCATTAAAATGAAAATTTACACATTATAAACACTCAAATATGCCGAAATAATGGATTTGTTGTGTCCTAAAGTCCTTAACCTATACGTTCCAACTATATTTTACTTTGATATACGCGGATTTTCTGCTGATGGAAGCGGATTAGAATGACAAGTACCGTTTTCTCCTGAGAGTTGCCCTTCGCAACACTGACAAGAGGTATGCGAATTCGAAATGCAAATTGCATCAGTGCGGACTTCAGTAGAAACAAAATAATCGTTCGCTCTTGTCTTTAAGGCTTACATATACAGATTGTAATATATATTTCCCTTCACCAAGGCTCGTAAGCTTGGATGTTTCTCGATTGAAACGTTCTCGGTTTTCTCTTGTATGACCTTCGTTTGTTTAAGCTTTTTGAATAGTTACCAAATTATTTCACTAAGTCAACTGGCAGTACGTGCTCCGAAGACTCCCTGAGACTCGCCGACAGCTATCGTTAGAAGTCTCATCGCTTTTTATTCTCGATTTGAGTTTATTTAGTTCTCGTAGCCCCACTGTGTTGCATTGATGCCCTATGCAGCAGACACGTGGTCATGCTTAAAATGAGTTGTAATCAACTATATTATCCTTAATTAATCTTCAAATCGCTGTAGTTGAGTCCCAGTAAGTTTTCGATACACGTTATCATCATCGCGAAGTTGAAATAAAGAAGACATACTCACTTTCGTAGAGCACGTTCAGCCAGGCAGAGACAAAGCAACCCCACAAAATGTAGGTATCCTGTGCCGCTGCTGCAATATTATACCAAAACTGGATGTTACATCACGCGGAAGTGACGTCACATTTATAAAATGATCTTAAAGGTATTCGAATGAACAGATCATTGTATTAAAATGTGTTACATTTGCATATGTCCTTAAATGAAGGCGAGCGTCTCCGACAGCCGCCCCCTGCGAACACAGCAATGCTCTCACTGTTGCCTCCGAGCAGCCGTAATTTCACGTGACAGAGCGGTATGGAGGCGAGCGGTCTCACGCGGCGGCCGGTCACAACACATGGCAGAAGGCGTGGCCTCTAAGATTGCATGCTGGCAGGAGGCTCCCAATTGAAAAGAGAGCGACCTTCCAGGCATAGTTTTTCTAGGAGGCGTTGTCAGGGGGCACTGCGAAAGGTAGTGACATAGGTTCTTCGAGCGCGCCCCCGACAAGTGACAAACCACGGACCGTTCGTGTTTGTTCAGCGTAAGTTATGCCATTTCAGCATTTCGACAGTTATAACTTATAGCACTGTCACTTGGGCACTTTCATTCGCAATCAAGCCCGATGTGATTGACTCTCTTATACGCCCGCTGCAGAAGGGCGCCAATCACTGTTGATAAATTTGATCGCGATCGGGCTTGATTGCGATCACCAGTGCGCCGGGTGAAATACACGTTTTGCATGCTGTGTACATGCGTATTCATCTCGTTCATTTTTGATAGCACAAAATGTGTTGTTCTCCATCTGCTTGTTGTACACAAGCTGCGATTGCGCGAAGATGTGCGCCAGCGTTTTGTGCTCGCTTGTTCTGCCGGCGCCTTCAACTATTTCTTTCACGGGCAAAGCCCCTTACGCCGTGGATCATATGTCCCGTGTCGTTGTAGCCGTCGTAGTCGTAGTAGCCACTTGCATTGCATTACATGTCAACAAAAACGGTGTCACAGCATATCCACAGAGTGAATAATGATGAGTGGGGCGAAGCGTCTGTCAGTCCGTCAATGCTTCTCTCCGTCCGTCCGACCAACCATTTGTGCGTCGTCCCTGCGTTCGTCCATCCACCCATGCGTCCGTCCATGCGTTCATCAGTCTGTCCATCCGTCCACCCGTTCATGCGTCCGTCCGTACCTGCGTCTGTCCCTGCGTTCACCCATGCGTCCGTCCGTTCGTCCGTCCGTCTCTTCGTGCATGCGTTTGTCCATCCGTGCGTCCGTTCGTTCGCTTCGCCCTAATGCAGAGGTTCTTGAAAGGGAAACGTGAAGAGAAAAGCGCGGAGCTGTTATTGTCTTTCAACACGAAGGCACCAGCACGGCCTCGCGCGGGGATGGGGGAGGGTTGTTAAAGAAGGAGGAGAAAAGTATAGGAGATGGAAGGCCGCATTCGACTGTGTCGCGCGGCGTACGCGCTGCCACCGAGAAAGGTAGAGGCACGCGATCAGATCGGCGTAGGGCCTCGAAGGCCTGCATGAGCCCTGAGCGGTGGGCCTGGGGAAACCGGAGGTGGTCGAGCCACAAGTGTGGCAGTGCCAGACGACCGTAGGCGTCGAAGAGCCGCCGGCGTTGTTCGGATTAGCCAGGGCACTGCAGCAGGATGTGCTCCGTCGTCTCCACCACCGGGCATTCGGCACACGAAGGGCTCCCGCTGTTGGTGAAGCGAAATTGCCTCTCAGTGGTGCGGGAACAGTCGGTGTGAAGCCGAAGCAGGAAGGCACGGGCACGCCTGCTGATGCCGGTCCTCGGCAGTGGTCACGGTGGAGATGTGGCTATAAGAGGGAAAAGAAGAGAAAAGTGAGCCCTGTAACTGTCTGCGTCAGGGTGCGACACCTCAACATTAGCTCACAAGGCGCACGCTTATGATGCCTGGGTGACGTGGCTTGGCTTACCCCATGTTTATTCCATTCTCTTCTTCCTCATCTACTTCTCCTATCCATCCCTGCCTTCTTACGTCACAGGATTCCCCTCCCCCCGAAAGATGGCACCGGTTACAAACTACAACAAATTGAAGAAGAGAATAAACAAAACAATGGCCAAGTTCACAGTTTCACGTCCCGACGGAGTTTTCCAAAGGGATGGGGGTGAGGAGGGATCGAAAGGATAGAATTAAATGTAGAGAGAGAGAGAGAGAGATGCGCTGGGACAGCGAGCGAGGACATATCGAGGGGATGGGAGAGATAGGAAAGATGGAAACACGGTCACAGAAGTCCGAAGCCGGGCACCACTTGTGAGAGCTCTTGTCGGCGTCAGGAGGTGCGTAGGGCAAGTCCAGTAGGTCAGAGCTACACTGTCGTCGGAGATCGGCGTCAGGAGATGACGTAGGGCCAGCCCAGTCGGCCAGAGCTAGGCTGACGTCGGAGATCGCGAGGGCACAACTGGTCGGCATGGAATCCGGGGGGTTTCCTGTAGCCACACGTGAGTCTGGGTGTAATGCGCGCATATCGCGTGCAATACGAAGGTGCACAACATCGCCCGCGCGGATGTACGCTGAGACGGGTGTGCTGGGGTGGTGAGCCTCCTTGGCGAGGGCGTCCGCTGACTCGTTTCCAAGTAGTCCCACATGAGACGGCACCCACTTGAAAACGACGTCACACCCACTCCGCACGATCACTGCGAACTTCCGCGCGAGCCGCTGCACAATGGGGGCGCCGCGCTCTCCTCGCGCCAGTGTCAGGAGGGCGGCACGCGAGTCACATACCACTGCTGCCGACTGCGGAAGGAAGTCAGCGAGTTGATTTGCCGCGAGATCAATCGCAGCAGTTCAGCAGCAGTGGAAGAAACACTGATGGGAAGCCGTCGCTTCTCGCGGAGGCCGAGGGATGGGGCAAAACAAGCGGCGCTGCCACCGAACCATCCGCTGTGACCGAGCCGTCAGTGTTAGAGGAGAACTCGGCCGGCGAGCCGCTCCTCGATCATCGCGGCAGTCTCCTGGTGTAAGGTAGACAGGGGCGTGTTCCTTTTCGACCTGATGCTGGGTACTGTGGTCGTAATCTCGAGGCCGGGATCCTGGTACGGCGGGATCAGGAGCCAGCCGCAGTAAGGTGGTTCGGGCACGAGCGCAGCGTACTCCTAGACGCGCTGGCCCATGCTCGAGTGAGGACGATCGAGGAGTCGTCCAGCCAGGCGTCGTCCCTCGGGCGTGAGGTACATGCGATGGATGAGGCGCAACGCACTGAGTGAATGGGACATCTCGCCAGCCTCCGCCGGGGTGAGGGCGATCGGCGATGAGCCCGGCAGGCCGTACAGGCGGCGAACGACGCCACGGTGAAGGGTGTCCAGCGCGTCCCATTGCGCGGGTCGTAGCGCGATGAGCGGGACCGCGTAGAAGACCCTAGCCGAGGCTTCCGCATCGAGGAACCGGAGCGCGATGTCCGGGAGGCAGCCCCTGCCACTGGCGAGGATGCAGGAGGCCATGCCGTCAATCCTACGTGAGAATGGACACCAGTGCGGGCCTCCCGCTCAGCCGGTGGTCGATGGTAAGACCAAAATAGCGCACTTTGCGCTTCCACAGCAGCCGGTGGCCGCGAAGGACGAGCTTCGGGATATCGAATCGCCCCGAGCGCTTCGGGTGGACGAGCATGGCCTCTGTCTTGGCGGCGGAGAGCTGGAGCCTGATCCCGTGATGACGCCGTCTACTGCATCGATGGCAGCCTGGAGTCTCTCGCGGACTTGACTACTACCAATGGTGGGACCACTGGAGAAAAGCGCAACATCGTCGGCGTAGACAGCAGCACGCACCTCGTAGGCAGTGCCACGCGGGATGTGGTCGATGAGGCGTGCGAGAGCTACGTTGAACAGCAAAGACTCA
This sequence comes from Rhipicephalus microplus, assembly GCF_013339725.1. Lineage (NCBI taxonomy): Eukaryota > Metazoa > Arthropoda > Arachnida > Ixodida > Ixodidae > Rhipicephalus > Rhipicephalus microplus. The sequence goes on along the minus strand of NC_051166.1, from coordinate 102,625,653 downwards.
ACACACTGCCCTGCGGCACGCCCGCTGACACCACCCGAGGTCTGCTGAGTTCACCGGGGACGCGCACACGAAAGCACCGGCCACCGAGGAAAGCCTCGACATAACGCAGCACGTTCTCGCACACACGAATCTCACGAAGGGCGTCGAGGATGGTGTTGTATGGGAGCGAGTCAAAAGCACTATCGTCGTCGAAAAGGACGAGGTATCCCGCCTTCCCGCGGTGCTTGGCCTCCTCAAGAAGGCTCACGACGTCCGAGATCGAGTCCGCTTTCGCTCAATGAGCTCTGAAGCCGGACTGTTCAGCCGCGAGGAAATCCAGTGCAGAAGCGATCCACTGGAAGCACCGGAACGCCATAGCTTCGAACGTTCTCCCCGCAGCCGAAGTGAGCGAAATGGGTCGGTGCGATGAAAGCTCGGACTCCGGCTTCCCCTTCTTGTGGACGGAATCAGTTATTCCCTCCATGGATATACATTGATTTTTCTCTTTTCTCACGACAACGCGTATTTTGTTATTCTTTTTCTGTCAGTCAACTGGCAAACAGCAAGCTGTTTTTACACTTTTGTGGAAGGCACACAGACTCATTAAAAGGTCATGTGACTTAGGTGCGTGTTTTTCACATATATACACTCTATATATAGTTGCCGACGAGTCCAAAAAGACGCTAATTGAAGGTGTTAAAGGCACGCTGAGGTCAAATAACAATTTACATCAGAGTGAAAGCTCAACGTATAAAAACATCTAAAACGACAATATTATCAACAACAAAGCCCTACTTACCGCGAAATTAAACTTAATGCACAAGATCACAAGCGCCGCCGTAAGAAATCTTCAAAATGATCCCGATGCCATCAGAAGAACCACCTAAAATTAATCACTAGTATTCGATCTAACTGCACGAAATAAAGAACCTTCCGTACATCAAGAGACGCAATAAAATGGTGCTTGTTCACTTCTGCTTGATTCATGAAAAAAAAAGGGAGGGCTGGACGTTGCTATGGGGAATGGCGCGAGTGGTTCAAAAATTCAACATTCGCGTGGTTTCATGGCACAGGTGGAGTCATATAGTGGGGCGCAGATGAAAGAAAACACGTCCGCAATCTCGAAGCCTATGGCGGGAAATTGATCAATGGCAGTTGTTGCTCTTGTAGCTCCCGCTGCTTTCGTACTGCTGCTACTAGTGCAGTAAAGCAGGGCAATGTTGTGCACGACAACAGTGACGTGAATCGGTCCGGATGCTTCGCTTCTAGAGGCGGCTATTTTGAAGTAAGCGAACCCGATGGGTACCACTAAAACGTGATTTTCTTTCAAAATAGGCCATTCCTTGGCACAAAAGTAACACTACAAATTTTCTGGGCCGCTATTTCAACAATATATGTCGACTTAATAGTTGTTTTTAGTCTCCCTTCAAAGCGGCTGGCATCGACGGTACACTTTTAAGAAAAGGCAGCGCTACTTACTAACTTTGACGTAGTAAATTGTTGTCACAAAATTCACTACCTAAGTACTAACTGCAGGTCGTAGATCACATACGTATACTACCTCAGAAGCAACCAGAGGTAGTAAAGGTCTGTGGTCTACTACCTACTGTTACTACTTAGGTAGTGAATGTTGTGACAATAATTTACTACCTCCAAGTTAGTAAGTAGCACTGCCTTTTTTTAAGAGTGTAGTTTTCTGCTGCGAACAACTCCAGCAACAATATCGCTTTAAAAATTAGGACTAGAGAATAGATATCTAAGACCTGCACCCTCCCGATGCGAAATCTTTGTATTGACTCTCATGCTGTTTGAGTACCACACGTTTTGACGCAACAAACTCTGTATGCAGCCGCGCAACACTCGTTGGATGGACATCGTTGGCTGGCGATCTCTGTAACGACCAAGCGCTATGTTCGAATCAGCTAATGGCTGATAGGTGGGCATTCTACGAATGATTTTTCACAGCGAACGGTCGAGAGAGGCACGGGCGCACGAGAGAGTGGGGCGCAGGGAGGAGAGAGACCGATCGGCGAGAAAAGAGCTTTTTCCTTTCGTCCTTTTTTTCTCCCGTGCGTAACCACAAAACGCTTATCGCGAATACATGTAATCAAGTTCCTTATTTGTCAACATCACTGATGGACTGCCCACACATGCGTCACGAAGCGCTGAAATTCTGCCAACCTCCATTATCAATCGCGTCATCTCGCACCTGCTTCTATTAATAATAATCGTCCCTGAATTTGGGTGTGCAGTTACATCTCTGGCAATGAAAGGAAAGGAAACCGTCATGAACCAAACTACTTACTTTGTTATTGTGCTCGCGCAAGCGATCATTTATGCATCTACTGGTCTACCGGACAGGTCTGTTCTGGCTGAAGTAAAGGAAAGAATTTTTCGGTGGACACCGCGGCAAACAGGAAAGCACATTGAATTCCAACTTGCGCATGTTTTCTTTTTTTTTTTGCGTACGAGCAAGAATCACCGCCAGAATCTTCTGGCTGAACTGAACGAAAGTATTCTTCAGCGAAACCGAGGCAACAGCTGAATGCACGGTATTCTAGCGTGCGCATGTTTTTTTTTTTTCTGCATACGAGCAAGCATCTACGCCAGAATATTCTGGCTGAACTGAAGGATAGTATTTTTCGGTGGACACCGCGGCAGAGAGCTAAACGCATGATCTTCTAGCGTGCGCATGTTTTTTCTTTTTATTTTTCTTTCGTGTAACAGCAAGAATCACCGCCAGAATCTTCTGGCTGAACTGAAGGAAACTATTTTTCGGCGGACACCGTGGCTAAACAGCAAAGCATATGGCATTCCAGCAAGCGCATGATTTTTCTTTTTTTTTTGCGCACGAGCAAGAATCACCGCCAGAAACTTCTGGCTGAACTGAACGAAAGTATTCCTCGGCGGACGGCGCGGCAGACAGCTAAATGCATGGTCTTCTAGCGTGTGCATGTTTTTCTTTTTTTTTTTTCGCGTACGATCAAGAATCACCGTCAGAATCTTCTGGCTGAACTGAACGAAAATATTTTTTGGTGGACGGCGCGGCGGACAGCTAAATGCATGGTCTTCTAGCGTGTGCATGTTTTTCTTTTTTTTTTTTCGCGTACGATCAAGAATCACCGTCAGAATCTTCTGGCTGAACTGAACGAAAGTATTTTTTGGTGGACGGCGCGGCGGACAGCTAAATGCATGGTCTTCTAGCGTGTGCATGTTTTTCTTTTTTTGTTCGTGTACGAGCAAGAATCACCACCAGAATCGCCTGGCTGAACTGAACGAAAGTATTCTTCGGCGGACGGCGCGGCAGACAGCTAAATGAATGGTCTTCTAGCGTGTGCATGATTTTTCTTTTTTTTTTCGCGTACGAGCAAGAATCACCACCAGAATCTTCTGGCCGAACTGAAGGAAAGTATTCTTCGGCGGACACCGCGGCCGACATCAAAGCACATGAGATTCTAGCGATCGCAAGTTTTTTTTTTTTATGCATACGAGCAAGCATCACCACCACAATCTTCTGGCTGAACTGAAGGAAAGTATTCTTCGGCGGAAACCACGGAAGACAGCTAAATGCATGGTATTTTAGCGTGCGCATGTTTTTTTTTTTCTTTTTTGGTACGAGCAAGAATCACCGCCACAATCTTCTGGCTGAACTGAAGCAAAACATTTTTCGGTGGACGCCGTGGCTGACAGCAAAGCACGTGGGATTCTAGCGTTTGCATGTTGTTGTTGTTGTTGTTGTTGTTGTTGTTGTTGTTGTTGTTGTTGTTGTTGTTGTTGTTGTTGTTGTTGTTGTTGTTGTTGTTGTTGTTGTTGTTGTTGTTACGCACGAGCAAGCATCACCGCCAGAATTTGAGGTGTGAAACGGCTGCGAGCGCACAATGAGCATACCACGTCATGTTGTACATGACACGCATAGCGTGATTATCATGTTTGGGCGTGTCATTTAATTTCCTCGTCAGTTTACCTCACGTAATATTGAATTTGTAATATGTTAAGTTAGCGAAGAGCGCGCGAGTGCGCAATGGAAGGCAAACAGCGAGCACACAATGTGAAGGGTAAAAATTGGGGGACCCTTAAGCTTCGCATTTAAGAGTTGAACGCGATAGTGAAATCCGGCCCCTTTTGTGCCCTTCAACCGCTAAGCGCATTCTTATTATATTTTGTTACACACGCACACATACACACGCTCACAAACGCGCGCGCGAGCATTTGATTACACACAGATACATGTACACGCGCGCGCGCGAATACAGGTGTTTTTATTTACTGCAAGAGTGGCATGGCCTCCAAGATAGACGCCGTGCGCTCGCAATCTTGGAGGCGAGGCTATGAAGTCGCACAATGCCTCTCAGATCGCAGCACATTATCTACCGTTTGCGTTTGGCTTGATCAGCGCCTCTGGAAAGGCATGTTATGTTTTCTACTAGAAGGACACACTTGTCCATTTTTAGAGCTGTTTGAAAGTTCCTGTGTGTTTTTAGCGGTGATGCATATCCCGGCCTTTTTCGGACGTCGTGTGATGGCCTCCCAAGTGCACCTACAAATCGCCGAATGGGCTCGAGCACGTCGTGACACCTGTCGAACAAAACGCGTTAAGGAGACTCCTTCCACTACATGGCTGCAGCTGCAAGTAACAACGTGGCTTTGGGGTAGACCACTTGCTCGCCACGCCAACGGCCCGGGTTCGATCCTCAATAGGACAGTGAATATTATTGTTTGTTCAATTTGCTCCGATTCTTCGCTCACAACCAACGGTACCGACGCCGATGGCGGAATTTCTGCGACACGAGCCCTCTAACGTTGTCGCTTTAAAAAGCGTATAGCAGCTCCGGCGGGATGTGCCAGTGCGGCCAGCGCTTTTTTCGCGGGCTTCGAGGTCGCGTTGCTTCAGAATACGTACTTATAAAACGATAACTAGCAGAGAAGAAGAAGAACGTACATGCCATCGCGCAGCTAAGGAAACAATGGAGATGTTTGATTAAATGTGGAGATATACATTCAGGTGTATGTTTGGGCGCAGGCCTATATGAAGCCATGAGCTTCAGGGGCAACAATGGAAAGCTAGACACGTCCGCCAAAGAAATAAGTGAGAGATGGTCCACACCCCCACTGTGCATGCTCGGCTCGTCTCCCTCGAACGCGGGCGGTGTGTATAAACGGCGGGGCGCGCGTTCAGAATTCACTCAAGGGCGTCTCCTCTCCGTCCAATACAACGACGGTACCCTTCTGGCCCTCGCTTCTTTTTCATTCAATAATTATAATAATAAAGACGAAATAACAAATAATCATTCACAAGCCATACCCAATTACTGCAACATTGACGCGGTATCCCCACCAATCTCAAATCTCGAAACTTGAAACTTGAAAACTTGAACCAAGTGAACCATGAATCACTGAGAAGATGCAACGATAATATGACTTTCACAGAACAACTCGAGAATATGCAAAAGCGATTTGAGGAAGAACAGGAAGCCAAGCTCCTAAGCATCCATCACACTTACCCTGCAGCAGCCACAACAGCAACATCAAGCGATTCAGACCCTCACGACTACAGCGAACAAACTTAAATAACGTTTCACGAGATTATTTTCTATGTATATAAAACCTTTGCCGAAATCGGAGCATGAACAGCTGCACTGGAGAAAGCATCCGAGCAAAACAGAAAGAAGCCAAAGTGCCCAATCAGAGAAGCACGCATAAGTGACTACGATGGATGATGAAGATGGATAGCACATCCAAGCATACGCACACGTGACAAGCAAGCAACACTCAAGATATAGCAGTGGAATTGCAGATCTATAAAATCTAAAAAACGGAGCATATTACATCTAACTATCCAAGAAAATCCCGACGTCATTGCCCTGCAAGCAACTCAATCAGAGAATATCAATATCAGAAGATACGAAACATAGAGCGGAGGGAAGGACCCGCACGGCAGTCCTAATACAGAAACTGCTTATCGCACAACCGAATCGCATTGTCAATTCAATCAAACACACCTTTGTGGAAATTCTCCCTGCCAAGAAAATGGATCAGAGCCTTGTCATCCTAAACATTTATAGTCCGCCGAGAGAGTCTCTTTCAAGCGCCGGTGCACTTCTGAAAGAAGTGAATAAGTATGCAAAAAGACACAAGCTCGTGGTGGTGGGCGATTTCAACGCCTATAGCTTGTAATTGTTACAAAACAGACAGGAAAAGAACCACTGTCCATGACACGGCGCAACACCTTCGGTTAACTTTGTGGACAGATTCGCACACCCCTACTAGAATAGGGACAGTATATCAAGAGACACCAACCTGGATCTAACTTCACAGCGGGAAAATCTTAAGCCTGAATGGATGAGACTAGAAGAAACTCTGGGAAGCGACCACCACTTGGTGCAAAGTAACCAGATATACACCCCTTAAGATTGGCAAGGAAAAGATCACGGACTGGACCGCTTTCCGTAAAGATCTTACACAAAATATTGAAGACCTTGACGAGTGGACGAGACTTACTACAAAAAAATCCCAGAAAGTACACGAAGGAAAATTTCCTGACAGTTGACAAACCAGCAGTGGACCCCCCCCCCCCCTCCTTCTCCACCTGTGGGCAGCCCGTAGAAGTTTTATTCGATGAAAAAAAAAAACAGAAGCGAAACAGGGTCTTAAAAAAACGGATAACGAAACTGACCTAAGCCGGCGAAAAAAAAACAAAAAAACACCGACCGGGTCTGCGTGGAAGCTATATAAAAGAGCAGTATTTCAGAGCGTTTTCTAAACACTCATTATAGGCAACTGCTGCAAGCACACTTGCTTGATGCCCACGACGGCATTAGAATAAAAATTTTGGGGTAGTAGGCTGGCATTCGCTATGCTATTCTAAGAAGCGTGGTATCCGCTAAACTATTGCGAAGAATTTTGTTCCAAATGTTCATGCAGTGCCTGACGACGATGAGGAATAATGCCTGAAATGGGTATGTGCCACAGTTAATAGCTGAACAAAACAAGCTTTTGTAATGGGTTGGAGCATTGGACGACCCACTGGTTACGCTATTCGCATACTGCGACGACTGCTTGTTTTTTCGTTGTTTTAAAATGCTTTGTAAATCGTAATAACGCGATTGCTTTCCCGACACGATTGCTTTGCCAACAAGTCCCAAGTGCCGGCGTGGCTTAGTGGTGGAATACTGGGCTGGCACCCAGCGGACCCCGGCTCTAGCCCCACTGTATGATTTGCACTAGGTCTTTTTGCTAATTGCATGATGCCGTTACGGAAACCGGTGACGGCGGTGGCGGCGAACAACTACGGCACTGCGCAAGACCCGAGTTGTGATATCATAACAGCTTTCGCTGACGATTTAGCACGGCAAAACTGGAACCATGTGTGTGACAACATCCAAGAAACTTTAATCGCCCGCAAAACCTGGAACATCATCAAGTCACTCTTGAGCACAGCAGAATTCAAAAGCGAACTCTATAAAGAACCTGACAGTATGCATTCGCCACTGCTGGGGCTCGGAAGATGAAATTCTGTTAGAATTGCAGAAGAAGCTGACAGGAGGCACCCCAGCTGCAGTATGTAGTTCCTGCTTTAAACCTCGTATACACAGGAAAGTCAAATGAAGAACTCGATCACCCATTCACACCGGAAGAAATGCATGCGGAACTGGCAAAATTAAGTCGAAACACAACCCAGGTAAAGACCACATCAACAACATACTCCACAATTTAGGCAAAAATAAGGAAGATTAGCTCGTAAAAGGTATAAATGACACCTGGGAAAGTGGGACCTCAAGCAATGTGGAAACATCCTGAGATCATCATGATTCCTAAGCCAAACAAACCACTGGGAATATGAAATATGTGACCTATATCTATAACATCTTACGCCGTCAAGCTGTATGAACATATGTTCCTGAACAGATTAACTCCATACTTGGAAGAAAACCAATACTTGCCTGACACGATGTATGGATTACGCCAAAATTTGTTAGCGCAAGACATCCTGTTGTAACTGACGGAGGACGTCATTGATCACCTAAGCAAGCATAGTAAAAGCACAGTCTTGGCATTGGACGTGAAAGGAGCGTTTGATAATGTTTCTCACAGCGCGGTACCGAGGAACCTCCAGGACACGCACTGTGTCGAAAGAACGTACCACTACGTACAAAACTTTCTTACCGGCAGAACAGCAACAGTGTGCCGTGGCACTCTGAAATCAGATCAGTTCTAAATGGCAAACAAAGGAACCCCTCAAGGCTCAGTCATCTCACTACACCTTTTTAATATTGCCAAGATGAAACTGCCGAATATATTGAAGGGAATACAGGGCATAAGCAACGCCCTTTATGCAAATGATCTAACCATCTGGACAGCCGGTGGCTCTTCAAGAGCTCAGCATGACGCACTTCAAGAGGCAGTGGACCGCATAGAAAATTACCTGAATGCTTGTGGGCTCACATGTGCGCCAGAAAAGTCGGAGCTTCTTCTGTTGAAAGCCAGGGCAAGGGGGAGGCCGCCAAATAGTAAAATCACAGAACCAAAGCTTTGGTTGAATGGGGAGAAAATTCCTAAAGTGTAATCGCTCAGAGTCCTGGGTCTAGACATCCAAAAAGACGGATCGGGCGCCGTCACATTACAGAAGCTTCAAGCAACCACAACGCAAGTTGCACACTTGGTACGGGTATCAAACAAAAGACACGGCTTGAGAGAACACCACACCATCAAATTGATCCAAGATTAGCAGAATTACTTATGGAACGCCTCACTTGAATCTCAAGAATTCTGAAATTCAAAAACGAATACCCTTATACGAAAGGCCATCAACACTGCCAAAGGAATCTCTGAACGTGCTTCCACGCAGCGACTACTACGCGTAGGCTTCCACAACCCCTGAGAGGAGCTCGTCGAAGTACACAAAGTAAATCAACTCTAACGGCTGACCAACTGAAACTAGGCGAGCGACACTTCGAAGATTGGGTGAAGCAATGCAACAATGTGATGAGAAAAGGAATATTCCAGCGGCAATTAGACAGTACATATCTGTAGCCCGCCTCCCACGAAACATGCATCCTACCTATCATCTCGAAGGAAGAAAAACCAGAATAAAGAAGCTCCGACAAGATTAAGGTCACAATCCGCACACAAGATACACTTGATGTAGCGAAATATCCAGGAATACCAGCCCATGCTGTCAGCGAAGTAGACAGCGATGGCAAAGAGAGAATGGCAGCTGGCATCTTGACTACAGAAATCGACATAGCGGAAGAAACAGCGATAGCGATAGCAGTTTCAGCCTGTACTGACACAGCAGGAATACTGACCGACTCACAAGGAGTTTGTCGAAATTTTCAGAAAAAGAGAAGTTCCAAGCAAGCATTAGAAATTCTCGCTGCTGCAGCGAAGACTAATCTACTTGACACGAAAATCGTTTCGACTCCAGGTCACGAGTCCCTGATGGGAAATGAGGCAGCCAATGCTTTCACCCGAGCTCATTTCACCGGGCTTCTCACAGAATTCACTGAGGAGGAAAGGATATGTACCTAAAAAGTACAACGATATACTGCAGTACTACAGGTTAAAGAGAAAAATTTATCCGCCACCTCACCCCAGCCTGACTCGGGAAGAGGCCGTAACCCTCGGGAAGCTGAAAACTAACACCCACATCCACGGTACGCTGCTTCACCGCATCTCACCAACCGAGTACTCGTACACCTTCAAGAACTGTGATGTCCCGGCAACCCTGTTTCATATGGTATGGGGATGCAGACAAAGCTTTAGAGCTGCTGCACTAACCGAAGAGCAGTGGGAGGCCAAGTCATCAGACCCAGGTCTGAAGATTTGACCGACTGAGGTGGGGTTTAAAATCCCAAAACCATGTTATGATTATGACAGACGCCGGAGTGGAGGGCTCCGGAAATTTCGACCACCTGAGGTTCTTTAACGTGCACCCAAATCTGAGCACACAGGCCTACAGCATTTTCGCCTCCGTCGAAAATGCAGCCGCCGGAGCCGGGATTCGATTCCGCGACCTGCGGGTCAGCAGCCGAGTACCTTAGCCACTAGACCACCGCGGCGGGTCGAACATCGGTATTTCTGTATCGAAATGAACTTCAAAGTGTGTTTGTAACTCGGCAGTGAAATACTTTTACGACGTATTAATTGCAGTGCGACACTGCACCGGAAACAGACAAAAAACTAGCTTTTTGGTTTCTTTTTTACAGCGAAGCTGTGGTAGTTAACCGCTTTTTGTGAAGTGTCACCAGATAAACATCGTTAGAATGCGGCAGGCACTGTCTTTGTTTGGTTTGTTCGAGTCTCACAGAATTCGGCACATACCCAACCTGGGAATTGTCTCGCATTTCGTAGTTTTAAATTTAATAGATAATTTAGACAATGTTGAATGATAAAAAAATTCAATAAATTAAAAGAGAATACTTCGTAATATATGAATAAAATTTTGTTTTCACTATGCGAATGTGCTGATAAACCAGACTGCCAAATTAACCTCACAGCAATCTCGAATATGTTAGATTCTAACGTATCTATATTACTTATCGAACATTTGTTGTAGTAACGTTTACCATAGAGTACGTTAGAATCTTCAATGTAACTGCAAAACGCATCAAAAAAATTACTTTCGCAGTGAAGCTTAGTATAATATTGGCAGTTACATATAGTCCTATTCTTGAAATTGGAGTAACAAGTAGTCTTCTTCGAATATATGTGTAGCTGCGACATGCAAAAAATGATGTTCAATCTTTCCTATATCACCGCCGAAATGGCAGAAGGGGGATACCGTCAAACCAGTCCTGTGTGAATAAATGTTAAGAAGGGACACACGGCAGTCGAAATCTGGCTGATCGTAGCTTCTGATTGCCGAGACTGAGTCCACTGAGACTTCCATGAAAATTTTAGATGCTGACATTCCGTCCTTGTGCGTTGTTATTGCTTCTATCCTATCAGTGCAAATTGCTCGGTTTCTAAATTTGATCGCTGTTGCATTTCCATTTCTGGAAGAACCTTAACTTTTGGGCCTGCCCTCAGGTGATGCTTGCGCTAAGAAATCGGTCATTTCATTTAGGTTAACCCACCGTTAGCTCTCCCATATAAATTTTAGGTGATTCAGCTGAGATGGAACTAACGTACGTGTGTAACGTCTTTACGGCTCGTGAGTTCTTGTTTGTTATCCTTCAAAAACAATGGCTTATACGTTATGCGAAACCGTATTCGTCTTTCTCTTTTTAATTGTCGTCATCACCGTCGTCTTCTGCTTCGCTATCAAAAAAAAAAAAAAACGCCGATTTCTCTGGCGCGGGATAGAATAATTCGAATGGCCGAAACAATGCGTCGAAAAAGATAAAAGCAAATATAATGACAACGAGAAGCTTCTCGGGGTAAAGTGTCTTCGCGAGGAGAGACTCGAACCCGCGTGCACCATAACCGAGAGAGCGCAGTTAGCAGAGCACAAACGGCAAGGAGGTGGGTAAGAAGAGTAGGGGAAGGGAAATGAGGAGAGAGGGAAGTAAAGTATATTAGTGAATGTAGAGAGAAGGCGCACGGCAGAAAGAAAAAGATGGTATGATTCATACAGATACAAACACAAAAGCGAGAGAAAGAAAGAGGAAGCGAAACTACACGTGTAGAGAAAGAGAACTAGGGAGGTGAATGTGAAGAGGAGGGGGACGCCACCAGCTGCACTGACACCTCAGTTTATTCGTGCCACTGGTGCCCCATTTTCCTTTTGTCGGAAATGAAATGACCTGTTCTAAAGGGGCAAAAAAAGCTTTCTTTTGGGGGGGGGGGGAGGGGGCTGAACCTAGATGTCCCGAGAAGATGTCCGATCGCCGTGCTGCAGGACTTTCCGGCCATGCAGGTGATATTTATTCTCTAATTGGAACCAGCGCCGGAGTTTCCTCGACCACCCTGGCGGGGAGAGCGCGCACTTCTCAGCTGCGACTGCAGACGAGAGTGGCGGCTGGTAGTGGCGGTGCGTGCGCGCATCGCCGTAACAAAACCAATGGACGCTGGCGGTTCTGCTGCGTATTCAAGTGCAACAATACATAAACAGAGGGAGGACGTATAGAGGAAAGGAGGCAGGTTGTATCCAAGTCGTCAGGCGAGTAAAATTCTGCTCTTGTTCTCCTGTCTAGTGTGTCGGCCTCGTTTCTAGACCGAATGGCTCGTGTCTGCTATATTTATTCGATAATGAAGACATCCACCAGAGGAAACCAAGGCGAAACAGTAAAGTTTAAACGGCGTTTTGCCGGAAATAAAACGAGCGTACTATGCAACATACAGCCTATATAAACTTTTTTTTTTATCTGGCTTGCTGAGCATTGAAACGTGCACTTCAGGACTAACAAAGTTTCCATGCGTCCATTCATCGGACCGCCACCACCAAACTCCATATGATGCCACCTGCGTGAAATGAATGATACAATACGCAGGTAGACTTTTTTTTTTTGTAAACAGTTGCGTGTAAGGAAAGCTACCTTGTCCACAAGACTTGTGCGGGGCCACGTTCACCTACGCCTCTGAGCTGTTACAAAAAATACTCTGTGATGTATCTGTCTATCTTAATTTGGGCAACAAAAGACAGGGTTCTTGTTACGAACAACCGAAGCTTAGCTTTTTGAAGTCAGCCGATGCGGTAAGCGTTTTTCTCACTGGTTACCATGGCTAACTAACATTGTATTTATGCCTTGCTAGAGAAGTATCAAACGCCTTCGATTTTTATTCGTTGTTTTGTTCGCCTAACAACACAGTTAAGTTTTTCCGCTTGCCTGCGTCGGCCTAAAATGAAGGTGCGTGTTCAACATCGATAATTGCTAGGCTTTCATATGCCAAACATGGCATCATTTTTAGGTACGCTGTAGTGTACGTATCAATATCAATTTGTCACCGCTTGAGGTTCTCCAATGCACACATATATCTTTGTTAACGGATGTTCTTTTATATTTCACCCCCATCGAAGTGCTGCCGCCGTGCATCGCTAATCTATGCCGCACCCTCAAGAATACCAGCGCGACACCACACGTGCTATGCTGCCACGGTGTTTTGCTTGATCAACGTTCCCGTGCATACATACCACAGACAGGGCGTACAAAAGATGCCAGAAAAAAAATGATGCAGCTACCACTTTAATATTCTGCTTTTTTTGTTTTGTTTTGTTTTACTGCAAATGTTGGCAGCGTGCTATCCTCGCAGCACAGACTTATGAATGGGGGCAGGCCAGCCAGTACTAGCATTAGTCCGAAATCAAGCACGCAACTAGAAAATGACGACGAGGGAGCTGCCATCACGGCACAACGCTGTCCCTTCGATAGTATGTGCATACACGCAGTCAGCTTTGCGGCGCTTTACTCCGTTATTTAGTGCTTTTTATGAAAAAGGAGCCTTCGGACAAAGTTATTTTTCTAAACCACAGTGCAGTATTACTGGCGCAATGGCTTTTCGGGCTGTTCGTTCTGAAATGAAGCACGGCAGCGGCGCACGCACGTGCTCTCAGAGTGGTACACTACCGCAGGTTCTCTGAACACGAGCAGCTGAGTTGTGTCGCGACTCTCCACCAGGAGCTCTTTTTCGGCGCGCCATCTATCCAGTGCTGGTCTCCCATATTACGCAGTTTCCTAAATTTAACTAGAGGGGACTCTGGCTCCGCGATCGAGGAGAGGCCGATGGTATACGGTTTACTGTAAACACATCTTGGAGATATGGAACAACCTCCTAACAATCCGGACTACGATAGGGAATATTGTAGTAGAACAGAAGGCAGCAGAAAGGGGGGTGGTACTGGGGCATTATTCATAAAAGTACAGACTGGCAAAGAGCCAAGCGGGAGTGCAAGGAACATTTATGGCTAAAAGGGAAAGTGGCAGGGCAAATGACACTCCTTGGTTAGTATGCTCGTGGACGGGAGCAAAGGCCAGAGAGGAAAACCAGGCAATGGTAGAGTGTATATCAAAGGACATTGAGGAATTAGGAGGAGAGTGTGAGATAATTATACTGGGAGATATGAATGCGCACATAGATGATATAGATGGGTATACCAACTCAAAAAACAAAATGATCAAGGATATGTGTGAAAGGCATGATTTGATCATTTGCAACAGTACCGAGAAGTGTGAAGGGCAAATAACATAAGAGGTAGGAATGCTGCAGCTCGACGATAGATTACGCACTGATGTCACATAGGATGTATGATAGGATCGGGGGAATGCACATAGATTATTGTGGCTCCAGAAGTCTGGGTAGTGATCACAAACGTATCAAGCTAAGTTTTTGAAGAGCAGTGAAAGAGGGAAGGAGACAAGATGAGCAACTTCAGAAAATTTTTTATTCAGAAAGGCAAAAAGAAATAGCTACTAAACAAATTGAGAAAGTAATCACTGAGGATAATAAAACAGGGTGTACATACACGAATCTAGTTAGACTGTTTGAGCTAGATCCTTGCTAAGGCACGTGACAAGTCACCCTGGAAAACTAGACATGTACACCAACCCAAAAGTTGGTAGGATGAGGAAGTTAAGAGAGCCATAGCAAAACGTCAGAAGCCTCTAGGAAACACAGACATGCTAAGCAGCGGGGTGAACCGACACATGATGTTGAAAGAACATGGGAAATCTTTCTAAGCTGTAGAAGGAATGCATCCCTTCTGAATCAATGAAAAGATTAGAAGAAAGAAAGCTCAGTGGCTGGCAGAAGTACATAAAAATAGATAGAAAGGCAGCTGCGAAATTTCGGGAACCATCTAAACTCCCTAAGAAATGAGACGAGCCTAGAGCAGAGGGTTATAACTACAGCTCAAGGTGCTAGGCTAGAAGGGTACGAAGCTATTGAATATATAAGAACAAGGGTGACAGAAAAATTTAAACAAAGAAGTGCTTTATGCACCGCAATAGACTAAGATGAATCAAGTGGCGCAATGGCTCCGTTTTCACAACGAGAGTGGGAAAGGGCTGAGAAGAGAGTTCCTAGTAGTACATCAACAGGCCCGGATGGCATTCCAGTTATGCTGATAAACACATTAGGTCCGAAGCCTAAACAGGCTTTGAAGAAGCTGTGATCAAAATAATTATCGATGGTGAGGTCCCCGATGGATGGAAACTTAGCAGGATGAGCATTAACTCTAAAGGAAAGGGGGACAAAGCTTACATAAACAGCTACCATCCTATAACAGTGACATCGGTGTTCTACAGGCTGGCGATGCAGATTGTGAAGAAAAGACTGCAGGCATGAATAGAGGATGAAGGGGGTGCGGGGGGAACTGCAGAATGGGTTTCGGAAACACAGGAGGTTGGAAGACAATCTGTTCTCACTGACGCAGTGCATCTAAATAGCAGCGAACGAATACAGGCGCCTGTGGCTAGCATTTTTGGATATCATGGGAGCGTACGATAGCATGGTTCAAGGGGACTTGTGGGGAATACTGGACAGAGTAGGTGTGGAAGATGGAGTCACTAATCGTTTAAAGGATATCTATAAATGTAACAAGGTAGTTATAAGGTGAGAAAACAGGTATCCAAGCCCGCAGAGGTAAAACGGGGGCTTAGGCAGGGGTGTCCTCTGTCACCCTTGTTATTCATGATGTATCTACAAGGACAAGAGGCCAATTTTAGAGGGAAGTGGACTGGGCTTCAACCCTTCTTTCGTCAAACAAGGAAAAGTCATTGAACAGGCACTACCAGCATTGATGTACGCAGATGATATAGTGCTAATGGCCGACAACAAGGAAGACTTGCAGACATTGATGGACATATGCGGTAATGAGAGAGATAGGTTAGATTTCAGATTCAGTAAGGAACAATCAGCAGTCATTATTTTTAATGATAATGAAGGTAGTGAGCTTAGAATACAGGAGGTCACGCTAGAGATAACAGGATACAAATATCTGGGCGTATGGATAAGCAATGGGACCGAGTACCTAAGGGAACACGAAATACGTGACAACTAAAGGTAACAGGAATGCAGCGGTGATGAAAAACAGGGCACTGTGGAATTGCAATAGGTATTATGTTGTGAGAGGAATATGGAAAGGGGTCATGGTTCCTGGTCTGACGTTCAGCAATGTAGTCTTGCGCATGCGATCAGAAGTTCAGGGAAGATTAGAAATTAAGCAACGTGGAATAGGTAGGCTTGCCTTAGGAGCTCACGGAAATACACCCAATCAGGGAGTTCAAGGTGATATGGGATGGACATCATTTGAGGGCAGGGAAACTAGTAGCAAGATAAAATTTGAGAAACGATTGAGAGAAATGGGGAGGAGCGTTGGGCTTGGAAGGTATTCAGCTACTTGTACATAAAGAATGACGATACAAAATGGAAGTGAACCAGAAAATTGACGGGTAAACACTTAGCAAACAGCAGGGAGCCAAACCAAAATGAATTATCGGTTAAGAAGAAAGTGAAGGAAGTGGAGACCGATATGTGGAGAATGGGCACGATTATTAAGTCCGCAAAAAACATCTATCGAACTTTTAAGCAGGAAATTGCCAAGGCAATGATCTATTATAATACTCGGGTAGTTCTCTACTGTTTGAGGCCAGCACGGGAGTATTGCGAACCAGGACATATCAGGCCAAATACGAAGGGGTAGACACGATATGCAGTGCATGTGGAGGGGAAGAGAAACTTCCGAACACTTGATAGTTATCTGTAAAGTGCTTCACCCTATAGTTTAGGATGATGGCGCAGAGTTTTTCATAGCACTGAGGTTTAGGGACAGGTAGGGCAAAATAGACTTTAAGCGGGTAGAATTAACTAGGAGGAGGTTATCTGATTGGTGGCTAAAGCCAAGGCACGAGTGAAAATGAAACCCTTCACTGCAAAGTACGAGTCATCAACCTCACTATTTAAAGGAAAAACTAAATATAGTTTTTGGTTCACTAAGTATAATGGCATGGTGGCGTTAGCCACCACCTGATTAAAGGGTGCAGCCATATCAATCCATTCATCAATCCTTCAGCCACCTTGAGAATGATGTGTAGTACACAAATTTGCCTTGTCTTAGGGCTTGGGGACTTCGAATGTACTTGTGGGTTTGGTTATTGGTGTGTTTTGGTTTTGTTTCAGATAAAACAACTTACCGCTGAGGACTTTATGAGCCGATTTGAATTGGTGAGAGTATTGAGGTCAAAGCGGTAAAGTGCAACTCCAGGACATTTACTAATTGTCTCCCGTCAAAGCGGCTTCAAGCCACGCAAAGCCAAACGGAGCCGAGGGAAGGAAGACTAGACAAATTTGTGCAGCCGCCATTCCCATACTGGCTGAAGCGCCGTGCGTTGCAGCTCTGATAAAAACTAGCGCGAGAGTTCCCTCTAGTGTATTTATAGAAAACTCTATGTATTATACTACCGAAGCTTATAAGATGCTGAAAGCATCTAAGCATGCTGAAAGAATGGCCTTAAATTTGTTGAGAGTACAGTGATGCATCCTCAGCGCAGAGCGTTTATCATTAAGAGAACAGATAACTGGGCTAGTTTGTGGGAATTCATGTTAAGGCAATGATTATTGAATGTCGTACTGTGCATGATGTGGCGTTGAGACAAATAGCTTCACCAGGTGCTAGAGCCAGAAGCCATTCCATGCAACTATAGAGGCAACTAACTATAAGCTCTATGACATTTCTAAGATTTAGTGCATTTCTACAAACAATTTCAATTAAATCAACATTTTGAGTAGCATCTTCGTTTCGCTTAGAAGTTCTGTGTGAAAATTAAGTGTGAGCTTCAAAATATTCTTACTGAGGGTTCCTGAAGCAAAACAAAAATAATTGATATTTATTATTTCTATGTAACGGCACAGGTAACGTCCGTTATTTTTTTCGATAACTGTAACGCGTTACATTTTTTTTTGCTAGTAACGTAGGGTGGTAACGCGTTCCTTTTTTGTTGGTGTAACGAGTAACGTGTTTAGTTACGTTTTTGGTAAAGGATACAACACAGCTTTTGGCTAGCAGGCTGTCGACCAGTCCTGCCTCACTGGCCAGCTGTTCTGCATGACACTCAATGGCGGAATGCGCGGCTGGCTGACAAACTCTCTTGCGGAATTCACGTCCTAATGAAACCATGACACATACTTTGTTGTAC
Source organism: Rhipicephalus microplus (assembly GCF_013339725.1). Lineage (NCBI taxonomy): Eukaryota > Metazoa > Arthropoda > Arachnida > Ixodida > Ixodidae > Rhipicephalus > Rhipicephalus microplus. The sequence continues at coordinate 102,607,603 of NC_051166.1, read as the reverse complement.
ATGTGTAAATAATCCCCCGCTGTCGCCTACTCCTGCCTTATTCGATGCTGGCTGCCGTTCAGTTGAGATAATGTTCTGCCTACAACTTCGCATAGAAGTTGGCACTATTGACTAAATAAATATTCTTGAGCCAGTAGGACGCGGCGTTTTAGCGCGCGCGTGAGACGCATGTCACGTCGGCTCCATCGGAAATCGACGAATGTTGCGGACTTTTGGCAAACATCCACCAGAAACTGGTTTCAGCGTTTCGGCGAAGTCATCAGGAACCTCTGGATACATATTTTATTCAGGTAGGCCCATTTTCCGGCAATCTACGACTGGTTGAACATCACGCGACGCCCGAGCCCGGCTGAGCCCAACGCCGACGAGGCTTACGCCCGGGCTCCCCAGCCATGGCAGCGTCCACGAAGACAGGCTACGACCACCAGCCCGATGCAGTGGGTTGACACCGAGGTGGCAGAAACACGGGAAGACCCCATACCCGGTGAAGACGAATATCTTCAGATCATGGTTCGCCAACTGCAAGAGAAGCTCGCTACAATGAAGCCCCGAGGCTCGGCGGCTGCCGCCCAGCCACAAGCTCGCAAAACAGGATCAACACCCGCAGCTTGCGTTGAGTCCCCGCGGCAGCTGGTGACGTGGAAGCCAACACACATGCCTCGAATCCGGTCGGACGAGTTGGTTATTGTGCTTAAACCAAAAATAACCATGGATCTGCACGCTGCGTTTGGCCCAGGCGGGATTGGCACAGCAGTGCAACGCGTCACCGGCAGCACCACGAACGCTGGTATCTCCGTGTGGCCAGTGTGGGACCAAAACATCATTGTTGTAGGTGTGAAAACGGAAAGCCTGGCCTCGAAGCTCATCGGTGACATCACGCTGACGATCGGGGACCGCCAGGTACCGTTTCAAAGACATTTGAAATCAGCCGGAGAAACCTGCAAGGGTGTCGTCACCGTCGCAGACAATGAAACTTCGGAATCCCTTCGACGCAAGCTCGAGTGGATCGACGGCGAAATTTTGTATGTGCGGAAACTCGGAACATCCAACGTTTCAGTGGTGACCTTCAAAGGACGCCGCGTTCCAAGATTCATTCACTACTGCTGTGAAAACGTGCCAGTGCGCTACTACAAGAAAACGGTTCCGGCATGTTACCTGTGTGGAACGGTGGGCCACAGACCGATGCGTGCCCCAATCCGGACAATCAGCGGTGCATTCGCTGTGGTGCGAAGGTGGAACTCACTCTGGAGGGCCCAGCGAAGCACGGACTGTCAATCCGAGTGCCTTATATGCGGTGAAAACCATTTCACCGGCTCTGCGCAGTGCGTCGGGAAATTCCGGAAGGCATGGAAGCCCGCTCTACCGCAGCGGCAACATGGACTAAAAAACAAGCAAGAAGAGCCCTCAGCACCTCTCAAGACTGACGAAAAAGTGTAGCCCATGCATAACAAGCCCAAGCCGATTAAAGCCCCAGCCGGAGAGAAGTCGAGGCCGCCTACCTTCGGCGCCGAGAATTTCCCGTCACTGGCAAACCCGCCCAAACAGGTGAGCAATTGGGTAGGGGTCTCCTCTCAGTCTCCCACCACCACCACTGCCTCCCCCTCCAATCCTGAAATTTTAAAACAATTGGAAGCCATGAAAAAACGCATTGAAACTCTGGAACGCGAAAATCGGCGCTGAAGGTGTCGCACGCTGCTACTCCTCCATTACCGTCGGAACCGGTGGCTATGCACACCTCCGACTGCTCGGACGATGAGCAGGACACTCAGTCAGACGTATCGGGTAACACTAGTGTGTCTAAAACTGTAGTAGGTGCTTCGAACGACATAGAAGGTCGCCTAAGCAGACTAGAGACTAAACTTGAGGAGTAGAGCAAAATGATCCTAGAACAAGCCAAGCTTACAGTACAAGAAATTATTCCGCAGCAGCTGAACCTATCAGTCCAAGCGGCTATGCAAGACCTCAAGCAGAGCGTTTTGCCAATTCTCACAGCCAGTGTACTACAAACATTCGAAATTGGCTCACACCCCGATTGGACCAACTCAAAACTATAGCATTAAGACAACAGAACAACCCCGACGCAAAACTGTTCATCGTAACCTGGCAAATTCTGAATCCGAGAGCAACATAGCCCAGCCGTTAACAAACCAAACTGAGTTCCCCACGCCTCTCCAGGCTCCCACGCTGGCTGCAGTGGCAAAACTGACACCTCCTCAATAATAAATTCATGATGGCAGGCAGCTCTAAACATAATAATAAAAGGTCCAAACAACAGCAACTCGATATTTTCCAGTCGAACTGCAGGGGGTTTAAAGATAGGAAAAAGAGGGCCACTCTTAACCTTTTCCTGCAGAATCAACATTTTACCCCTGCAGTTTTGGCGCTACAAGAAACCGCCTCACAGGCGAAATCGCCTGGTTACAGTTCATTTCAGGGAAGTGCGTCCACCTGTGTTCTCGTACACAAGGAGTATACCGCTTGTCAGACAGACCTTGATCTGTCAGAGGCGCATGAATACACAATGGTCAAAGTCCTTCCCAATAAAAGACGAAATCCTAGCTTGTACATTCTTAATGTATACAGTTCTCCGAAATCTAGGCAATGTTTCAACGAAATGTTTTATAAAGCGATTAAGGAAGCAGATAAGTACCCACTGGTGATTTTGGGTGGCTTTAACGCCCCCAGCTATTACTGGGGTTACACCCGCGAAGTTCCCAAGGGACGGAAATTGGAAGAACTCATATCCACTCTTCGTCTATCGCTTCTCACAGATCCAATGAAACTCACTAGAATTGGGAATTCTGCAAACCGAGATACTTGCCCGTATCTATCACTGACTAAGAACATTTCCTACGCAACATGGGAAAACTTAGAAGAAACGCTCGGCAGTGATCACTGTCTCCCCAGAATCACATTCTCCGCCAACATAGGCCGTAGAACATGGAGCCAAGCTAAGCTGACAGATTGACAGCCTTCCGCTCACAGGTGATCCCCTCTGTGCCAGGGGCGGGAGGATATACGGGATGGGCAAAACAGCTCCTTGCAGCCAATTCCAAGTGTCTCAAAACTATAAAGACAACGGAAGACACCCCCGCTGTCGATAAGTACATGTTCCACCTTTGGGACGCCCACAGAAGCTTAACTAAACGATGGCGGAAAAACAAATGCAACCGCAAGCTTAGAGTAGCCGAGTTGAGTAAGAGAGCGGAGGAATATGCTGCACAACTCAACGAATCTAATTGGATAGAACGGTGCAAAGTTGTAGCTAATGAAATGAATACAAGGAAAGCGTGGCGCCTTTTTCGAACTCTCGTGGACCCCGCCTAAACCAGAGGAGAAGCGCAAAAGCAGCTCCGTCGAGCCCTGCACAGTTTTCAGGGAACCAACTCCCAGCTGGCTGATGCTTTATGTGCTAGATACCTATGTCGCACCACGGATCCTAACAGGAACGCATATGAATACGCAGGTAGAAAAAACAGTCAGCTCGATGCCCCTTTTGAAATGTGCGATCTGAAAGCAGCACTGAAAAAAAAATGCGCAGGGGCACTGCAACGGGCCGAGACCTGATCACGGTAAAACTGTTAGCAAATCTGTCAGACGATTCCTATCGGCATCTATTGCAGTACATTAACGCAATCTGGGATGGCCAACCACTGGCAACTGAATGAGAAACAGCAGTTGTCGCATTCATCCCCAAACCAGGCAAGCAAATCAGCACGGACAACCTCAGACCTATATCATTAACTTCATGTACCGGCAAATTAATGGAAACAATGGTTAGAGACCGTCTCGCCACGTACCTCGAGAGCAAGGGGCATTTCGCAGATTCCATGTTTGGCTTTATGCCACACCTGTCTGCGCAAGATATCCCCTTGCAACTAAAACGAGACATTATGCAACCCATTCCCTCGACGCACAACGACAGAGCAATCCTTGCACTCGACATTGAAGGCGCATTCGACAACGTTAAACACGAAAGCATCCTGAAGAACTTGAACAGTGTTCATTGCGGTAAGGAAATATTTGCATACATAAGAGGTTTCCTCTTTGAGAGACTGACGTTCATTCACATAGATAACGAGGAACATGGACCATTCAAAATGGGGACGCGGGGAACTCCGCAAGGAGCTGTCCGATCTCCGCTGCTATTCAACATTGCAATGATGAAGCTCCCGCAAGCATTGGCAGTAGTGGAAGTAATATATCATGCAATACACGCCGATTATATAACAATCTGGACAAATCGGGGCAGTTTAGGAGAAATTGAAGACCGCCTGCAGCAGGCCGCCTCCATTGTGGAGGACTATGTGACACAGTGTGGGTTGCAGTGCGCTCCAACCAAATCTGAATTCCTGCATATCAGCGAAAACATTGATTGATTTGTGGGGTTTAACGTCCCAAAACCACCATATGATTATGAGAGACGCCGTAGTGGAGGACTTCGGAAATTTAGACCACCTGGGGTTCTTTAACGTGCACCCAAATCTGAGCACACGGGCCTACAACATTTCCGCCTCCATCGGAAATGCAGCCGCCGCGGCCGGGAATCGAACCCGCGACTTGCGGGTCAGCAGCCGAGTACCTTAGCCACTAGACCACCGCGGCGGGGCAGCGAAAACATTAGATAGGAGATTAGATAAGACGATAGGACGGCCCTAGACTTGATGGTATCAGGATCAACCATACGAGAGGTCTCAGAACTACGAATCCTTGGCCTTCTGATTCACAATAGAACAAAAAAAAAACAGCACCACGCTAGACAAGCTACGGAAAATTCGAGAACAGGTAGGGCACATGATCCGCCGAGTGTAAAACAAGCGCGGGGGGCTACGAGGAAGGGACGCGATTCGGCTCGCCAATCTTTTGTAACTAGCAGGATTCTATATTCAATACCATACTTATGAATGACTAAACACGAAGAGAACAGAGTCGACGCTATTCTTAAAAAAGTATTTAAGCGCGCACTTGATTTACCCATCAGCACTTCAAATCAGACACTCTGTGCATTGGGAGCCTTTAACTCTATACCAGAGCTCCAAGAAGCCCACCTCACAAATCAATATACGCGTCTTACGCAGACTCCCCCCCCCCCCCCCCCCGGGCGGTGCCTACTGGACCACCTCTTGATCCGGCACGAATGCGAAATTGAAAACGTGGAGCGTAATACTGAACTTTGGAGAACAAAACTCTGGGTGTCCCCGCCTCCACGCAATATGACCAGGGAGGTGCACCAGGGTAGAAGGCAAGCGCGTGCTGAGGCACTTGAACAACGGCTTGGCTCCCGTAATGGGGTCGATTACGTCGATGTGGCCGGGCCGTCACCTAGGGGATACTACACGGCGGCGGTAATACATCAAGGAACTCAGGTGGACGGCCTCACTTTCAAAGCCACAAGCTCAAGTAAGGTGGAGGAGGTGGCCATTGCACTGGCAGTATCCCATCCAAACTCAAAACAAATAGTTACAGACTCTCGAAGAGCCTGCGAAAGCTATCTCGCAGGAGAAATCTCTCCATTGGATAATAGACTTTTAAAATTCCGAATCCGGAACCGCGATCCTACCCCAAAACGTCTTATATGGACTCCGAGACTTAGGGTCTCCAGGGTAATGAGGCTGCACATGCAGCGGCCTGCGTGCTTACTTCCCTGGAAACTCCCCGTTTTCCTGATAGACCTGAACGTCCCACACCTTTAACACGGTTTCGAGAAATCAAAGAATACTACATTGAGCAACGCCGCTTGTATCCCGCACCAGCGAAGGGACTCTCGAAAACGGAGGAGCGCGTCCTGCGGCGCCTACAGACAAACACGCTGCTCTGTCCAGCCGTACTCAAATATTACAACCCCAAAATACGTGGGCAGTGCCAGTACTGTGGGGAAGTGGCCAACACTTACCATATGGTCTGGGTCTGCCAAATTAACCCCCTCTCCCAACCCCACCAAAGAGGACGGGGAGATGACCCTACTCCATAGCTCCACACTAGAGGAACAGCGAACTCTAGTCCAGCGGGCTCGGCTGGTGGCCTCGACTAATGACGTCCCGGACTAGGGATGTCAACCAGCCCGGTGGGGATAAGGGCTATCTGGCACAGCCAGCATCAATAAAGGTTTTTCCTCCTCCTCCTCCTTGAGCCAGACAGGGGTCATCACAACGAAGTCACGTTTTTCTTACAAGTTAGCAGTCATTGATTCCGAGCAATCTCTACCACGCAACTAACGATAACTGTCTCTTGAAAAGGACACCTCAACCGGCACACACACGGGTAAAAGAAAACAGAGCGGAGGAAGGACCCAAGGTAGAGGGGGGATGCGCCTCCCCCTCTCGCGTCTTCTCAGATGCAGGCTAGTGCTGTGAATGCTATGCCACATCTCCTGCACTCATGATATGCCTCCTGGACTTGTGGTGATTTTGCCCCTTGCTCGCCACTCATGATACGCCTCCTGGCTTGTGGTGGTTTTGCCCCTTGCTCGCCTTCTTACCAGGAAAGGATTGTTCAGTCTCCAAACGTTCTGGGAACACCTGTCACTCTCATCAATGCAATTAGACTGCGTCGCCATAGAAATCAGTGTCGTGCTTGAGCTGGATTTACATCAATTTGAGAGAACGCAGCTGTAGCACTCACCTTTCCCAGCGCATCAAAAGTGATGCAATGCGCCACCGTTTACATGCCGTTGTCAGATAAGAAGAAAACGCGGCGCCAAAGGCGCTTTGTCTCAGAGTCACACATAACTCATCAACCCATCATCATCCATACGACTTTCCCGGCATGTCTTCCCCCCCAGGGTCTTGTGAGGGGGGGGGGGAGTTTTTGCTTCGGGCAGAAGGCCATATTCTGGCAAGGGGGCCGCCGCTCGGCGCCAAACAGACGCGGCCTGCCTCCTAGCGTACAAGTCCGGGAGACCCAACATAGGGGTGTTGATTATTTTTCACGTTCTGGGCTGGGACAAGGAAACGAGAAAGAAGAAGAGCGCGAGCGAGGGACGCGGGGACGATCAAGTGACAGCAGAGCGCTTCCGAACGAAGTTAAATAAACAAGCTTTTTGCCTTATACCTTAAAGACGGAGTTGAGTCTGATCGCAGTGTCTGGAACGCCATCGTCTAAACATTGGTGCCGAAACCCGGGATTGAAAACCAGGACCCTACGCACGGCTACCAGTCAACTGCAGCGGCATGGAGTGACTGAAGCCGAAGCGGACGTCGCGGCGAGCACAGAACACGAGGATTATAAACGAGGCAAGTGAGCTCCTCGCTAACGACTCTGCCTCCTATCACCAGCTCAACTCCATATATGAGAGGCTGAAGGCTAATAACGAAGAGCTTAAAAACCTGAACAACGAGATTGAGCCGCATATACCTGACGAGGAGTTCGAGGTCGAGTATAACGCTGTCTTACAATACGAGGACGTTGCTACGCACATTCTCGCTGAGATTCTCAGCAAGAAAGATCGCATGCTAAGGACATCGACCGGAACTCAAGAAACAGTTGCCCAGACAGTCGTAGCACCATCAGACGGAACTGGAGTTAAATTGCCTAAACTGACAATAGCTCCTTTTTTCGGAGAGCTATGCAAGTGGACCGAATTTTGGGAACGATTTTACCAAATTGTTCATAGTAACAATCGCATCACTGCCACAGAGAAGTTTCATTACCTGCGACTCTATCTTAAAGGAGACGCTGCATCAGTAATTGCGGGCCTTCCGACGACAGAAAGTTGCTACAGTAACGCCATCAAAATGCTACAGAAGCGATTTGGGGACAAGGCGCACCTGGAGCAAGAATATTTTGCCAAGCTACGGATGTTAAGCCTGTCCGTTCATCGACTGACACCAAAGCGCTACGCAGCTTGTACGACCAAGTTCTCGTAAATATCCGAGGCTTAGAGACTTTGGGTGTGCACAAGTCGTCATTTTCGTCAAAGCTCGGCGACATCCTACTGCGTGCTCTTCCACGGGATATAGTCGTGCAGTATCATCGATCATGTACCGTCCAGTTGGCATATGACTCGAGAGCTGAAGCTACACCCATAGGACAGGACCGTGTGCTCAACTTCCTGTGTATCGAGCTGAAAAGCCTGGAGAAGAGTGTTTTTAAGGACGCCAAAGGACGAGAATATGGAACACTCCCCGTGCTCAGTCAGTCGACGTACTCACGGCGCGGGAAACCGACGCCATCTGTGCTTCACAGCAACTCGGTACGAGAAAAAAAGGACAACTGCGTATTCTGCTCGTCCAGCCATCACGGATCAGAAGCCTGCACAGCTGACTTGTCACTGACGCAGAAGAAGGAACTGCTTTCCAACGACAAAGGGTGTTTCCGCTGCACCACCAAAGGACATCGGGCACGGGACTGCAAAAAGATTTCCTGCTCCAGATGCCAAGCTCGACACGCTACAAGCATGTGCGATCCCGATAGGTGTTCGCGAAAGTCAGACTATGCTAACAAGAACTACGAAAAAACTACGACAGTCTGTGCATCACTTGAAAGAAGACCCGTTAAGAAAGACTCTACCACTTTCGTTTTTCTTCAGACTTTCAGAACATGGGCCATGAATGATGACACCTGCCGCTACATACGAGGCGTTTTCGATGGTGGCAGTCAGAGGACTTTCGTAACTGAAGATCTGTCCAAGCACCTCAAGCTGAAAAGCGTGGGAGCAACTCGAATAGCCTTCAATACTTTCGCAAATACATCGGACCAAGAGGCTAAGAGGCGTCGCATAGTAGAACTACGACTGCGAAGCCAGTTTTCCGACGCGGAAATAGTCTTAACTGCAATAGAGATCCCAAGCATCTGCCAAGACATCGCAGAGACTGCAATGGACGTAGCCTTCGTTGCGTCTTTCAAGAAGCTGGGAAACGATGTTGCCGATGAGCTCCAACATCCATCTATCATAACTAAGAGTGGCATCAGCGTACTTATCGGGTCCGATCAGATGCGGAAAGTGTTGACTGGTGAAGTTTCATGGTGCGAAGGCAACGAATCATTGATCGCACTGAACTCCAAGCTTGGATAAACCTTCCAAGGAAGCACATCGCACTTGGTGTCCCGCCCAACTACTTCACAAATGATGGTGTGCGTGCTAAAAACCCAAGCTACCGATTCCGACGAGATTTTGCGCTCCTTTTGGGAACTTGAAAACATAGGAATTACGGACACGATAAACAAGCCACCTGAAATGAGCAACACCATGAGGCATTTTGAGCAAACGATTAGCTTTATAAACGGAAGATATGAAGTGACCCTCCCTTGGAAGGATAATTTCGAGCTTGCAAGCAACAGGCAAGTAGCCGTTACTCGACTGGACAAGCTTGTCAACCGTCTCAACTCCAGGAAAGGACTGCTCGAAACGTATGACCGTACCATAAGGGAGTACTTGAGGGCAGGACACGCCGAAGTAGTCAGTGACGTACCTGCAGAGGTGACGAAATTATATTACATGCCGCACAAGGAAGTCATGCGTGAACAAGCACTCACGACGAAAATGAGAGTGGTGTTTGACGCTTCGTCACATGCCAAAGAATGCAAGTCCCTTGATGACTGCCTTCAAAAGGGTGACAACTTATACCCAGACCTCGTGCAAATTCTGCTACGCTTCAGAACGCACCCGGTGGCACTTATCGCGGACATAGAAAAGGCGTTCCTTCACATTGCGATTCGGGAGGACGACAGAGACGCTTTCCGCTTTCTGTGGTATGCAGAAGGAGATTTATCCAAGGGCAAGCTGCAAGACTGGAGGATGACACGAGTGCCTTTTGGAGCTACATGTAGCCCATTTTTGCTCACAGCTACTATTCTCTACCACGTGAAAAGAACACCGGCTGTCATGGCACAAACAACGCAAACTCTTGCCGAGTCGTTTTACATAGATGACTTAGTCACATGCCAACTTGCGGGAGAACCTGCGGCACGCTTCTGCGTGAGCAGCAGCTTCATACAAGGGTGTATATGTTCCGTGGCATCAGCGCTATATGGAAGAATAGTGTCCATGGTGGAAGATGACTCACGCCTATAGAGTAGAGAGAATGGGGAGGTGCCGACACAGAAGAGGAAGCCGCTAAACTATGCCGAGAAGCGCGCACAATAATGAAATCGGCCGGCATGAAATTGCGAAAATGGACAACAAATTCAGCAAATTTGATGCGCACGCTTGAAAATCAAGTGGAATCTACTAGTAATGAGATGGTCGTTCTTCACGAAACGTCGGTCAAGGTCTTGGGTTTGGTTTGTAATCCTGCAAAGGATGAATTCAACTTTTCGGTTGAAAATCTACTCCGGTTTTTGACAGCACAGACGGGTACAAAACGATTTGTCTTGCAGTCAGCATCAAGAATATTTGACCCGTTGGGATTTGTAGGACCATATACTATTGCCATACGAATATTGTTTCAGAGACTGTGGATACGAGGAATTGGCTGGGATGAAGTCCTACCCAATGACCTGCAAAAAGAATGGAATGACTGGGTCATCCAGCTGCCGCAACTGCAAGACGTCGTCGTTCCTCGCTATCTGGGCGGCGGAGCAAGGAAGACCAATGTGCTTCAAGTACATGTTTTCTGCGATGCCAGTCCAGCGGCATACGGAACAGCGATATACGTCGTATCAAGTCCTGAGGAGCCGATACTGTTGATTGCAAAGTCCCGTGTAGCACCCATTAAGGAGACAACGCTGCCGCGATTGGAGCTGCTGGCTGCCTTAATCGGCTCAATAATGTTGGCATACGTGAAAAGGGCTTTGAGGAATGTTCAAGTTGACTACACGATGTGGACAGATTCCGCCATTGTGTTGTCATGGATAAAAGGTGACGTCAAAAAGTGGAAACAGTTCATAGCCAACAGAGTCAATGAAATTAGGTGCACTACAGATCCATCAAAGTGGAGATACTGTCCTGGAACGGACAACCCGGCTGACCTACTCACACGTGGCGCGACGCTTGAAAGACTGCTGTGCAGCTCAAAATGGTGGCATGGTCCCGAGTGGCTAACTAAACCGATGTCTGAATGGCCGCTACAGTTCTGTGAACTAGACATAGCGGAAGCCACCCAAGGTGAAGTTAAAACAGTCCACGTCGCACTAATGACACGCTTCTCAGTTCCGATCATTGATATTCAACGGTACAGCAGGCTTCAACAGCTACTCAGAGTCACTGCGTGGATTTTCAGATTTACTGACCGATGCAGAAAAAGAAGTAACCATACAGGACATCACATGGCAACAGAAATCCTGAATGCTGAACAGTATTGGATAAGATGTACACAAGAGCAAGGCTTTCTTGAAGAACTCACCACTTTGACCAACGGCCAACCAGTCGAGTCTACATCTCGAATCGCTGAACTACGCTCTTACATAGACAAAGACGGAATTCTTCGGGTTGGAGGCCGTTTATCCCTCATGCATTCCACACAAGATGTCAAGCACCCAATCATAATGCCGTCAAGCCACCACTTTTCGACACTTTTGGCAAACAGCCCATCTTCAAGTTTTACATGGAGGAGTTAGAGATACACTTACGCAGCTTCGGGAACGCTACTGGATTTGTCGAGCTCGCTCTTAGGTAAAAAGAGTGCTGCATGACTGCAATATACGCAAGCTTTTCAGTGTGGGCCCAGGAACTGCTGAGACTGCTCCGTTAACAAGTCATCGAGTGACACCAACGAACCCGTTCGAAGTTGTAGGAGTCGACTTCGCGGGCCCTCTGTATGCACGCACGGAGAAAGGGGACACGAAGTGCTACGTTGCACTTTTTACGTGCGCCGTATCTACAGCCGTGCATCTCGAGCTTATCTCGGAAATGACATCCGAGGCTTTCCTGTTGTGCCTACGACGATTTGCAGCTCGGAGAGGATTACCTAGGGTGATCTATTATGACAACGCACGAAGCTTTCACAAGACATCGGCAGACATAAAGCGGCTAAACCGAATGTTCTCTGAAGAGGACGTCGCTGGTCACCTCAGCACCAACGGCATTTCGTGGAAGTTTATAGCACCAAATGCTCCTCGGTGGGGTGGATGGTGGGAGCGCCTTGTACGATCAGTGAAGCTTCCACTGTGAAAAATTATCGGCAAAGCTCGTCTGAAGTACGAAGAAATATCGACAGTGCTGGCGGAGGTCGAAGCAGTCGTAAACTCTAGGCCTCTGACTTTCATCGAGACAGATGCAGGAGAACCTTGCACTTTGACGCCAGCCGAACTTCTCCTTAGACGAAGATTGACTTCCATACCGTATGCGACCGCTGACGAAGTCAACAGTAATTCCAAACGATCGGACGCCATACGCAGACACAAATGAAGCTGCTGGTTGGAAGTTTTTGGAAGCGTTGGCAAAAAGAATACCTGTTGCAATTACGATCTGCACACTTTGCCGACACGAAATCAAATACAGCATTGAAGCAAGGGGACATCGTTCTCGTGCATGCGGACAACACGCCACGCCAGCTATGGAAGCTTGCAAGGGTCACGGAAGTGTACCGCAGTGCAGACGGTCTCATTCGTTCTTGCAAGATCAAGTTGCAAGGCGGTCACCTTGCGATCAGGCCGATACAAAGACTGTACCCACTTGAACTATCTGTTTAACTTTGCGCGGCCGGGAATGTTGATTATTTTTCACGTTCTGGGCTGGGACAAGGAAACGAGAAAGAAGAAGAGCGCGAGCGAGGGACGCTCAAGTGACAGCAGAGTGATTCCGAACGCAGTTAAATAAACAAGTTTTTTTTTTTTTGCCTTATACCTTAAAGACGGAGTTGAGTCTGATCGCAGTGTCTGGAACGCCATCGTCTAAACAGGGGCTACATGAAGCGCACGAACTTTATCAAAAGGTTCTCGCTGTCTGCCCGCGCAGCTGTCATGCAAGGTTTATTCGATTCACCCTGCACTTCCAGAACTAGTTCACGGTGGTGCCGCCTGGGTTTTGTTTTAGATGCGGAAGCATCTTATACTCGCGCCTTGTAGTGCGCCGTCCGCGCCGTCCGCACCGCTTCTCGAACATTCGACAGCTGACGCGCGCGCATGCGCCGTCGCCCACTCTTCCACTATCTGTGCATCCCTTCCTCCTCTACACACCGCGCGTGCTTCACTCCTCCACCATCTGTGCACCCTTCCTCCTCTACACACCGCGTTCGACATCTACAATTCTCCTGATTCTCCAGTGGACGCGCATGTGGCGTCGCGCTTCGAGAACATTCAACAGCTGACAGTGCATGCGCCGTCGAGCTGTATATATACTCAAGGTCGGCGCTCGCTCGCTCAGTTGCCGCTCGTCGGTTGGTTTGTACGGCGCCTCGACGTCCAAGGTCGCGGTGAAATGAATTCCAACGAATCCACAAACACAATGATCGACGTCCCTTCGACCAGCGCCGCCCTTTCGCATACGTGTGTACGTGTTCACTCATTTAACACCCCCTCCTACAACCACGTTAACCAATTTAGCCATCGACCCAAGTAAGTCGCAATTTAACACCCCATTTCACAACCACGTTAACCAATTTAGCCATCGACCCAAGTCGCACTTTAACACCCCGTTAACCAATTATATGCTCCGCATCCTCCTCAGTGTTCCCCCGAGGGAAGCTGCGGGCAATTTTTCGTGCAGGTGACGTTTCTGCAAGGGCAGCAGCGACGAGACGTGGATACGAATACGAGAGTGCAGATGTGCAAGCCCTATGCTACTCGTCGGCTGCCTCGAGGTTTGTAGACGCCGCTTACGTTGCTCGACATGTGTCTGCCAGAAAATGTGCACTGTCGTAGTTGTTGCACATCGCTAAAACAGACACGAATGCAATCGGCTGTGTCGTCTGCTGCAGCTGCAGTTATCTTGCGCTGCACGGACTCGGCAGTACCTTATGAGCAGTTACAGGTAATTCGTGAACTGACATTGCACGACAGCTGCACTTTTTCGAAACGAATACCGCGGTGCCGCTGCCACCCTGTTGAACTCGTGAAACGAAGGCCAATGCCAAAGTGCAGCGCCTCTGTGAACCGGTTCACGAAGTGCAGGTGAATGAATGTACCTTTATATCAGGAGGGTGCACTCCAACGCGACGTGGCAGGGGACCGGCATTCCCCATCTCGTGAAAGGTGTTCCGTGAGTCAACTTGCCTCTCGAAATTCACACCGATGCACTTTCCTAGCACAATATATGAATGCGGTGCGCCTGTTTTCGTATTCATGCGAACGTTGCGCGTAACATGCCTGCTTACGGCTGTCAACGCAGGGGTACTTCCTTTCCGTGGAGGACGAACGTGCACCACGCTCCTTATACCATCTCGAGGACGGAGTGGTGGCCTCTTGTTCAATGAATAAATGTCAGTCAGTCGCCCCTGCTGGCACTGGTTGGCGAGTTACTGGCAGTCGTATCGAACTGGCAGGCCATACTCTCGTTTATATGAATGTGACAGTAGCGCATTTGCTCTGCAAGCACTTTTCGGAAAGGCAATGCGACGCCGTTTACACGACCCCTCATCTTCTAGCGGCAGCGGCCATCTAGCCAACAAGACTGATTGATGCTAAGCGAGTAGGTTGATATCAAAAGGGTACATGAGCTTAGCCGCGTGTGGAGCATTGGAGACCGAAATCGGCACCCTCCTCTCCTTCATGAGTAGAAGTAGACGTATTAGCGTAAACAAAAAAAAACAAGACTAGAAAAAGATGGAGGAAGCATAAAGGTCTCGGCAACTGGCCTTTCCGCTTCCACAAACTTTCTCGAGCGTGTTTTTTTTTTTGTACTTGCGCTAATATAATTTTTCACAGAGAAAGAGGCACGCTTGGAGTTTACACATGGGGCCACCATTCCCCTCCTCGCGATTTACGGCCTGTGACTCGACCGCCACTCACATAAACATCCCAGTCTGAGGCATCAGTGCAATGAGTCTTCTCAGCGAATTTCCATTGTTTGCATGAATGCGATGCGATTTCATGTTCGGGTTTTTATGCACAACGACGCCACTATATTTGTTATAAATTTATCTTTTTCGAAAATGCTTCCCTTCTCGTCCAGTCTACAGGTAAAGTTACTAAATTTAGCTGTTTTCAAAAGATAACCAACAAAAGAGTGAAGTCCTACGCAAATTTGATATGTTGAGGAAACAGATAAATATGTCCTGAATGTGCTGTGCAAAAAAACTGCGCTGCAACTGTAGCAGCTTTTTCAGAAAATGGTCACAACTGCCTAAACCACGTGAAAAGCACTTATTCTTGCCTTGCCATTTCCAAATTGTAAACTTGATTTTAATAATATAAGTCAACTATACAAAACAAGGAAAACAGCTGCTGCGCACTTGGAAAAGTGGCAAAAACGGTGTGTTCGTGCCGCTGGAGTGGGACTGCCGCCTCAAGCTTCTAAAACCCAATTCACAAAACAACATGAAAGTTAAACACTAGCTACAGGTATTTTAATGCACATCTGAAGCTGTTATATTGAAATACATTTTCCAGTGGTGGGAACACAACTTCCAACACGCAAAGCAGTAAGACATCGTTGTTTTCATTTTCATAAGCTTTTTTTTCTGCAACACTTAATTTTTCACTTACAAAGAAAAAAGAAATGTCAGTAAGGCCATTTGGAATAACTGCATAGTAGCCTTTCGCAAATCCAGCAATATTTCAATCCTGTTATGACCAGCAGAGCATGGACACAGCCTCCAAGGAACTCTCACCGACATCGCTGGGACCCGCAATCCGCGCCCTGTGAAAGACGCCCGACTAGAAGCGCGTGCACGGACAGCTATAACAGGAACGCACCGAGAGTGTGCCAGGCGCTCTCACTCTGGCCTTCGCTTAGGCCTCTCGACTGCGATGTAAAGGCGTGCCTGCACGCCTAGTTTCATCACACTTGTAAACATAGAAATAAACCATGTCTTTTTATCAACAAGAAGCCCCACAAAAGTTCTTCCCCCGGCACCTGGGTGTCTGCCTGTAGCCCCGCTCCTTGGTCACATAAATCCTTTCATACCACATTGCTATGCAGCATAGCATAAGTGAATTCTGACCCTGTGTATTAGTTCATTCAAGTGCTTTTTGCCTACGCATCTTATCCTTGGACAGCAAAAATGAAAACTCAAGCAAACTACTGATTATACAAATCAAACTAGACAGCACAAGTACACTTGTTTAATACCAAACAGAAGTTTAGACAGTTCCACAGATACAGAATGTGATCATCTGCCCCAAAGCAAGAGTTCTGACATGGTTTATTCAGCTCTCATGCCCAAATGACAGACACTCACAGCAGAAGGTGCAGAGACAAAGTCTACCTGTTTGAAATTATTTGGCTTTATTTATAATAATATGAAAACATACATAAATATCTCAGCATAATTTACAAGTTGTACACTTCATTTTAACTGAAGTTTTCGATGTCAGAATATGATACTCACTATTTTGCTTCTTCAAACACTCTGCAATGTCCAAAAAATACAGGTTTATATATTCGCTCCCATTCAGATTTCGGTGCATGTTAAAGAACCCCTGGTGGTCGAAGTGTCCGGAATTCTCCACTACCGGGTCTCTCATAATCATACGGTGGTTTTGTGACGTTGAACCCCATATATCAATCGATCATGCAAGTTTACTCCCTTTAGAAAGGGCCTAGGCAGACGAGTTCACAAAACATTTAACAAGCACTGTAAACAAGGTTGGATAACATTGAGAAAAAAGTAGACCAGTTATTAAACGCGTTCCAATCGATCCTGGAAACCACCACTAGGACGTCTGTTGATCTGACGGCACTAGCAGCCAGGCTGGAAACGCTAGAACGAGGACGCAACGCACAAACATCCGCAGACCTTCAGGGAACAGTCACCAACGTTCACCAACAACCACAGGCACCATATCCCCTGCAGGCAACTCCCACAAAACCACCAACCCCTCTCCTCCACCCACCTATTCTCGCGCCTCCATCGCAAATAATGAACAGCGATAGTGAGGCGTGGTAAAGCACATCTCCGCATATAGCAATAGAACTGTAGAGGATTTAGGGCTAAGAAATCTGTCATCCAGCAGCACATTCGACGTGGTAACAAGCCAGATGTTATTTTACTTCAAGAAACGGATGGCCTCGTTACACTACCAGGATAGCAGTCAGTAAGTCCCGGGCGCAAAGAAGGAAATAAAGCTCTTACTATACTAGTACGGAGAACGATAATGGTCAGAACCCATAATCTAGAATGTGGATATAACCATATAGTGACAGAACTTCTATCTAGGAAAACAAAAGGGAGCAGCACATTTTATTCTTAACGTATATAGCAGTCCGTCAAATCACAGACAGCAATTTCACTCTCTAGTTAGGCAGGCCGTGATTTTAGATGACAGCGCCCCGTTCATCATAGCAGGGGACTTCAACGCCCCATACGAGGAATGGGGATATGGTTTCACCACCCTCAAAGGGAAACGGTTATGGCAAAGCATACAAGAACAGCTTACTGTGAAAACAGATCCACATGCACACACACGCATAGGTAAAAACACCCAGCGAGACACAACACCGGGTCTTACAATAACCAAGAATGCCCGGGGGCTACATGGCACAACACAATTGATGATTTAGGCAGTGACCATCGCATACTCGAAACACACGTACCATTCAACGATAGCGACAGGATTACGACCACGTGTAACACGAGAAGTCTAGTTGACTGGGATTAATTTCGCGAGATCAGAAAAACGATTACCGAACATCCTGATCATATCTATCTAGCAATGGTGAGAGGGCATAATAGACACCTACAGGAAAGCCGCACAGGAAGTTGAAACAGATATCCCAGTTGAGCGCATTGATAGCAGATTAATCCACCTGTGGGGAACTAAAAAAGCGTTACAACGCAAATGGCGGAGGCAAAGACACAATAGAACAATCCGAAAAAAGATAGTACAGCTCGACAAAGACATTGAAAGTCAATGGAAGCAGCTGTGTGAGCAACAATGGGTGGAGATTTGTAAGGACCAAGGAGGATGGATGGATAGGTGGATGAAAAACTTTTATTGGGGTACGTCCTGAAGGATTCCTCCTCCGTTTTATAGGGGTAGGATAAAAAAATTGAGGAGCACGTGGAAATGACTGCCCACGAGTGAAGCCATTCCACTGGCAAGATGGCGGCTGTAGTGGCCATCTTACTAGGAGCATGATAAATTATCACCGTTCAGCGAATAAAAACGAAGCGTTTCACTCGCACGCCCAACAAGTTTAATGTGGAAACTTTTTCTGGTCACATAGTGCTCCAAGTGCGTCTTACAGTTACTAGTTTCCCTTAGTGAGCCTCTAATTGGAGGCAAAGTTCTTTGAAGATTCAGTCATCTATACTCGTTTCTGTATGTTATTTTGTCGGGAACAACTATCTTTTAACATAGAACTAACGTTGCATATTCATGACATATCAAAGCCACTTGATCTTTAAGTGGGCACCATCAGAAAAGAGCATGTTTCCGCCATCTTGACAGTGGCAAAAGATGGCTTCACTTCTGCAGGCAAGGCATTGCTGGGGCTTCCACTCCAGCAATTTTTCTTTAATCCTTCTTGGTAAGGATACGGGCACCCATATTGGAACATCAAAAACATGGAAGTTGCTAAGGTTTCTTTTCGATCCCACCATTACCAAAGCTGAACAGAGACACCCTATTCGTCGTCTCACATGCAAATATGAAGGAAACGAGGAACAGCTATAGACAGATCTACAAAACATCTACATGCCCAAATTGCCGCCACTACAACATAAAAACTATACAGGTGAAGCAAACCCCAACGTGGACAAAAACTTTGAGGCAGTGGAGATTCAAACGGTGCTCCACAAATTAAATGTAAAATCAGCACCGGGACCCGATGGAGTCACCAACCAAGCATTACGTAACCTGGACAATTAATCCATAGAATTTTTAACTGGATATATAAACAAATGTTGGACAGAAGGGGCAATACCTGATGCCTGGAAAGAGGCTAGAACAATCCTTATACCAAAACCTGGAAAGCCAATCAACAAAGTAAATCTCCGACCCATCTCATTAACATCATGCGTAGCAAAATAGAACATACATTTCAAAATAGAGCCAAACTCTCACTTGAGGATGGTGAATACTACCAACACACGATGATAGGCTTCTGTCGTCACCTAGCCACCCAGGACGCCATGCTACAGATCAATACTAAATCATAGACTACCCCACATAATCCACATGCGCCATACTCGGTCTGGATCTCAGGAAAGCATTTGACAATGCAGCTCATGAAACGATTTCCAGCCGCATATCGAGCTTAAACATGTGAGCGAGTCTACAATTACGTCAGAAACTTCTTAACCAACAGGAAAACAAAGCTCAGCTTAGAAGGCCTTACGTCTGATCTCTGATAATTGGGCTGCAGAGGCACTCCACAGGGCTCCGTAATATCGCCAATGCTCTTTATTCTAATCATAATTGGACTACCGAAAGAGTTAAATAAAATCCCGGGAATATATCACTATCTACGCGGATGACATCGCAATATTGGTCAGTGATGGCAGCGACGGTTAAATAGAACACATACTCCAAGAAGCAATAGGAACAGTTGAGCAATACCTGGAAGGCACAGGGCTCGCATGCTCCCTGGAGAAATCAGAACTTCTTCTCTACAGGCCAGCAATCAGGGGCAGACCACCCAAGTCAGAGGAAAACAAGCCGCAATATGAGGAAATTAGGATTCATACACCGGAGAGCACAGCTACATCAACAGTTCCAAAAATACGGGTACTGGGATTAGTCATCGAGGCTAACAGCACCAACGGCGAGACTATACGCAGACTAAATGCCAAAGTGACTAATGCGATGAGACTGATTCGCAGGGTCAGGAATAAACACCGAGGTATGAAAGAAGCCCACGTAATTCGTCTAATCCAGGCCTCTGTCATAAGTCGATCACATAACGTATGTAGCAGCATACCACAACTGGCAAAAAGCTGAAACTTACAAAAAAACTCCCAAGCATTTCCCCGAGGGTGAACATGGTTAAGTGCGAATGCACGGGGTGATGCTATGAGGGGGAGTAAAGTTAAAATCCGTTGGCATTCGCCAGTGAGTTAACGTAAACTCCCCCGTGTGATCAAATTGCGATTCCCAGGAACCATTACACCATAAAGGCACCATAGTGTGATTAATAAATATAATAGTGCGAATTAATAAATACCCCTCATAGCATCACCCCGTGCATTCGCACTTAACCATGTTCACCCTCGGGGAAATGCTTGGGAGTTTTATTACTGATGATGATGATTAAAGTGTAATTAATGAATTTAAGTGTTGTTTGTCATGAAGCATTTGTACACAGATACATTATATACGAAGTATTACTTATTTACACTTCACGACGCGTCCGGACGAGCAAAGTCCAGGGCTCGCACCCTCTCCCGCGCGGCACGTTCACTGGCTGGAACGGCTTCGGGAACGTCCACTCGCCGTTGACGATTGCGAGCGGCGTCTTGACGCTGGCCTTCATCGCCCTTCTCCGCCTGACGCTTGCGTTGTCGTTCCACTTCTTGGGCCGCGTTCGCGGCTCGATGCTGACGCCTCATCTCGGCCTCGCGAGCGCGCAGTTCACCATGCGCTGCACGCTTCGCCCGCTTGTCCTCGGCCTCGTGAGCGCGAAGTTCGGCATCCCCTTCACGCTTCGCCCGCTTGTCCTCGGCCTCGCGAGCGCGCAGTTCGGCATCCGCTGCACGCTTCGCCCGCTTGCACTCGGCCTCGCGAGCACGCAGTTCGGCATCCGCTGCACGCTTCGCCCGCTTACGTTCGGTCTCACGAGCCCTTCGCAGCGCCGCCTTGTCTTCCAACGTCGGCGAAACCACCGCGGTACCGTCACCTCCAACGACGGGTGCAGTGCTGGCATTCGGTTGTACTGCATTCGTTGTTGATAGGCGCGTTGCCTCCGGGACATCCATCGCACGACCCGCTCTCGACGGGAGACTGAGAGAGAAGGCGGGCGTGCGAGAAAGGGAAGTGCGCGCGCAGCTGCAGCGAGCGAGGAGGGCGGAGGAGCGAGCGAAGGGGGAGGGGGTATAAGGCACGTTACTGACACCGATATCAGCGTCGCGTCCGTGGCTTATTCGGTAGAGCGTCGCGCTGCGGCCCGCCAAGTCCTCTTTCTTTTAAAGATAGAGAGAAGACTGCGGACGCCGCCGACGGCGGTGGATGGTTCGGGGTTGGTTATAAAGTGTATTCACACTTAATAAATGCACTCATCCGGAAGGTGTCCAAACAAGCGATAGGAATATCTGAGTATGCTAGCACAGACCTACTTCTTCAGCTAGGACTACACGCCTGAAGCGATTATAAAAGCTCAGCGCACATCCCAGCTTGAAAGGTTGATGATGATATGTGGGGTTTAACGTCCCAAAGCCACTATATGATTATGAGAGACGCCGTAGTGGAGGGCTCCGGAAATTTAGACCACCTGGGGTTCTTTAACGTGCACCCAAATCTGAGCACACGGGCCTACAACATTTCTGCCTCTATCGGAAATGCAGCCGCCGCAGCCGGGATTCGAACCCGCGCCTTGCGGGTCAGCAGCCGAGTACCTTAGCCACTAGACCACTGCGGCGGGGCAGCTTGAAAGGCTCACTAAAACTAAAAAAGGAATAGATATATAGAGTAGATTAGTAATCATGTACCATGCACAACATGATGTCAAACATGACATCCCCAATACAATCAGAGCTAAGATCGTCTCTAACCCTATACCGAAAAACATGAACCCCATTATCAACACTGACCGCAGAAAACACCGAGCAAAATCACTGCTCAAAGCATATGATGATGTTTGATGTTTTGCGGCGCAAGGGCTATTTCACGGCCAAAGAGCGCAAGTTCATCTTACTAAAAATATGGACAATGATTGTGATAAGCGGCTGTATAAGGGCCTCAAAATTCCTCGCGGTAAGGCGGGTAAAAACATACAAGTAATAAAATCATGACCATGCCGTGAAAGGTGTGTGTGGTGTGAATAGATGACAAAAGTTGGTGATAATAAAAACGATGGTGGATATGTATGGCATTAGCACAAGTGCCTCACTCGTTCATACCCTTGCGTCCAAGGGCCGTGAGGCAAGTGCTTTCTTGTGTAGCCACCGCAGCAAAAACCTCTCTGGAGAGGTCGTGCTACGGAATGCCCGGGTATATGATATGAAAACTATGAATTTCTTTTAAAAACACTAACAATGATTTATGACTAAAAAGCGGTTCCCTACCGATGAACATTGCAGGGTGTAAAGGTATATGTTGTCGGTAGGGTAATGGAAAGTGTTGTTTTCTTAGAGTTTCTAAGTGTTTGCACTGGATTAACATGTGAAGGACGGTTAATGGTTCACCACATTTGTCACACAATGGTGGATCGCCACCAGACAAAAGATATGTGTGTGTCGTGTATGTGTGTCCTATCCTGAGTCTCGTTAGTATTACCTCTGTATGACGCGATTTCAATACGGGCAGCCAATGACCAAGGTGTGGCTTAATAATTTGTAGTTTGTTTTGTGTGTGTGTATTCCAGTTGCTCTGCCAGTAGTCCCTGATGTTTCGTTTGAGAGACGGCTTAAGATCAAGGGCCGGGATTGATATGGGTGTAGGGGCAGTGCTTTTGTGGACGGATGCAGCGAGCTGATCCGCCCTCACGTTGCCTTGAATTTCACGGTGCCCTGGCACCCAGCACACTACAACATGTTGTTTGAGTGTGTAGAGTGTGCACAAAATGGAGTAAAGTGAGACAAGGACTGAGTTTTTGTGTTTTTTAAGAGTGTGCAGAGCCATTACCACACTGAGGGAGTCCGTATAAATTACTGCCTTTTGTATTTGTAGTTGTTTCATGTGTTTAGCCGCCACAAGTATCGCATAAGCTTCCGCTGTGAAGATACTTGTGCCTGGATGTAGAGGGCCAGCATCCGAAAAGGATGGGCCGACAGCAGCGTAGGACACAGAGGAGTTAGACTTGGAGGCATCTGTAAAGAACTCAGGACGTGTGTATTTGTGTTGAAGTTCCAGGAAGTATGTTCAGATATGGGCAATAGGCGCATGTTTTGTAACTTCTAGAAAAGACACATCGCAGTCTATAGTCTGCCATTGCCACGGTGGCGGGTATGCTACAGGAGCCATTAAACTGTGTTCAAGTGAGACTCCAGTTTCCTCAGCTAGACTCTTCAGGCGAACTGAGAAGGGCTGCCTCATCGAAGGCCTGTTTTGAAACAGAATTGAGCTCGACAAATCATTATTAGTAGAGTATGAGGGGTGCTTCTTGTCTGCTTTTACCTTAAGGAAATAAACAAAGGACATGTAAGTTCTCTGCAGATGAAGCGACCACTCATTTGACTCCACATAAAGGCTTTCTACGGGGCTGGTGCGAAAAGCACCCGTAGAAAGGCGGATGCCCAAATGGTGCACGGAGTCCAGCATCTTCAAAGCACTTTGAGTCGCGGACTGATAAACAACGGCCCGATAATCTAAGCGGGTGCGAATGAGGCTTTTATACAGGTTCATGAGACATTGCCTGTCACTACCCCACATAGTACGTGCCAACACTTTTAAAACATTCATGGCTTTTAAACATTTTGTTTTTAGATACTTGATGTGCGGTACGAAGGTCAACTTGTTGTCCAAGATTAATCCTAAGAATTTATGCTCCGTATTAACAGACAGACGTTGACCGTTCAGTTCAATGTCAGGTTCTGAGTGCATGCCTCTCTTTCGGGATAATAAGACACACGTGCTTTTTTTTGGGTTCAGTCCGAATCCGTTTTCCTCTGCCCATTTAATGACCTTGTTTAAACCTAACTGAACCTGCCGCTCACACATTGCAAGATCTAAAGCTAAGCTGGACGTCATCGACATATGTACAATAAAACATATTGCGAGGAATGGACAAGCGCAAGGAATTTATTTTGATGAGAAAAAATGTGCAGCTAAGTACACCACCTTGTGGCACGCCTGTTCCCTGGACAAATGTTTGGGAAAGAACCGTGTCCACTCTGACACGGAATGTCCGGTTCGACAGGTAACTTTCGATTATGTGAAACATTCTTCCGCGCACGCCGAGGTGGGACCAGTCTCTTAGAATTCCAAAACGCCCTGTTGTATCATAAGCCTTTTCGATATCGAGGAATACAGAGAGAAAATATTGTTTATGGACGAAGGCGTCTCTAATCTGTGCCTCGATACGAACAAGGTGGTCTGTGGTGGATCTACTTTCTCGAAACCCGCACTGAATTGGGTCGAGCAAATTGTTTGTTTCAAGGAAATGTACAAGTCGGCAGTTTATCATTTTTTCGAAGACTTTGCACAACCAGCTGGTAAGTGCAATAGGCCTATAACTCGAGGGTAAAGAAGGGTCCTTGCCTTCTTTCAAAATGGGAATAATAATAGCCTCTTTCCAGGAGGTAGGGATAGTGCCAGAAAACCAGATAGCATTGTACAAACAAAGTAAGGTTTTTCGTGTTTCAATTGGTAGGTTTTTTACCACTTCATACACCACACGGTCAGAACCTGGGGAAGAAGTACTGCAGGAGTTCAGAGACGTTCGCAGCTCAGCTAGACTGAAAGCTTGGTTATATGCCTCGGATCTAGTGCATTTGTATTCGAGTTTCTGCTTTTCTATTCTTGTTCTGTATTTTTGGAAAGTGTCAGTCTAGTGGGACGAGCTGGACACCTGTTCGAAGTGTGCACCGAGGAAGTTTGCCTGATCTTTCAAGGTATCACCCCGAGTGTTTACAAGTAGAAGTGTGTGTACTTGTTTTCCTACTATCCTACCGACCATGTCCCAGACTTTAGCCTCCTGTGTGTATGAATTGATCCCTGACAAAAACTTCTGCCAGCTTTCTCTTCTGGCCTGCCAACGCGTTCTCCTGCCTTGAGACTTTATTTTCTTGAAGGTGTCAAGATTTTCGGCTGTCGGTGAGTTCCGAAGCAGCCTCCAAGCTCTGTTTTGCTGTTTGCGCGCGTTTCGGCATTCAGAGTTCCACCATGGCACACGCCGTTTTCCAGGGTGTCCATTTGTTGTGGGATGCATTTTGTTGCAGCATCAATCAAAAACGCTGTGAAGTAGTTGACAGAAACATCAATGCTCAAAGTACATATGTCATTCCAACCTAGACGAGCAATGGTATAAAACTGTTCGCAGTCGGCTCTGTTTATGAGCGACTTGGGAACACGTGGTGGACACTCAGTTATTGTAGTTGTGCTCAAAACTACGGGGAAGTGGTCACTTCCGTACAAATTACTGACGACTTTCCACTGGAGTAGAGGCACAAGAGATGGAGATACTAAGCTTAGGTCTATGGAGGAGTAGGTGTTATTAGCGAGATTATAATAGGTTGGTTCTTTTCGATTTAGGAGACACGCGCTCGACGAGAGAAGGAACTGTTCGATCAGTCGACCTCGCGCGTCATACGGAGAGTCACCCCATAGCCTGCTATGCGCAATAAAGTCTCCAAGGAGAACATAAGGCTCCGGAAGTTCATCAATTAAAGAGTGTAAATCACGTTTTTTGCAGCTGATAGCTTGGAGGAATGTAAGTGGTGCAGATTGTGATCAGTTTATCAAAAAGAACCGCTCGAACAGCCACTGCCTCAAGGGATGTTTGGAGTTGTAAGTGTGTGCATGCAATTCTTTGATTCACTATGATGGCAACACCTCCGGATGATGCCATGGCATCAGCACGGTCCTTTCGGAAAATAACGTATTTACGAAGAAAATTTGTGTGTTTTGAATTAAGGTGTGTTTCTTGTACACACAGCACTTTTGGTGAGTGTTCGTGTAAGAGTTCTTGGATGTCGTCAAGGTTTCTGAGAAGGCCCCTGACGTTCCATTGTATTATTTGAGTGTTCATGGTGAATGTAAAATAGTGCTGTGTGTACGAAACGCGAGTGGCTGTTTAGACAGGGAGTTTGAGTTCACTTAACAGGGCCGTCACCAGGCCCTGTTATCTGCTTTTTTTTTTCTTTGCGCGCTCCAAGGAGCCACGCCGCTCTTTCGGGACCAAGGGTACCGACGTATCCATTGCCTCCTCGGAGGCACTGGATGCCCGCACGTGCGGGCTGTTAGTTCTAATATCGGGCCTCACCTGGTGAGCTGAGGCCTTGAGACCCGAGGACTCTGGAGTCTCAGGTCTCTGTTTGGGAGTAGGCGGTGTAGCCTGGGCTACAGCCGCCTTGGGGGCAGGTGCCACAACCACCGGCTCGGTATGCGCGGGCCGAAGGAGTGGCGAGGGCTGGTGCGGCGGTGCCCCCTGACGCGCCGCATCAGCGTATGTAGGTCCATAGAATGGAGCGACTCTTCGCCGCGCTTCCTTAAATGAAATGTTTTCCTTCACCATCAACGTAATTATTTCTTTTTCTTTTTTCTAAAATGTGCAGGAGCGTGAATATGCGGCATGGTTTCCTTCGCAGTTTACACAGTGTGGCGGTTGTTTGCAGTTCTCAGACACGTGGCCTAGGACTCCACATTGTGCACAAGTCTGGCGACCACGACAGGTTTCAGAGCCATGGCCATACTTCTGGCATTGAAAGCAACGACGAGGGTTTGGTATGTACGGCCTGATAGATGTCTTCGTGTACCCCGTTTGAATAGATTCCGGTAGTTTACTGGATGCAAACGTCAGTATTAAGTGTCTTGTCGGTGTTTCCTTATTATCTCTTCTGATGATGATTCTCTGTACATTAGTGACATTTTGGCTCTTCCACCCCTCCAAAAGTTCAGTCTCAGTCAAGTCAAGTAAGTCCATGTCAGATACCACTCCGCGAGTTGTGTTCTTTGATCTATGTGGTGTTATGGTTATTGGTATGCCACCGAAATCTGAAAGACGGTCTAGCTTTTCAAACTGTTCTTTGTCACGGATTTCGAGGAGAAGGTCTCCGCTAGCCATTTTGGTTACCTTGTATCCTGTGCCAAGAGTTTCGGTAAGACATCTAGAAACTAGGAAAGGAGAGACGGTCCTGGCTTGCTTTTCAGTTTTTTCACAGTGGATAACATGAAAGTGAGGATATGTTTCTTTTGGCTGGTTGAAAAAATTTATATCGTCGGTGCGTACCCGCTTTAAGCCGGTACGATCAGACAATAGGGGGTATGCTCTATGCATGCCTGTATTATTTTTGTTCAGCAGCGTTGGCGGCCACCCACCACGAAGCCCAACGAGGGAACGCTACAAGTTTGCGGATGCTGAAACCTGCAGACGCCAGCCATACAATGCCACTATAACCCAATGCACCTAGACCAAGGTAGGCTATTTGCACAGGGTTAACCCTAGCCGCCAGGAAGTTTGGAAGTAAACGGGAGAGTAGAAGACAGGACAGATAAATAGTAAGAGATAAAGACGAAGATGTAGGGAGAGAGAGATAGAAAAAGGCGACTGCCGATTTCCCCTGGGTGGGTCAGCCCAGGGGTGCCGTCTACGTCTACGTGAAGCCGGAGCCAAAGGGGTGTGTTGCCTCTGCCGGGGGGGGGGGGGGCCTTAAGGGTCCAATCACCCCGCGTCGGCTCAACCCCCAGGATCCCCTTTTCCCCGGACACGGCAAAGCCACGCACAGCTAGGCGTGGGAGGGAGTCGAAACCCCCCCCCCACCCCCCGTTAGCTCGGGTCCGTGGTGTCGCTACACACCGAACGCCTACTTGCGCAGGCGCCCCTGCGGGGGCTCAAAGCATATGGTAGGAACAGAAAATCTCTATTTATAGGTGCTAGCCCATACACTGAACTAAAGGCTCACACTGTTGTCATGATTCACAAGTCTGACATTTGTATTAATGCGTACTCTGTCATAACAAACAATATAGAGGAGGCTGAGGAGGTAGCCATAGCCATGGCTATCACCTTCAACAAACACTCTTTCATACTGAGCGATTCGCTAGTAGCCATCAGAAATTTTATGCAAGGACGAAGTTCACAGAAAGCCCTCATAATCCTCGTAATAATCAAGAACTATGCGAAGTAGATGAACTCAATTACCTCGTATGGTTCCTGGCCCACACAGAGACTGATACATCCAATCCGAACGAGCTGGCTCATGAGTTGTTGGGAGAATCAACCCGCCGTGAAACCCGATCACAACCCTCGGTGATCATCCCTGGTGCCGCCGACGTACCGCACAAAGACCGATTTAAGAGCTACACAGAATACATGCAACACTACACAAAAAAGCAAGGCGCGTCTTTCCCGCACCTCGCCAGAGTCTAAACAGGCAAAAAGCATCGGAATACCGACAGCTACAGACAAACTACTACCCGAACCTGTGCACCTCCACAAGAGGTACCCACACTTATACCCGGACAATGAATGTAAGCTATGTGTAATAGAAAAAGCGTCTTATAAACACATATAGTGAGAATGCCCCAACTTATCAAAATGTTCTCTTGAGACCCTCCGGGAGCAGTGGCGACTTGTGCTCCTCAGTTCGGAGGTTCAAGGCCAAAAATGGGCTATCCAGCAGGCCAGGGAGGCTGTACAGAGACAAGGCCTTCCGGTACCTCCTTGTGCAGTCTAGCCCAGACCACAAACATACCGGATACGAAAACAAAGTTTATTCATCATCAGTGCCACTGTAAGCAAACTACATACCGTACTAAAGGAACTTGTGAGTGACCTTGCTTGATCGAAGAAAATGACTTTGTTCAATTTTTTTTCTTCAAAGTAGAAAACATTGTGCATTAAACTGACAATAACTAAAAGTTCACATTTTGAACATATTCATGCTCATTTCACCTTGGGGTTCAGTTATTCAATCACTCCTGCCACTATGACCTTTCTCCTCTTCTTAAAAGCCCCGAGAAGTGTTTAACAAAAAGTTGTCTCATAAAGAATATTTGATTGATATGTGGGGTTTAACATCCCAAGACCACCATATGATTATGAGAGACGCCATAGAGGAGGGCTCCAGAAATTTCGACTGCCAAATGTTCTTCAATGTGCACCCGAATCTGAGCACACGGGCCTACAGCATTTCTGCCTCCATCGAAAATGCAGCTGCCGCAGCCGGGATTCGATCCCACAACCTGTGGGTCAGCAGCCGAGTACCTTAGCCACTAAATCACCACGACAGGGCATAAAGAAGATTTCTTTCTTGTGAACATCAAGGACAAAACTTGAAGAAAAGTAAGTTTGTCTTGTGCAATATTTGCTCATCAAATATAAAACAGTATGTGCCCAGACAATAGCTCTGTCCCTTTCTTGTTTTGTCCCACGGGCATAGACAAGCCTTACTTCGGGTAGGGCCTACTCCACTATGTGTACTTGCCAGTACATACACACAAACTTAAAAAATTTGAAGGGGTGAACTCTATTTTTTCCCTTCTTCCATATGCTCTGGCCTTTCGTCAAATGGTTTAACCATAGAGGCACAAATAACCCATCTAAGACATATTCCCTTATACACTAGAGGCCCATACTCGCAAATTTTTTTGAGGAGGTGAGCATGAATACCTTCAAAACACCAATTTTTATAATTGTTCCTCAGTAAATAAACCCCTTTATTTGACTTTCAAGGGGGAGGGGGGGCTAGCACAACCCCCTGTCAGTGGGACTGATACACTCTTTATGTGTGCACATCCATACGCATGTAAGAATGCTCAGCCCTACCTTAAGTGAGCACAGGAACTGCAATGGTGATGACAAAGACATAAGGTAAGCACTGAAGGAGGCGAGAACTGCAATGGCAGCACAACAAGATAAGAGAAAATTCAGAATTACTCGCATGCTCCCCTGCTATAGATTACTGACAGAAAGACAACAGACTTGCTACTGAGCAATATATACAGAGCAAAAGAGATCAAACAGGGCAAATGAACAGACCGATCAAATGCAGAGTTTCCCGTGAGAGAGACACCAATATTTGCAAGCATGCTGCTATCTGGCATTTCCACTCCTTGGAATTGCTTCACTTCGCAGACTTAACGGAGCCTTTCTAGCAACGCCAGTAATTATTGTTTTTTTGGCATCTTTTCTCCCAAAAGGCCATGAGAAAATGACACTGGCATAGATAAATGCAAAAGAAAGCCAGACAATACATATGTCTAGTTTACAACCATGTACCACTATGTATAGGCTGCTTTTGTACATATTTCCATGCAGCCCTCAGATGGCACAAGTCAACAGCAAAATAATGAGGCTCCTCAGTTTTCTTGTTACAGGAGTTTAATGTATCTCTCTTATTGATGGGCATACACATGGGAAATGGCCTCTCTTGCTACTGGTGTTTTCACTTAGTAGCTTTAAGGCTCGTACAATAATAGCAGAATCAATGCCTGGCAGTAGTAAAATTATATTATACATCCAGCAAACTTTTTTAACATTTACATTTGCTCTAGAGCAAAAAAAAAACAAAAAAAAAACAGATATTAAGAATGCAGTGCCAAGGCTGCATTGGTGGTACAGTGCAGCTTATCATCCTGCCTCCATCATGCCCATTAATGGTTAAAATGGCAGCGGCTATTACTTGCTCATAGTGCCAAGTGAATTGTACGAATCTCTACAGAAAAACAAACAAACAAACACACAAGAAAAACCAAGGAAGCAAGCAAGTGAACAGAAAAACTGCCATTTTTATCTCATTTTATTTACACACGAAATACCTCATGGTTCAGTTCTATATCCTCAAAGAGCTTGTATATAAGCACAAAAGACGTGCTAAGGCCCCAAGATCACTGACATGGCCACACTGATAACAATAGGGCTACCAACTGGTGGTGAGAGAGGCTCGCGAAACTCCCTCGCAAGATTATGCACCACCTCAACTGTCAAACACCACCAGCATATAGACAAGAAATGTAACCACGAGGTAGTCACACATACAATCTCCTTTCAGTTGACAACACATACACACACACACACACATTTTTGCAGTATATACGAGTCCTCCCTCTCTACCCACACGGTGGGTATGTGTACACATTTGAGCAGATGATGTGGGACTGCCCCCCCATACCGAAGGAACTCAAGGTGCAAATCCTCCCAAGTCCGGACTTTTGTTCCACCATCAAAAGCACATATCATCACCGTCAGTTTTAGGCAATAGAAGGAGCCCATGATGCCGCGAGCAGGTGCTCCCTGCCTTTTCTAAAGTGGGAGCGGCCCGCAAGGAGGGAGGGAGGTAACACCCGCCTCTTCTCCCCCAATGAAGTTATCTATCTATCCATCTGTTTACAAAGTTCACTTCATAACATCCCCCAATAAAGTTATCTATCTATTCATCTATTTACACAGTTATCTATCTATCCATCTATACACAGTTAACTTCATAACAAAGATAATTAGAATTTCTTTAGCTCAATTGCAGTCCATGGAAAGAAAACAAACTGGGCACACTTGTATTTTTCCTCAGCACGATTCGTGCCACTGTGCACCAGTGGCCCTTTTCTAACACACAAACTATTCCAAGTTGGCAACTGTGTTGTAACTGTTTTGGTTTTTCTGTTTCCTTTTCCAATTGTATTTTAGTAGCACTCTATTTTATACTAGTAAAGCTTATGTAAAATTCTCTGCCATGCTTTGCTCATGCTGATACAAAGCTAATACAATTAAATTTCTCTTTAAAATATACAATTTATTTTGCATTATTGAAAGATTGTTACATTGAATTTTGACAATTCATACAAAATATAAGAGTTAAAAAACTCACTTTGGCATGGAAAGTGCAGGAATGTTCGTATAAATTGGCAGTACGAAAAGAAACAAATAGTTTAAGTGACGTAAAAAGTCAATCTTACTGAAGCTCAGAGCTAAACCAGAGACCATATTTCATGCTGCACTGATGAAGTACTCTTCAATGCTACTGTATGTCATGGATAAATCCAAGATATTGAGGTCCAATCCATGTGCTGTGGTAATAAAAGTTGAAATAAGCTATTGCACTTATTGCGCCTTCACGGCTTGTCAAAAACTTGAGTGTTGCCCTGAGTTATTTGATGCCACTGCTATCATGCAGAATGTTTGAAACTGATTGCTCTTGACAGAGTCCTAATAACATACAACAGAGAAAACTGTCACACATGACGGAAACAAGAGCTACGATGTAAGATTGCACGAAGGGAAGGCGACGGCAATTCAGCTAATGGTGGCCATAGTTTTTGTGGCATTAAGCGTCAAACTGCAGCTGCTTACAACCCAAAAATAAATAAAAGGGCTGCCCACAAAATCTCAGCACGCTTGTCAATCACCTGTATAAGAGTTGTGTAAGCTGATTTTTGTTAGAGCCTAAGTTTCTTTTTTGTTTTTGTTAGAGCCTAAGTTTCTTTTTTGTGCTGTCGTAAATACCAGTCTGTTGAGCGCTAAAGGTTTGTAGTTCTTAACTAAAATACTGTCACGGGGTCCTGATGTGGCCAAAGACAGGAGACTGGATGATGAAAGAAACTGCTTACTTGGGTGAACCTATGCCCGGTAAAACGGACAGTCGGATTACAGTAGCAGACTTGCACTGATAGCGGCGAACGGAGCGTTGGCCTTCGATCAACTGAGAAATGGCGAAGCGTGTGTTGGCATTTATACACGTAGTGTCGAACATTTTAGTGTTATTGCTAGCAGCTACATAGGTTCCAGAATGATCTGTAATGTTTGCGAAATGGGCGTGATCTTAACGAAAGGATCTACAACAGCCCCGAAGCTTCGCGAACACTGCAGGCGTAATTTTTGCTCAGAATTGCGTACAGTACCGGGGCAATAACAAAAACTTGAGGAAGGAACGTGGCAATACGACATTTGGCAAAGCAATATTTATTAAATCTCTCATAAAATTTGCCCAGGAAGTGTTTCTGGTATAATACCAGCAAGACGAACAAGTGGCTGTACTGACTAAAGCTGTAACTAGGGGGGAGTTGAGGGGGTTCTGAAACCACCTACAACTTTTCGCACTTGAACTTTTCAGGTTATACTAAATAACGCCCTCACATCGATCACTAGTGGCCGAAGTTGGCCATTTTACACACAAACACCACTCGAAAAAAATTCCTGAGTACGGCCCTGATACTGGCAGACCAACTACTATAATAATTTCAAGTGTTTGATGTCACGGGAACAAGCAAATGCGATGAAATGAAGCACATATGCAAATTTTATCTTGGTGAAGTACGATTGCGGTGGGTGGAGCTTTTATTTATTCTTAGGTTGATCTCTTTATAGTGACATGAATTGTGGTTGCCAGTTTGCATGAGCTAAGAATTAAAAAAAAAAGGAAAGAAAAAGAGCTTCATTAGTTGTATTACAGAATAGCCACGCAACGTTTTTAGCTCAAAGCGATGTGGCTGGTATCTGAAGCAGCTCCAAAAATATTGGCTGGTTGCTTTTAAGGTATGTTGCAATCTTCTTTAGAAATCTTAAATTTTGATTGTAAACTGATTGCATTAAAGGCTGTTTAAAATGACTCTTCAAATATTTTAGGCAAGTAAAGTGCAATTATTCACAATTTAAATACAGAAATTACCCAAAATATACCCATCACGCAAATAGTGATAATTCTGATGCTGTGACACTAAACAAAAATGGCTTGGCAGCAATGTAACAATTCATTGAGGTTGTGCAATGAACTAATATCTTTGAGCTGTCATCAATATCAAGTACAGCACGGCCAAAAAAACCGGAACTATGTAACTACAGATGATTGCATTTCAGGACATCAAAAGTTTTTATTTGTTTTAAATTATTCTAGTTTATTGCATAGATTAATGTTCCAGAAATAAGCATGGGAAGTTTCATTGAAAAATGATGGATCATTTCGATGCTGTGGTATTTGGACGTGGTGATATAGATAGAGGCATAATTTTTGCTGGAGAACAATTCTAATGTCTGTTGATTCTTCAAATATTATCACGTAAACTTGAATTTGAAAAATTAAAGGGTGGCAACATGCCTTAAGCTTTCAACAGCTGCGCTCCTTAGAAAACAGAAAAAAAAAAGACTGCACCCTAGCTCAGATTACTTTTGCTGGCAATTGTTCAAAACAGTTCAGAAAACCTTCTTTTTCGTGTTCGGTTTCGTGGACAGTGAGCCCTACAATGTCTGCAAAAAGTGGCAGCATATTAATTCTTGGTGATAAAGGTTGCTTGTAAAACAACAGCCTCGTTACTGACATCATTCTCTGAATGACTGTTTGTGCGATAACTGAAAGCCTTTAACATTAGATGCTACAATCTGTGCAGATGCTCATGCTTGGTACTTGCCACGTGGTGATAAGGAAAACACTACGTGATGCACACAACGCACGGCCCAGAATATAGAACTACAAAGTGCGAAAGACTGTGTAGTAGGGAGGAAAGTGTGCCACTCTACTAAGGACTAGTGATACGAAGGCAAGATGAGCATTGACGTGCATCCCTTCCCAGCAGTAGCTGGTGCAAAATGCGCTGCTCCATTTCAGCAGCTATTGTCTGTCACAGGCAAGCATAGCATGCGATTTGAAAAGTGCATTTGTAAAAACCGCTCGAAAATCAACCATATGGCCACTGGCCACCAGAAGAAGTTTCAACTGCCCAGGCCTGCTTCTGAGACAGCAGCGAACCTTTTTTAAAATGAAATTGCAGATAAATATGCTTAGATATATTGAGGTAAAAAATAGGTAGTGTTCTATAAGCATCAAGTTTTTAAACATGACATACTTTGATTTACATACTCATTTTTTGTACAGTCAACATGCCATTTTTAGGACTCTCTAAGAACCATCCGAAAAAATCAGGCAGTCCGAAATAACGATTTCAGACTATTTTACTTCACTCAAGCAGCCAAATCACTACAGCTACTTCCAAAATAGCCCTCAAAGTCTGTCAGTACAATTATCAGGTATTAAGGCGTCCGCACATGTTCTCTGAACACATTCCGTGTTAACAGGGAACCTAGCCAACCGTTTCTAGTTGTGTGCAGTATGCCACCAATTAGGCTACCAGCATCAATGCCAGACCTGCACTTAATGCACCCGTTTGCCTAGAGTGTTTGTCATGCCTGCTTAGTTCCTGATTACACATGGGCGCAATGATAGCAAGGTGCTTTCGTTCCTGTCAACAAGAAGTCTGAGTGGTGCAAAGAGGCAGCAATGAATAGCGACACAGCGCACTTAGGCTGTCGCCTATTAAGCCAGGCACCCATTGCTAAAGGTACATGCGTTACTGTGCGTATTTCCTTAAGACTACGTAGTGGGTGCATACGAAGTCCGAAAGCATTTCATGCACATAATTGCTAGTGGTTTAAAGCATGCTACCTATTGCACAGAATGCAGCCCAATGCTTAAGCTTCACTGACACAAGCCCCTTTCAGCTTTATTGATTACATTGTAGTAATCCATAATTCAAACTTCTCAAGTAACATAATAAAATCAGAAGTATGCACTAAGTGGTTGAAGTACACACTAGGGACAGAATATCGCTACCACGTTCGACTTGCTCAATGAATTTTTATTCTCACATAAAATGACCATCTTCTAGTTTTAAAGCATTTAATGTGCAGTTACATGCAGTGAGATATTGCAAATTTAAAAATTTGACATAATTTACTGGTTTTCGCTTGAGCCCAACTGAAATTCAAACCCTGCTACTATTCAGTGTCGCTTCCTTTATCTTCAATTGTAAGAGAATGACATTCTTGCATGCCTTTTTTCCAATCTTAACACATACTGTGCAGGTTAGTTGGGTCAGGACAAATGTAATCATCTTTTTTTTCATAATATGTGATGTATACCATTCGAACTTTTGAATTGAAAATTATTTTACCAAAATACTGTTTGTTTCAAGTTCGCTTTGAAACTAAAATTAACTATTTGCAAATCCTTACTGAAGACAGGCATCTTAATCTGACTGCCTGATTAAGGCATATGGGTTAGTGCAGTTCAAGACGCCTTGTATGTTTTTAAAGAAGATTATCGCAGTCCCATGGGAGCCTTCATCACCAGAAAGATGCAAGGTGAAAAAAAAACACACTTGGGCACGTCTTATTCTATTTACTCAACCTTTTACCCCCACTGAAGCTGAAGTTACCATCAAAATTCTAGCTGTCGAGGCTGTTTTGAAGCAGTTTGGTGCAATTTTTGCGATTTTTATGGGTTTAGAGCAGCTTGAAACAAAAAAAAAAACAGAATTGTACCAAAAATACACAATATGCACAGCTGTCTCACCCCAGAACACTCTATCCACGTGTGCAATGCTCTGTAGTAGTAACGGCCAGACATTCATTAATTATATTTTTGCATCAATGGGACTGTTGCAGTGGTGGCTGCACAATAAAACATTGCAACCACAATTTTTTTTTTACTTGGTTCCCTAAAGTGGCATTCCCTATGGTGTCATATTGGCGCAACAATATCTCTGGTTGTACTCAACCGGTCTCAATGATTCTTTTTTTTTTGTCAGTGTCAGAAAGCTGGTGAATTGGCAAGTGCAGTCGGACTAGTATATTGTTACATATTATTAAAGAACATTTATAAGAATAATTTTTGAAAGTATTATTTGGTGTCACAAATAAATTTTCAGATGCCTTCATTCTATTCGAGATTGTTGGCAAATATTCATTCTCGCCTGATTGAACCCATATATGTAGCGTTCAAGAGATTTCTGTAATTATTTCTGTCTTGAAATGTTTTTTCTCATTTTGTCAAAACTGCATTCTTGATCATGGTGTCATTTTGGAGGGACAATATCTCTGGTGGTACATGTTCTATCACAGTGATTCTTGTTTTAATAAAAAAGGGGATAAATGGGGAGTTCAGTAGGCATACAATTTGAATGAATAACATAGATGTTTTCAAAAAGTAATAATTTCTCAAGGGTGATATTATTACAAAAGTTTGACATGCTGTAACTTTGGCCTAAATCAGTCTAGAGCATTCATTCTTGTAGCACTGCAAGCTCTGGCTATACAGCATCATTTTTATATGCCACTGCCTTTTTATCACTTCCAGCATTTAAGAGAAAAATCACCTCCAAATTAGTCAATGCAAAAAACATGAATTTCTTAATATTTTGAAAAGTACACGTTGAACAGAAAAAAGTAATTGCATATTTAAAATCAGCATGTCAAAATATATAAAGGATGAAAGTTTGATAAAAATTCACCCATGAATAAAGAAATTTTTAAGTGGGGTCCCCCCCCTTAAAACCACAAAGTCGTTATGATAATCGCATGTTATGACACTTGATGGCAATGTACGTTTGTACTATGTAGTATTACTGTGACATTACATGTAGTATTGTTACGTGGAAAATAACAGTTGTCGGTCCGCAGCCACAACGCAGCTAGCTCACTGACAACGTCCACTTCTTTTCTCTCAGTCTGAGGCACCTTACTTGGGTATGCCCCACTATGCCCTCTTTCAGTCAGACGAAATCACGTAACACGACCCCTGGCGGCAAAAGCGCCGACCCGGCGAGATTACGGGGCCACAGCAGGAGCAGTGTGGTAACGCTTGAGCCTTGATACGTGGACGATGTCCCTTGACAGCAGAGCGGAAGAGGTTGATGGATTATCAGGGACAATTTCATATGTAGTGTCGGTCACTCGTCTAAGCACGCGGTATGGGCCCGTGAAACGAGAGAGAAGTTTTTCTGACAGGCCTGCATGTCGCGTAGGGGACCAAAGAAGAACGAGGGAGCCTGTTGGAAAGTGTTCGTCGCGATGCCGCTCGTCGTAACGATGCTTCTGCGAGTCTTGGGACGCCATTATTCTGCTGCGGGCAAGCTGACGAGCATGGTCAGCTCGGGTAATAGAGTCGCGTGCATATTCAGAAGTATACTGCGCAGCGGCTGGCAGGAAGGTATCCAACGGCAATGTTGGTTCGCGTCCAAACAGAAGGTAAAATGGCGAGTACCCGGCAGTGTCATGCCGGGAGGAATTGTATACGAACGTCACGTAGGGTAGTGCAAGGTCCCAATCACGATGGTCGGCCGAGACGTATTTCGATAGCATGTCTGTCAAGGTGCGGTTTAAACGTTCTGTAAGCCCGTTTGTCTGGGGGTGGTACGATGTCGTGAGCTTATGTTGGGTAGAGCAGGAACGCAGGATATCGTCAACCACTTTCGAAAGGAACGTACGGCCTCGGTCTGTCAGCAGTTGACGAGGGGCTCCATACACTAAAATGAGATCGCGTAGTAGAAAATCAGCGACGTCTGTAGCGCAGCTTGTTGGCATGGCTCGCGTAACTGCATAACGGGTCGCGTAATCCGTAGCCACCGCGACCCACTTGTTTCCGGAGGCGGATGTTGGGAAGGGACCAAGAAGGTCCAAACCAACACGGAAGAATGGCTCCGATGGGATGTCGATGGGCTGAAGATATCCGGAGGGTAGTCTCGACGGCTTTTTGCGACGCTGGCAAATTTCACAAGCGTTGACATAGCGACGTACAGAACGTGAAAGGCCAGGCCAGTAGAAGCGGCGGCGCACACGGTCATATGTGCGAGAGACACCAAGGTGACCCGCGGTTGGCGCGTCATGGAGCTCGCGTAGGACTGTAGAACGCAGGTGCTTTGGTATGACCAGAAGTAGGTCGTGACCATGGGGCGATAAATTACGCCGATATAAGGTGTGGTCCTTTAAGGTAAACATGCGAACGGAAGCGTCTTGCGGAGAAGATTCGAGCTGTTGTATTAGGCGGCTGATATCCGGATCGCGACGCTGCTCGTCCCCGAGATGAAGCAGCTGGGAGATGGAAAGGACGCAGCCCACAGAATCAGTGCTCGTAGGATCGCAGTCGGCCACAGGGTAGCGTGACAGACAATCCACATCTTTGTGCAGTTTTCCTGATTTGTACACTACGGTGTAAGAATACTCCTGGAGGCGGAGTGCCCAGCGGGCGAGACGACCTGTGGGATCTTTGAGGGAGGCGAGCCAGCAGAGAGCGTGGTGGTCGGTAAGAACTATAAATGGTCGGCCGTATAAGTAAGGGCGAAATTTCGTGACTGCCCACACCAGCGCTAGGCATTCGCGCTCTGTGATGGAATAATTACGCTCCGAGGTGGACAGCAGCCTGCTGGCATAAGCTATCACGCGATGCTGCCCACGTTGTCGCTGAGCCAACACAGCGCCTATTCCGTAACCGCTGGCATCGGTGCGCACTTCCGTCGGTGCCGTAGGGTCGAAGTGAGCCAGCACAGGAGAAGAAGTGAGCCAAGTGGTCAGGTCGGAAATGCTGCTGCTTGCGAGGGACCCCAGGTAAACGTCTCATCCGGTTTGAGTAAATCTGTTAGGGGCCGAGCGATTTCCGCGAAGTTCTTGATAAACCGCCGAAAATAGGAGCAGAGCCCCACAAAGCTGCGGACATCTTTGGCGGTTTTCGGCACAGGAAAGTCCTTCACAGCTCGAACTTTTTCTGGGTCAGGCTGTACACCGTAAGCGTCAACAATATGTCCAAGTATTGTAATGCGACGGCGACCAAACCGGCACTTAGATGAATTCAGCTGAAGGCCGGCGAGACGGAATACATCAAGAATTTTTGACAGTCTCTCAAGGTGCACTTCAAAAGTGGGAGCAAACACAATCACGTCATCCAGATAACAAAGACACGTAGACCACTTGAATCCATGAAGCAGGGAGTCCATCATTCGTTCAAAGGTGGCGGGGGCATTACATAAGCCGAAAGGCATGACTTTGAATTGGTAGAGGCCATCGGGTGTTACAAAAGCCGTCTTCTCTCGGTCCATGGGGTCCACGGCAATCTGCCAATAACCAGAACGAAGATCGATGGAAGAAAAGTAGGCGGCACCATGGAGGCAATCAAGGGCGTCATCAATGCGGGGCAGAGGGTATGCGTCTTTCTTGGTGATGTTGTTAAGGTGGCGATAGTCCACACAAAATCGCCACGATCCGTCCTTCTTTTTAACTAATACCACCGGGGATGCCCAGGGACTGGAGGATGGTTCAATAATGTCCTTCGCTAGCATTTTGTTCACCTCCTTCTGAATTATGCTCCGCTCAAAAGCAGACACTCTGTAGGGACGGCGGTGAACAGGGTTGGCATCACCTGTGTGTATGCGATGCTGGACAAAGGACGTCTGCCCAAGAGGTCGGTCACCAAAATCGAAAATATCCTGGTAGGCCTCGAGAAGATGTTGTAGGGCTTCAACTTGCGGAGGCGGAAGATCAGTGGCGATCATGTCTACAATTTGACGGCTGCCCGAATGTGTTGCGAGTGATGTGCGCTGCGGTGAAGCAAGTGTGTCTAAGGCAAGCACTTCAATTTGTGAATCGAGCAACGGACACAGGTGGGCCACAGAAATGCCTTGTGGGAGCACATGATTCATGTAGCCGAAATTGACAAGAGGTAGACAAGTTTTGTTATCTGTGATGCTGAGCCCCGTATAGGGCACTGCAACATTGTGCGCAAGGAGTACGTCGGTGAGAGGCGTAGCGTAATAGTCACCGTCGGGCACAGCTGGTGAGCACAGAAAATCGACGTACGTCACAGTTTTCGAGGGCAGGTGAACAAAATCGCTGCATTGTAATCGGCATGTAGGTTGGTACGGGGCGGCACTGATTTGTGGCAGTTCAAGGCGGAGCACACCAGCGGAGCAATCAGTCAGAGCAGAATTGGCAGCAAGAAAATCAAGGCCTAGTATGAGGTCGTGGGGACATGTTTCAAGCACGGTAAAAAGGACGACCACTTGATGACCGGCTACGGTAAGTTGAGCTGTGCACATACCGACGACAGGGACTTTTGCACCATCTGCAACTTGGACGACACTGGTCAAGGGGGGCGTGAGGACCTTCTTCATGCGACGACGAAAACGCGAACTCATAATACAGACGTGAGCGCCCGTATCTATCAAAGCTTCAACAGGTGTACCATCAACATATACTTCTAGGGTGTTCCGGTTCAAACGTAAGGGCAACAGAGGATTTTTGGGTAAGGTCCACAGGGCAGCTTCACCTCCAGAAGCTGCGCAGTCTAGTTTTCCGGGGACGCGCGGCGGTTGAACGATGGCGAGGGAGAGCGGCGACGTGTGTTTGAACGAGAAGGGCGGCTTTGAGGCGGTGGCGACGACGGGGCAGGGTGGCCGTAGTCCTCAGGGGCAGTAAATGCTGTAGACTGAGTGCGGGTCGGATAACGGTGGTTTGGTGGACGGAATGAGTTACTGTAAGCGGGGTACGAGCCAGAAGACATAGATGGCCAGTGACTGCGGCAGTAACGAGCGATGTGTCCTGCGCGACCACAGCGGAAGCAGATTGGCTTATCATCAGCTGTTCGCCATTCAGACGGGTTCCTGGTTCGAATAGAGTACGGACGGTGACGTCTCATGTCCACAGAAGCTATCGAGGAACCAGTATTATCCAGTGTGGATGCAGTGGACAGGATACCAAGGTTAGCGAATTCCTGGCGGACAACTGCCTGGATCAAGGCGACAGCTGGCGTTGAGGCGTCGGGCAACGTCGGTAGCTTGTTGGCAGCCGGGTAAGCGGCCTCGAGTTCACGTCGGACGATGCGCGTCACGTCTTCGGTTGTAGACAGATGACAAGGAGTGGCTTCGCAAGACGACGTTGCCGCGGTGTTGGGTAGGCGCTGAAACTGCTGCAGAATGCGTCGACTCTACGCCTGCTCGAGACGGCGGCACTCTTTGATCACGGCGTCGATGGTCGTTACGTTGGTGAATACAAGCAAACTGAACGCATCGTCGGCGATTCCTTTTAACACGTGCGAAATCTTGTCGGCCTCAGTCATGTTGGGATCGGCCCTTTGACACAACGCTAAGACGTCTTGAATATAAGTCAAGTAGGGCTCAGTGGACGTCTGTGTACGGACAGCCAATTGCTTTCGGGCATCAAGTTGTTGACCAAACGGGTTGCCAAAAAGGTCGCGGAGCTGTTGTTTAAACATTTCCCAGCTTGTGATTTCGTGCTCGTGGGTCTCAAACCAGGTGCGAGGGGTCTTGTCAAGATAGAAAATGACATTCGCAAGCATAACGGTTGGGTCCCAGCCATATTGCTTGCTGATGCGCTCGTACATGCTAAGCCACTTGTCCACATTCACGTTGTCCTCTCCAGTAAAGGTACCGGGATCACGGGGTTGCGTTAGGGCGACGTACCGGGTTGCTGTCGTTGCTGAGGTAGGTGGCGAAGCCGTATCCTCACCCGGAGCCATGGTAGCAGACTTAAGGAGGCATCCACTGCGTAGCTCCGTTGTCAGAAGAGCACCCAGTCCACCAAAATGTTACGTGGAAAATAACAGTTGTCGGTCCGCAGCCACAACGCAGCTCACTGACAACGTCCACTTCTTTTCTCTCAGTCTGAGGCACCTTATTTGGGTATGCCCCACTATGCCCTCTTTCAGTCAGTAACAGTATTGTAAATCACGTAACAGTATTGTGAAGCATGTATACAGGACATGTGTTTGTAAAGCATGAACATTATTTTCACTGCATTTACAAGCAGAGGAAGTTATTTTAACTGTAGATCCAAGCAGACGTGTGGCTCTGTGGCAGAACACCTGCTTTCCATGTAAATGACCAGGCTCAATCCTCACTTAGACTTGTAAACTCTTATTTTCATTTTTGTCAATTTTTCAGTCGCTGACAAGCTGATGATTTTCACTCACAACGAACAATGCCCATGCTGACACTGGAATGTTTGCGAAACGAGCTCTTTAACGCTATTGTGTCAATACGTTCATTTATCCCCGAAGTGGGGTTTTGTGGCAGTACGTTTTTTTTATATGCAGTGTCATGGCATAGCACTGCTAAACTACAGTGAAACCATCTTTACAGGGGGTTACGTACGGTCTTTAATACGCTTATTCATTCATTTCGAACACTTTGAACTTTTGA
Organism: Rhipicephalus microplus; assembly: GCF_013339725.1. Classification (NCBI taxonomy): domain Eukaryota; kingdom Metazoa; phylum Arthropoda; class Arachnida; order Ixodida; family Ixodidae; genus Rhipicephalus; species Rhipicephalus microplus. The sequence continues at coordinate 102,564,898 of NC_051166.1, read as the reverse complement.
ATTATTTAAATTAATGGATGAACAATAAAACAGTGCTAAAGGCAAATGAGAACAAGATACATAGACAGCTTGTTTTGTCCAGTGTTTAGTAATGTTGCATTCATCATCTACCATCAAGCACTAACCAGCCCTGTGAAGGACTTTGTTAAATCAGTGCCAAAGTGAATTAGAACATTTTATTACTTGTTCAAATATTTTAAGGACTTGATTATTTACACATGCCTAGTTTTCAGGGATAAAGTCACACTGGCTCAGCAGCCGCATACTGCCATACTGCTTACACGATTTTTCGGTGTTTATCCTTTAAAGACAGGAACACCTTTAGTTTTTTTTAAATGTTTCACCCAACGACACCTAGGCATTGCAGCAAAGAAAACATTTAAAATCTGCCATAGTTGCAATTGGATGCACTTTTGATCTTTCTGGCTTCAGCCTGTGAAATATTCAACGTGGCAGCCGTGGTGGCTTCAACAAATAGTTTCAACGTCCAAAATTCAGATCTTCTTGCCATTTACTCTAAGGGGCTTGTTGCAGTGCCATAAAAACGTCCAAACTTTCAAACATGTCCGAAAAATCTACAGTTGACTGTACTAAAGTTCCTTATATTGAGTTTTAACTATAATAGCATTTGTCCTCTGACTACCCTTAATAATACTGCAGTTTGGGATTAAACCTACCTATCATTGGTGTAGCTGATTCAAGGGTGCAGTTCCGCCATGTTCTTACTGCATAGTTAACACAAAACACTTGCACCAGTAGAAGGACTCCAACAATCATTACACCTTAGGCGACTCGTTCAAGCTTGTCCATCAGTTTGCTCCATATGCATGTAAATTTAGCATAAACGTTCATCCAGCATGCCTTTCGTGGCAAAGATGTAGAGAGTGCTCAATGCACACAGAAACATTCAGTAAAAAAAGTGAAATAAATAGTGATATCTTTGAGTGCTACTATAGTCTACGTTCCTGAGGCTTGCATTTGCACTGCGCTAGTCTGAGGGGAAAACACAGTGGCAGTGCTTTATCACGCATGAAGTGTTAGTCCATAAAGAAAAAAAAAAGTGAAGAGGAGTTTCTCAACCACACTTCAGGACTATTCCAAGTCCACACCCACTTCTAGGGCTTTCCATGGCCGAAGCACAATCTAATATCAGTACATTAAACCAAAAAGCTTACTTATTCACGTGAAAAAAAAAAAAGGCCCAGGTAAACACAAGTGCTCCAGGGTATGGAAACTGGCTGAGCCCAACAGCCTATACAAAGTAATACGCGAGCATATGACACAAAGCCTAAATGGCGAAATGTGACACTCTTTAAACTGAAATACACCAGCTTACAAATTTCTTGGAAGTTAGAAACCAAAAGAGCGCTCAACACGCTTTAACTTTTGTAAGCCAGCTATTAGAACTGGGAAACCCTTAATGTAGCAGCTGATCTTGACAATCTTCATCTTGCTATTTGTAATGAGTGTTATGCTGAGTAGCATCAGGAACATGATCATCAGAATGACTGCATGACCTCATTCTGTCAGTAACATAGCCATGCAGTTCAGCGCAGCCACATTGCATGACAATTGTGTGACACATTGAGAGCCGATGATAAGGAGCAGCATTGAAAGCAGCTGCAGTTATTGCAAACTTACATGAAACCTGCAACAATACTTCAAGTAAAAAAAAGGCAAAGTACTAAGTCCCAGAAATGTTTGGGAGTAGCGCAACTGTACCTCTGTAAAATTTTGATTAGGTTTATTGTTGCACACAGTGATATAAACCACGATTTTTACAAACGGCTAATACCTGTGAGGAATATTGCCTTTTGCAGTATTACATGCAGGCAATAACACAAAACAAACAGTATCCAAAAGAGAGATTCTACTCAAAAAAAGTTTTTTAAATCCATATTTTGAGGGAATGAAATTTTTATATAGGTTTGTGCACCAATTTCAAATATGCAATACGTTTTATGGTGAGTTGCCCTATTTACTCCTATAGCCGCCTTAATCTATTCAAAAGTGATTTTAACAACAGAGTTTACAACTTTGATTTTTTCAAGCAGAGAACCTAAACTTGAGAAATTGGTATAATTTTGAAAAAAAAAACTGCTTTTATTTTAGTAGAATCTCCCATTTCTACACTCTCATTAATGTTCTGGCATTTTTGCTGGAGGCACAAGCTCCTCCTCATCGTCAGACAGAATTTTTATAACATCGTGTGGTATTGATGCTGCTTGAGGCTTCGTTTTCTGTCCTTGCTCGAGGCTGCGGAGCTTGTGCCAGGCATTACAGGCAGTAGGTGAAGGCCAGAGCATGCCGTGCTCTTTTCAGCACCGGCGCCTTCTTCAAATGTCATACCTGCAGAAACAAAAGAGCTGTTCTAACCTTAACAACAAACAGCAACAAACGGCACTTTTCAGAGTGTATTTTCTTATCACAAGCTCATTTTATTAACGCCATTTGAGACTGAATGAGCGGTGCATAATAGAAAAATAGGCAGTGAAAAATACATTCATCATTTGCAGCGCACAAGCAGACAAGTCATGAAAGAAGAAAACGGGACAAGTGCTGGTCTAAAAACCCAGTATTGAATAGGTTCGAACTCGCCCGCCTACAAGTCCTACTAAAGAATACATTGACTCATCCTCTCTCTGCAATGAGTTCACAATGATGAAGGGTGCGAGTCTACATATAAGGAGAGTGAGTGAAAGACTATTAACAAAAGCTGGTTATACTTACAAATATGAGCGATTATTGGTAAATCAGAGTGGACACAAGTAACTGTTAGTGACTAAAAATAATTGCGCCTATAAACACAAATGAACACTAATAATTGTGAATAGAAGCAATAGTGAAAGTGAGAATTAGTGAGTACGAGTAGACACAAGCATAAATGTAACAACACACGAGTGAGCACATGGCCTACCAAAATGTTGGTCAGTAAGTACGAATGAGTATACACCAAGTCTACTGAATCATGGTACCTAATTACCTATTTCAATTGCACAATATCAAATACTTCCGAATCCCTATTTGTACCCATTTATGCGCTGGCACCCATGAAGACGACCGATTCACACAAGAGGCGCATCACGAAAAACATAAGTTCTTTTGGCCGAGTCCACCTTTGGTGTCTCTGAGGGAACAGAGTCTTTCTGTTTGTTACAATAAAGACCCCGTACTTTGCAAACTGCGACACTGGTCGAGCTGCTGGGTACCGTCGCCTTATGATCGCCAGTCCTGTGAGCAGCCCCGTTTCCAGCCCCACAAGGCACCTACCCATGGATTATCCGGTACACTGCTCAAGCCGTCGCCTTCAAGGTCTGCCCCCCCCCCCCCCCCCTCGCCCCAGAATTCAGCCCCTTATAAGGACCACCTCTGTCAACGGACACCCCTGTTCAAGAAATGGCCTCATCAAACAACCAACACAAGCAACAGTCCAGAACCTTCGTAATTCCTGAGCCTTTTCATGGTCACGAAAACGAAGATGCAGAGAACTGGCAAGAGCAGTTTGATCTGGCAGCAAAGTCTAACCACTTGATCTCTGACGATGAGAAGCTATTCAAGGTATACTTCGCGCTTGAAGACAACACTAAGACGTGCTTCATAAACGGCGAGAGAACTTCGACAATGTAGGAGGAGTTTTGCCGTCGGCTAATTGATACTTTCGGGAGTCAAGATCGATGTGAAAATGTGACACGCCTACACGAATCGCACATTCAACAGCCAAATGAGAGAGTCATGATGTCTGCTGAAGATAAGGCAAGTTTGTTTCACCGCGCAGATCCCAACATGTCCGAAGGGCTCAGTCATCTCATGCGCGGCGTCAAAGGAGAACTGTTGGCTAGCCTTGGGCGCAATCTTCGGACTCAGTGGACTAGTTTATTAAGGAGGCAACAGCAATCGAGCGGGCATTGCAACAGCAGTACCAGCAATACTATAGCCTCATGACTAGTGCTTCTGTAGGTGCCGGCTCTTTGACCATGCCTGATGAGAGCTGTCGACGCCAAATGATTGGCACACTGTATGTGAGGAGATTTCCAAAGAGAAGGCAAGGCAACCACCACTGAAGCCGAAGGTCACAGTTGCCTTCGTCGCTGAACTTGTGCGCCACAAATTCCGACAGGCGTTCACTTAACCCGAGCCTCGTTCGGAAGTGTCATACCAGCCCAATGCATACAGCTACGTAGATGCTGTTTGACGCCAGTTCTGAGCGCAATACCAGCCGAACGTATACAGGTCTGCTGAGCGCAATACCAGCCGAACGCATACAGCTGTGCAGACACTGTTCGTGGTTCGTTGTTCGTGCCAGTGCCACAGTACCATCAACCACCCCCTATTGCATTCTGGACCCAACGGGATCCTGTTAGGCGACCCCCACTGCGGAAGACCGATATAAGGCGGACTTCAGATCGCTGTCTTTTGTGCTATGATTGTGGGGAGCCGGGACATATTTATCGTTATTGCTCGTATCAGCCAGCTGGACACCATATCAGTCAGCCAGATACTTCACGCCACAAGTTTGACGAAAGCGGTGCCTTCTTTCATGACGACTCTGCCAGCTGGCATTAAAGCTTCTCTAACCTGCGAACACACTCGCCATCACCAGCCCGTTCTTCCCCAAGCCGCCGAAGTTTCGCTGATGCACCAGTGGTTGGTCTCCCAGCCCACGACAGGGAAACTAAAAGCAGCGATCTCCAGGGGAAAGGTTGCAGATCCTCAAATGGCTTAAATCCCCCATTATTGCCGAAAGCAGACGAAACCAACAAAGGAAATTGCATGGAGAACACTGTGACTGCCAAACTCACTGTGACGATTGACGGGCGAGAAGTGATGGCCTTGGTTGACACTGACTGGCACTGACTTTGCTATCATGAGTGAGCCACTGGCCAACAAACTCAAAGTCAGAATGGAATGGACAGGTCCCTTACATTTGCAATGCTATATATATATGTCTCGCCCAAGGAGGGGGAGTATACAGTATGTTGACCGCGGGGGGAGGGGGGAAGGTATTGCGATAGCAATTATACGAACACTGCCAGCGGAACTTTGCGGTCGCCGCTGAACTTTACAGAATCCAAACCGATAACATCACTTACGCATTGTCTCTATTATGTGCAAGTAAAAGTGCCCTAGCGCTAAGGACGAACGCATCTGAAGCAGAGATTAAACGACCCGGCAGTCACCGTTGCACGAAGGGCACATGCCATCGCTCCGCATGCAAAGCCTGTCGTCGCTTGCTTGCGAGTTATTGCAAGGCCTGTCGCCGCTTGCTTACGAGTTATTTCCTCAGGCAAGAGACCATAGTACAGTCCTGCCGACCACTCACTCGCCTTCCCCCAGCTCGGCCTTTTCCCAGTTCGGCCTTCTTCCAGCTCGGCCTTCGCTCGTAGATCAGACGCGTAAGAAAAAAGAACAGGTAGTGTCAGGCACTCTTTTTGGCAACCTTTGCGGTTGACCAAGAAGACCTACCTAAATTTGGCCAGGAAGACCTATGCATACCAAGCGATTGAATGATGAGCACATCTCGATCTTGAAACTTGATGTCAGTGCTCCTTTAAAAAAAACCCTGCCATTAGGTTCGATGACCCCTTGAGAAGCATGGTTCGTTTATCTCCTTGAGGGAGAGGGGAAAGGGTACGCATAAAGGAAAGGTAGAGAAAGTGTGTGGTGAGATGTGGGCATAGGCATGCGCAGTTCCCCTTCCTAGTACAGGTAGGGGAGAGTGAAGGTCTGTCGCAGCCCCCTCCCCTGTCCCCTGGAGTCGCCGCGCCACTCCCTGTTATTTCAATGTAAAGGGCTCACTATGCACTTCTCCCACCGCAAAGGTTAACAGCGGCAGCCCCACCGTTAGCATGCCTAAGGGCGTGGGTGCGTCCGTTTGCAAACACGCTCACCCTGCCCCGTCACGTCAAGCAAGTGCTCCTGGCTTTCTCCTTACTCTCCTTTTTTTCTCTCTCGCGTGCCCTGCGGCAACACCAATTCAAAATACGCCACCATCACTTTCTGGAAGGCTGGCACAACCAACAGCCAGATCAACCGTACCACGGGGTCACTGCCGTCCCTCTACTACAATAGTTTTATCTTTTTTTTTTGCAATAATATGCGTGACCTTAAAAACTGTACAGCCTTGCACGATTCCGCTGCTCCTACTCGGCAGGTCGCATGTTCTGGCGCTATTTTCGCATCTCGAAAGCGTAAATTGAACTCAGTTGAACCTTGCTACAATTTATTACGTGGCCAGGCAACCTTGCTCAATTGGCCAGACAAAGCACTGCAAGCGTAGAGGAAAACTGGATTTCCAGAAGATTTTCCTATGATCCGTACAACCAGGAGAAACGTTCAAAACTCGGGAAAGTCCCGGGTGATTCGAGAGACTTGACAGGTATGTATTAGGGATGGACTTCTTAAGGAAATACACAGGGTGTCTACCAATGCTCCTTTTCGAAATTCCCTCATTTTTGCAAGTTTTCCATCATGACTTAAAGAAAATTCCATGACCGTTATGTCTGCTTAGAAACCTCCATGCGCTGGAAACAGACCCATAAGTAGTAAAAAAAACTAAGGCAATCTAATAGAATGAGCAAATAAATGAGTAGGTGCTCAGAATATTATGAGCACATGTGGCAAATATGAAGAAATATGTATATATGGCCAAAATGATACCCGTAAGCCAGATAAACAGCAAGTTGGCTGTTTGGCAGAATGAAAACACACGAGTTAAAATTAACTGCAGCTGAAAGTTTCAAGGAGCCCACAATAGTCCAACAACGCAGCCAAAAATGCTAGGAAATGTAGAAGTGGCACCATCTCGTGGCACCTGTGTTGTTTCGAAGGATGCTTGGGCCCAGCCGGTTCTACCACTCGAGTATATTCTAGTTCTTCATAATGGTTACAACCCAGGCCACTTAGGGTGTGGAATAACATTTTCAGCTGACATATGGCTTCAGAAATTCTACCCGAAAAACTAAGAAAACACGCACGAACTATGGCAAGCAGGCTATTGATTATAAGATCATACAATTGCTAAACCTTCACGAATCGAATATAGACTTTACTCTGAAAACTAAACAATTTAAATGTCATCATAAATCCTTTCTTCTTTTGACTAAAGACATAGTAGATCCATAGGCTTTTATACTTAGGAATACTTGTATACTGAGTTGATTTTTTTTTTTCTTACTGTGAACAATGATACTTAAACAGAATCGTTTGATACCAAAATTGTTTCCTGTTTATGTAAAACATATTCTGAATGTATATCATGTAGAAATAAGCTATGTAACTAAATAAGATATGTATAATGTCACATATTTGTATATGTATGTTACTGATGTGTGAATATGTGTAATATGGCACTGATGCAGACTGTATCAGGAGGTCAAGACCTCGTCAGGCTATTTAGCCTTTAGTCTTTGCCTCCCGCAGGGAAGTTTTTGTACTTTTTTTTTTTCCTGCAAATAAACTTTGAAACTTTTGAAACTTTGATAGGACTGGATTACATCAACCTCTATTTACTGACTTTGCTATTTAGGACGTTCATTGGATTGCATCTGATAAGACCTGGATTGCTGTATTTCTTATTGATTTGCATCCCCACTTAAATTGTACACCTCTAATATATACTTTTCAGCAAAAAATATTTATATCTATATACTACTCGTGTATTCTGTGCACCATGTGTTGACAATAACTAACAACGTCACACTAATGGAGCCGCACAGTATAATCCCCTCCTATTTTTTCTACGACGAGCACATGTACGTTGATGTTTTATTGTTTTATTTCACTGGGCTCTGACGCTCAGAGTTCTACAAAGTCCTCAGATGTCAGCAATAAATGATAGCAGTAGCGTTTAAAGCGATGACATTCGAACATGTGCCGGCAAAAAGGAATCTGTCTGGTTGACACAGCTCCCTAGATTCCACAGGTTTATCATAGATAAAGGTGGGTTACTTTCGCTTGTGTACTCTTTTTCTATGGACATAACACTAAAACTAATGGCAGATTCAATATTACCATCTTAAGAAACTGAAACGAAAAGTTTAGATGAAGTCACCCTACTCTACTTTTAAAACGTGAGCTATGGTTGCCTCCCTATGAATAGAATCAGTGGCCCTTTTCATTTCAGGTGAGTGAAATGGGCAGCATTCATGGACAGTATTAAGGCCAATACTCCACGAATTATTGGCCCTTTTAGGGCGAACTGTTCCCATATATGGTGTGATAGGTACTTTTAACAACGGTACATAATCGAACCTGTGATGTGCAGCTAGGAAATGTGTTATTTATGGCCAACTGTTCCGCGTAAAGATGCATGTGAAAACGTTTCTCCTGCGAGAAGCAGTGGCACCAGAACAAGTGCGAGGTGAACTAGGCCCGTCCTGCCACTTCAGCGGCACACAGCAGGCCGCACATTGTTTTTTATCTAGTAGCCATGCCTCTGCTAATGGCAGTTCTATCTGAACCGGAAGGCTTTCAAGCCGAGCCGGCACACGAGCCTACATTTTCGCCTCCACCGAAAATGCAGCCGCTGTGGCCGGGATTTGATCCCACGACCTGTGAGTCTGCAGCTGAGTACTTTAGCCACTAGACTGCCATGGCGGGTGAGCAACAGACATCAGAATAGTCAATGTACCAACATGAAAGCTAGAGAACGCTTTAGACAACGTGAAGGACAAGCTGCCAAGTGAAAATTTCCACGATCTTTTTGATACTTTAGGCTGCCACAATTGTGAGAACCAGTGCATCGGTGAAACCACTGATTTCAAGAAAAGAGTTAAACACGAATACGACTTCAAGAAACAATGCGTGACCTCCTATGCCCTCACTGAACACGTGGAATCTAATGGCCACTAAACTAACTGGCACCTGTTCTGGCCACAGAAAAACATGCATCTACCTGCACGTGGAATACAAGCACATACAGACAGCTGCACTTACACTGAACAGGAGTGGTGGGACACTTCGGTAAATGTAGTCACGGTGATTACATCATGTACTTAGGCATATTTATATACCCTGTGCCTTTCGTATGGTTATTATTGTGAACATGGCTCCCGTAACGGGTGCCGAAACATCAGTAAACTGTATATTCCTTTTCTAGGTGTATCCCCTTCACATCTACACTAAGAAGCAACAATTACGCACTGCTGTTTATCATTTTTTTTTACAGCATCTTCTTGCTGTTTACTGTAGTTGCAGCCAAAGGAGTGGCTTTTTAAGCTTTGATCAATGGTGATGTTCATTTTCGAGACGATTGCACAGGCTGCCATCAGTTTCCATGATTAGGGCAGATTGTTCAGAAATTCCCCAACTTTTCCCTGACTTTTTCCAAAAGGATACGAATTCCCTGACTTTCCCGGGTTTTCCAGGTTGGTAGACACCCTGAGTACAGCACCGTTGCCAACATATGAGACGGCATAATAACATTTTCAGCTGACAACAATGCGACTCATGATGCAAAACAACGACACACGGTGTTACGTGTAGTTGACGAGGACGTGTGCATATAGCCGCGATCATGCAGTCTTATTTAAGTCAGCTGCCGTGCGCAGTGTAACGAAGAAGCACTAGCCGAGCATGCAACTGCGCTTCTTTTTCGTCAAGGTGTCGCCATCACTTGTGGTATCGTCACCTTATCGATGGGCACGCAGAGGTGCTACTGACAAATTTCACGAATGAACACTGACACATCCGTAAAGGCACTACTATGGCTTACCACGAGGAGCTCGACGACAGTTACGACTGTCTTGCTATGCAAGAGAAGGCAACGGCTCTTAGACTACCCTGTACACCTACTGTAGACATTGGACCAAGTTTAACACCGACTGAAAAATGTCATCTTATGAAGCTGCAAGACCAGCTTAGGGACTGCTTCTCAACATCACGAGCTCATCAGACGACGCTGACCAGACACCACATCATCACGGAAGTAACAGCTAGACCTATCCGACAGAACCGGTACCGTGTTGCTCAGAAAGAATGTGAGGCAATACAGGAGTAGGTTAAGAACATGCTGGAGGATGATGTAATACAACCATCAGAAAGCCCTTGCACGTCACCTGTGGTGCTTGTCAAAAATAAAGATAGTAGCCTGCATTTCTGCATCGATTATTATAAGCTAAACCACGGTACTAAGAAAGATGTTTCTCCATTGCCATAGACCGATGGCTCTCCAGACAGGCATGTGCGTTACTTTTCATCTATGGATCTTAAAAGTGAATAGTGACAAAAGAAGGTTGATGACTGTGATCATGAGAAGACCACTTTTGTGACGCCTGATGGGCTTTACGAATTCAAAGTCCTCCCGTTCGGTTTATGCTCAGCCCCAGCCACATTTCGAAGATTTATGAATACTATTTTGCCCAGTCTCAAATGGAAAATGTCTTGTGTACCTTGATGACGTGACGGTTTTTTCCACGTTGCCACGTTCGAATAACACCTAAAACGGCTGCTGTAAGTTTTTCAAGCCATATGATCCGCAGGACTCGCATCGAAGCCAGAAAAATGCCACTTGGGTTTCGAAGAGCTTTAGTTCCTGGGACATGTGGTCAGTCGTGAAGGTGTTAGACCCGACATAGACAAAACTGCTGCAGTCGCAAAGCCCGCGGATAAGAAGGGAGTAAGACCCTTCCTTGGTCTCTGCGCCTAGTACCGGCGATATATAGCAGACTTTGCGCACGTCGCCTCTCTACTTACCCTCCCAACAAGAGAAGATGTTATGTTCATATGGGGTGAGGAGCAAGACAAGGCATTTATCGAGTTCCAGCAGCGTCTACAAACTCCACCGTTGCTCGCTCACTTTAATGAGGATGCACTATTAGCCATACACACAGACGCCAGAAATTTTGGCCTAGGTGCTGTTCTGGTCCAGAGTCATGACAGTGCCAAGTGAGAGGTTGCTTACGCTAGCCGAACCTTGTCACGCAGAGTCCAGTTTATGCACGAATAAGGAATGTCTGGCGGTCGTTTGGGCAGTCGCAAAGTTCCACCCATATTTATATGGCTGCGCTTTGCAAGTGGTAAGCTATCATCCCTCCTTTTGTTGGCTGACCAACATAAAAAATCCTTCTGGATGTTTGGCACGCTGCAGCTTATGTCTTCAGGAGTGGAACATGACAATATTCTGCAAATTGGGAAGGCAGCATTTAGCTGCCGACCGCCTTTCAAGATCATCGATTGAATCAACGATCACAGAAGACAAAGAAGGCATCGGCTTTTTAGGAGTTGTCGATGCGACTGTCATCTCTCAGCAACAGCAAGACGATCGGGAGCTTAACTCATTGATCGAGGTGTTGAAAGAACGAGCCACAAGTGCACGGAATGTTTTCGATAAGTTTGCCATCATCATGTTTATGGAACGAAATACTGTACAAGAAGAATTTCTCTTCAACAGGAAAGAATTATCTCCTGGTAGTTTCCGAAACTCTCCGCAAGGAAATCTTGCAAGCATGCCATCACGAAGCCGCCTCGGGCCACCTAAGTTATATCCGAACTTCTATTAACTGGCAGCAACGAAACGTTCTACTGGATAAACCTGCTGAGCTGTTCCATTCTATTTCAACTCCATTTGCACAGGTTGGCATGGACCTCGTAGGCCCATTTCCAATAACAAGTAATGGTAACAAAGAGATTATAGTCGCGACTGACTACCTCACTAGATAGGCAGAAACCAAGAAGATTTCAAGCGGCACTGCAGCTGAAGCGGCACAATTCCTAATTCAAAACATTGCCCTGAGACACGGTGCTCCTGTAGTAGTCATAACGAACAAAGAAACTGCGTTCACAGCTGAGCTTCTACACAACGTACTTACACTCAGCGGCACTGCGCACAGGAAGCCAACAGCTTATCACCCACAAACGAATGGGCTTACTGAACGCCTCAACGAGACCATTGCAGACATGCTTTGCATGTAGGTCGACATAGATCACAAAAATTGAGACAAAATTTTGCCATACGTCATTTTCGCGTATAATACGGCCCACCAGGAAATGAGAATGACTCAGTACAGACTGATCTATGGCCAATAAGTGACTACAAGCCTCGATGCTATGCTGCCCCATGTTTCAAATGATTCGGACTTCACTAAGCGAGCCAAGGAAGCGAGGCAACTTACCCAGGTCAGAATAACCAGCCAACAAAACGAGATACCCATTGGTACAATCTCCGTGATCAATCTGTAGCTTATACACCAGGTGAAAGAGTCTGCATTTGATCACTTGTGCGACAGCCTTGTCTGTCGGAGAAACTTCTACGCTGATACTTTGAACCGTATAAAGTACAGTAGACGCGCGATAATTCCAACTCTGATAGTTCGTACTTTCGGTTAATTCAAACAAAATTTAATTTTTTGGATGGCCCTGTATTTTTTCAATGTATTTGAAAGCCTCTTAATTCAAGCTGCATCATTCAGTTAATTCATAATTTTTGCAGTCCCATACTAAAAATATCTGCTGCTTTCCCACTATTATTTAAAAATTGCATGCTTATATAATCCTAACAGTCTAAAAATAAAAATAAGCACTTCAGGCCTTCAAGGAAAAAGGTTTTGCTAGTAAACAAATGTTTGAAACAAAGCACACACACGGTAAACCGTGATGCTTCTCAACTGGTATAGAGAGGGCCTTGTGCTGAAGTCACATACCTATAGCAAAGAAGCAGCTGGCAATTCACGATTTCTTTAAAGGAGCTGATCAGCACTAAATGACCAATAAGCTAGTAGGCAGGGCTCATACAGAATATTTGACTGAAAGTTCAGGAGTTTTTAAGGATATCAAGGATGAAAAATTGTAAAGTTCAGTGTTATCAAAATTTTATTTGCTTGCAGCGCAGTTTTCGCATGAATTTCTTTTTCAACAGAAGCTAGCTTCTGTGGAAAAAGAATGTTAGCCTTGACTTAGTAGGCAAGGTCTTTCTTCACTTCAGCTTCTTCCGAAAATTGGTCTGCACATTCCAGCACGCACTTGATATGGCTTTTTCACAACCTCGCAGGTAAAGCGTTGAGAAATATACAGCAGCTCTGTCAAATTCTCAACCGCAACCTGCTTGTTGATGCTGAAGCCTCTTTCGCAGAGGCCTGCCCATGGCTCAGGAGGAAAAGTACTTTCACCACAGCCCATAACTGGGAGAATGAAGCATCGTGCTTCAGCAGCTGCATGAAACAACTGTCAAGACGTTCGTAATCTTTCTTTAGTTTTGTAGTTCATGTCGTTTTCTAGACAAAACTGAATGTACTGTGTACACACAATGTCGTGTTTGTGCTCAGAGAGAAGCGTGTGGTGTCGAAACCCGACAACCCACAAACAACAGGGTACCTCAGGGTACTCCTATTCATGACTTTCAGGATCATGTTCCCGAAGAACTTCTGGCATTCGTACCTAAACTCAAGAATACACTTGGTGCTAGCTTTGCATCATTTCAAAAGCTTCTCAGCTGCACGCCCAACATCCAACCCTTTCAAGTTCTGTGTAAACGGCAGCAACTTCGTGATGCTAATGGGTTCTGGGTGATTCCACGAGAGAACGACACGGGTCCAAAAGTTGATAATTTAGATTTCATTGAGTATTTTATATTTCGTGCACCTCTCACCAGGTAGCCCGAAAGTCAACTTCGTTTTATGATTAACGGCATAACTTACGAGAAAAAAATATCAAACTTCACCAACACCTAGGCATCAATTTCGTCACCTGTCATTTTCGAAAATTGCAGATGCTATAAAAAGACAATTTTTTTTGTTTCAAGGAAGATATTTTTTACCTGAAATGCATGTCCAATGAAGAATAAAAACATATGGTTTCAAGTTTGTAGACCTTAAGAAAATAGCTTTTAAAAATGTGTAATTTTGCGACAGTTTAAAATAAGTTACGTATTCCCCATTTTTTTCCTCCGAAAGTAATGCAAGCAGCGCTTTAAAACTTGACAAGTTTTAAGGATATAGTGCGTCTTAAGCAAGGTCGTGTGGGCTGGCATGACATGCCCCAGCCTACTCATGCATGCATGCCATAGATGTATAGTTTCGGCGTTCTATGTTATGTATTACCCGTTTCTGTGGGATGGATCAGTCAGTGCGTGTACTTTTAGATAGGCTGGCATGGATCATGTATCGTAACCGCGATACACCACGTCGCTCTGCTGAAACTGTGGTCAGAGACGACGCACTAAACACAAGCTAAGTATTGTCAGGCTTGGCGAAAGCAGGATGCAGGAACAACGAGAAGACGAACGCGAGCGAAATGAGGTAATAGTAGCAGTAGTAGTAGTAGTAGTAGTAGTAGTGCTATATAGTAGTAGTAGTAGTAGCAGTAGTAGTAGTAGTGGCATATATGAGTGGTTTTACGTGAAAAAACCACGATGTGATCATGATGGATGCCGTAGTGGAAGTCTCTGGAAATCCCAACTATCTGGTGTTCTTTAACGTGCACTAACATAGCGAAGTACTTGGGAATCTACCTTCTCGCCTACATATATAGATGCGACCGCCGGGGCCAGAATCTAACCTGCGACATTTGGGTGAGCAGCAGAGCACTCTAGTCACTGGTCCACCGAGGTGGACAGGAAACGAGGGCCAATTAGTGCATAGCATCTCGCGGCCATTGAAAGCAAAAATAATAATAACAAGTTGACATTAAGTTTCCGTGTTTTATTATTTCTTCCAGCGTTCATTCATTGTACTCATTTTGAAAGGGCAGCACAAAGACACAGGGAAAAGAAAGACATAGAGACAAAGGGCACCGTCTTTCTTTTCCCTTGGCCTTTGCGCTTCCCTTTCAAATTGACATGAAGCAGCTAGCACACACCAAAGTACTCCTCATTCATGCTACAGAACAGAACACACAAACTACACATGTCAACTAGAACAATGTCGCGTGCAACGCTCTTCATGGGGTGCCATTTAAAATGCAGGATATAATCGGGGGGCGCGGTGCTGATGTCTTGGAGAACCGTGACCCTCCCATGTCGTATAATGAATTGAGAAAACATTTTTACATGGCGCGGAGACAATACCCTCCACCGCACAGAAAACTAATCAGACC
Organism: Rhipicephalus microplus; assembly: GCF_013339725.1. Lineage (NCBI taxonomy): Eukaryota > Metazoa > Arthropoda > Arachnida > Ixodida > Ixodidae > Rhipicephalus > Rhipicephalus microplus. The sequence goes on along the minus strand of NC_051166.1, from coordinate 102,549,871 downwards.
TCAGGCTCTGACACTCAGGCTTCTTCAGGTCGAGGCGTACCCTAATACCGCGCTATTGAACAAAATTTATCCCAAAATACAGCCAACTAATACATGTCCTTACTGCCACGATATAGCTACCTTAGAAAATATGTTCTGGCGGTGCCCCACGTTACACTGTGGGGAAATCATCACGCCGTCCATATGGGAGGGTGCTATTGCAAGCTCTGGACTTGAACAACAGCTATGGGCAGACCACCGGGCCCGCGACATAGCAGAGAGACTTGGTCTTGCTGTTCCGACGTGGGAGCGGCCAGCAACGTGCTAAAGCACGTTCCAATGAACCAATAAAGTTCATTCATCCATCCATTCATATAATCAGTAGATTGGACATTTTTTGTCTGTTTTTCTAGACATAGCTCGCATTTAACCAAGTTCTGATAATGATCGCACAGTGAGCGACATCAAAGAACCAATGTGAACCTTGTGGAGGTGCTGACACCCCTTGTAAAGTTCTTTGCACTGCGTGGCGCACGTGTTTCGCGCAGAAGCCACGTTTTGGGGTTACAAGTATTGAGCGGTAGGTGGTGTTGTGCTCGCGAGTGCAGATCACCGTTATCATCATCATGGTTGCTGGAGCGGTAACGCCGGTGGCGACCCCTTGCGGCAGGCAAGCCTTGGTGGCGGCAGAGAAAGTTGAGCGAGTCTCTTTCTGTGATGGCGTTTGGCGTGAACAGTTGTCTCTCGCTAGAAGGCCCCGGTGCACGGCACCGCGGGCCGTCTGCTAGGGTACTTTGTGGTGAGTCAAGCATTGGCGATGCCACTTTGGTGGGTGTGTTATTGCGTTTGTCATGTTCTGGAGTGTATGGTAATATTGTGTAAGGATGTCTTAGCGTGTTTGTCACGATTTATGTTATAATTATTTGGCTGACGATATCGTCGATCATAAAGTAGTTAAACAAACGTGTGTTGGCTTGGTTTGTTTTGACCGCGTCTGATGTGCCCGTAGACTCTAAGACCAAGGCACTTGCCAGTTCAAGATCCTCCAACCTAAAAAAGCAGCGTAAAAGCAGAATTATTTCTCGCTGTACGTCACTCCCTCTACTTTGGGGCGCACGCCCGCTAGAAGGGCAAGTGGCACTTAGAGGAAATTTAGCGTTTTTTCGCGACATGTAGTGTTACAAATCCTAACAAGCATAATCCGGAATGCCCAGTGCACCCATTACGCCTGTCAGCTCGAAATTCCCAAACCTAGTGAGGGGCTCTTTGAGGTGTTTATCGTCAGGGGAAAAATGAATCCTACACAACTAGACCTCGCATCCCTCCCTTCTGCATTATCAGTAGTCTGGTTATTTGCTCCCGCGCTGCCCTTCCCAGCAAAAAAGAATTGAGAGAGACCCAGGAGTGTGTTGATAGGACGGTGTACACTTGACTTGCAATGCTAGACAATAAAATGAAAGACCGTAATCTGCATATCGCACGGGAAATAGATGCCTCTGTTCAACTAATGGTGCCTTCGTGCTATTTTAAACAATATCATTCTTTTTTTTTTGCCTCCTGATGCAGATTTAAGTCATCGATGTTTTTGTTTTAAATTATTTCATTTTTTATAGAAATTTATTGCGCCTTTATTCATGATTTTCAAGGCCCAAAACAGTGTTTTTCCTGCCTGTATTTATCGCCTAAAACACGCTTTTTTAGTGCCCCTAAATCCGACCTCTAGTGATAACACCAATGCCTAATCATAATGTGTGGTGTCAACTCACCCAGAGTCGTCTATCTGAGAGCTTCTGATAATTCAAACTCCTCGATATTTGAAACAAAATTCAGAGATTGAATTAACGAGAGTCGAGTGTTTTGCACCATCTCAGTGACGTCACCTACAAGGTCATTGCTGATCGTTCATTTCGTTTAAGATGTCGTCCGCATCTGCCTGAGACTGTGCACGTAGTGCGCATACAGCCGTATCTTTCGGACTGATAAGGATATTGACCAGCTAATTGTACATCGATAAGATGATGCTCTTTCTAGAGGGAGGCTGATGCCGCGTACCTATTAGTGCCCAGCTATGCGCTGGCGTCGGTGAAGACAACGACAAATCTGCACGACAGGTACAGTTAGTATGAGGTAATCATTAGCGGTGTGTTGCGTGTAGCGCAATTAATGCGGCTGATGCAGAGCGCGGAGCCAGTTCTTGACCCGTCAACTAACGAAGCTGATCGGTTCCGCGAAAGCGAACGCGGGGACCTGCACACGGGAAATAAAGGAGACCCCTTCGTTGACACGGTTCACGAGCGGCGCCGTCAAGGTCGCCCCCGTTTGGGACTAGAAGGGGAAGGCTTACTCGGATGAGTGTCTGGCAAGAAGCAGGCCAGGTGCCGCCATCCGAGTTTACGCCATTGTTGGCATGCACGTGTGCCATTGAAAATGACGCGGGGCCGCGACCACTGGGCTGACCGAGACATAGTGGCGGCATGGAGACGAGCATACCCTTCCCCGCTGTTTGTCATTACCGAGTGTTAGGATGTACAGCTATCGCATGCACAGCTGGTAAGCGCACAGAGCCCAACAGTGTACTCACCGATCTTAAGGAGGCTTCTACGAAGCAACATTTAATGAGAGAGCTGACATGGCTCGAGCGTGAGAACGGCTGCCGACGGAGGCAGCGCGGCCTGATATGGGAGAGAGTGTGACCGGCTGAAAACCTATCCCCTCTCGTGTTATAATTCATAACATGATTTTTACCACTGTAGTGCCTGTTATGAAAGTGTTTCTGCGATTGGTTGTGATGATGCGAGTCCCAACGTGTGATTGGTTTGTGTGAAGACCCTTTGTTCAACTGAGGGTTGAAAAGAGGATGTTTGAATCTGAAATGAGAGAGCGGAGGTTCGGGCTTCGAACTGGGCAGACGCCTGAGGCTGCAATAAAGCGTCTCTTCACCGGACTTCGGCTCTTCCTTTGCGCTGCCACCGTGCACTCGAGTCATCGAGGGGACCCATTCCGAACCTCAAACATTTTCCTTCCTTAGCTAGTGTAGAAGCTAGTCAAGGAGGAGGAAATTAACTGGCGCAGTCGACGTGGAGTGGAGAGCCCGCAGCGAGGAAGGTGCTGAAGTCCAGGAAGCTGACAAGCTGCTCACCGCTTTTGGGACCTGCTGGTGCTCTGCGAGATGTAGCGTCATGACTCTCGCTGTTTTGGGACCTATTGGCGCGCTGCGAGAAGCAGTATTGGAATTTAGCACGAGCCTGCTGGTCAAGGTTAAAGCGAGGAGTTAGGCAGCGCAACAGCGCTGCGCGTCGGTAAACGAGAGCCGAGCAGCAGAGACAGTCGGCGTGGCCGACTTTGGACAGCGACAGAGGCGGTCCGGTAGAGCATTCGGAGCATCAAAGGATACGTCGCCACCAGCGTTGGCAACGAGACGAATGCCGTTCCAACCAACGTGGTCATCGGGCAACGCATCATTACAAGGTGAGGCCTGTTTTACGCACTCTCAGGGCCCCCAAGCTTTCTTTTAACTGAATGCACTTGCGCTCATGCACACTCTGGGAGATGGCGGATTCAGAGCGAAATGCCATAGAAGGTGACAGTGTGAATGAATCGGATCGCACCCACGAGTTGAAGTTTGAGATTGAAATGTTAAAGCTCAAGCTTGAGCTAGAGAAAGTGAAGTAATCACGTGCCTTGTTAGAGGAGCCAGAAAACCAGAACCGGCATTCTAGTGTCGCACAGAACGCAAAAGAACTGAAAGTAGTCTTAGCACTTATGCCCACTAATGAGCCGATGATTCCAGCCTGGTTCAGGAATGTGGACGCTCTTTTTGCAGCATTGAGCATACCCCAAAAAGTAGATGGCACGATTTTATTACCATTCTGAAGTGAAAAGATGCGCGTGTTCATTGCCAATCAAACAGAAGCTGGGGTAATGCCGTACTTGGATTTAAAATCTAGAGTGCTAAAGGAGCTGCGAATGACTTCAGTCGACTATCACCGAATGTTTCTGGAAGTAAAGAGAGAGGCAGATGAATCTTAGAGCCAAGTGAAGGCGTGCCTGAAGACTATGTTCACGTACTACTTTCGAAGTATAGAGGTAATGTCGTTCGATAGTCTTCAGGAAGTACTGATAGCTGACAGGCTGAAGCAGCTAATGCCGAGTGATGTCCACTCATTGGTCATTCAGCCGGAAATAAAGGGCTGGTTGAAGGCCAAGGATATTGCCGAGTTAGCTGCCAATTCTGAAAAGAGTCTCAACAGCGGCAGGTAGGGAGTTGCGCAGTGGAGTAACCGTGGTACTGCGGCAAAGAATCAAAGTTGCCGGGCGCAAGCCAAGCACTTCGCTAGTGCAAATTTCAGACCTAATTCAGGAGCGTGTTTTTGCTGCGGAAAACGGGGCCACTTCCAGCGAGATTGCGAGCTCTCACGTGAGACTGCTGCTATTACAGCCGAAGTATCTGGTAACTTCCCAGAATACGCGATCATTTGAAAGCCGAGCCACACCGTCGCGACACTTTAGAGTTAGGAAAAATTCCCTAATGAGGAATCCGCAAATTGAGATCGTCGTGGGGAACAAGCCATCTTTCGCACGTGTTGACTCAGGCGCGTATATAACAGTGGTACATGAGAATGAAGTGTCCGCTGATATTTTGGGTCAGAGTAGCAGCCCAATAGAGCTAACCGACGCTTTTGGGCAAGGTGTGACCGCGCATCTAGTGTGGATACCTCTCGGACTCCCAGTCTCGCCAGGAAATGTTGCCGAGCCGGTGAAATTGCGATGTGCGGTTACCGATCAGTTATCTTCGAGTGTATCCATTTTGCTAACACCGAAAAATTACGAATGTCTCCGTCACCACCAGCCAAAGCGACTGAATTGTCTAAAGGAGCGTGATGCGAGGGTGAACTATGTAAAGCGGCAGATTAGACAGGAGCAGTATGCACCGATGTGGGAACCAGAACATGTGTCTCAAAGTTTTACCCCTAAGGTTAGCGCTGTGCTGTGCACAATGGAGAAACGGGATGGCCGAGCAAGGGAGCCGCGAACGACTAATTTCGCGTCACTAAAAGAGCAGTTTGAAAGTCTCAATTATGCAGCAGAATGTGCTATTGTGAACATCGAGCGGCTTGGCCCTTTTGATGCAAATCTTCTCGATGGAGAGCAGAAACGAGATGAGCTACTGGCGGATGTGCGCCGTCAAGTGAAAAAAGGTTCCCACGTCAAGGTAACTGATCGGAAGCAGTTAGACGGGAAGCAATCACAGAAGTCAGTAGGGCCAGAGTCGTGCCCAGACAAAGTGTCAGCGCACCACAGCTCTTGCGGTGGTAACTTCCCAGAAAAGAAAACGAGAAAGTGCGTTAAAAAGCGGTTAGCGTTGGGGTTGAGCGGTCGAACGAAAGGGTTCCAAGTCTGGCGTATTCCCTGTTTGAAAAGAAAAGTCGTCAGGTTAGGACCATCGCGTGTGCGACTTAAAGATGAAGTTGTGACCTAAACTCTTAAGAGGATTTACCTACCGGATTTTTAAAAGTATTTTTGTTCTGGGTTGTTTTTTTAGTTTTGAAAGTTTTTTTTATGTAATCACCGTGGAGACCAGTTATTTTTGTACCAATTTTTGCATTTTCTTCTTAGTAATTAGGTATGGTGCGTTACCAACGAGTGGTGACAATGTGAAAGCCTTTCAGTAGAAAGTAAGTTATTCACCGGTAACAGCAGTTCGAGAGTTCCGAACACGCTACTATGAAACGTTGAGGCACAGGTAGCGTTAGATTGAGTTAGAGGCCTTCGCGTTGATTTTTTAATTGACCGTAACCAACCCCAGTGAAGCTTTTTTTTGGCTACGAACACATCGGAAATGGCAATGAGAGGTTGCCTCTCCCAAACGATAGGGGAATGTGAATGATCTGTTGTATTCTTCAGTGGGAGACTGAACCAGTCGCGATGGGAGGTGTCCACAGTTGAATAAGAGACGAATGTGGAAAAGAAGTTGTTTGTAAAAAAGGCGTATTGCACAAGGCTGCGATGCTCTTTTGCGTCTCGGACAATCACTGGATTCATTGATCGTAACCGCTTAGTGGCGATACAATGTTTTGTCTGTTACATATAGTTAAGTTTTTTGTTGTTGTTATGTAGGTACTGAAGTAGTTACTGTGAATTGAATGACTGTACAGTAGTTTGCATCACAAGTTTAAGTGTTATGCGCGATGTTTAAGTGGGTCAAACAGACTAATAGTTCCAGCGTCATGTGAAAATGATTGTTTGTTGTATTGGCATTTTTTGTTGTGTTGTTGTTAAGATGCGAGCTTGCCTCTAAGTGGCACAACTGCTTTTAGGTGTACTAGATGCGTTGCGTAGGAATAATTTTGTAGATGAAATAAGGTACCGTTTGTGAAATGAGACCTTTTGTTCAACCAAGGGTTGAAAAGAGGATGTTTGAATCTGAAATGAGAGAGCGGAGGTTCGGGCTTCGAACCGGGCAGATGCCTGAGGCTGCAATAAAGCGTCTCTTCACCAGACTATGGCTCTTCCTTCGCGCTGCCACCGTGCACTCGAGTCATCGAGAGAACTCATTCTGAACCTCAAACATCTTCCCTCCTTAGCTAGTGCAGAAGCTAGTCGAGGAGGAGGAAGTTAACTGGTGCATCACAAAAAACAAAAGAAGAAGAAGCAGTTCTTTTGGCTGAGTCCATCTTTGGAGTCTCTGAGAGAACAGCGTCCTTCTGTTTGTTGCAATAAAGCCCTCGAACTTTGCGAACTGCGACAATATATAGTTTTAGTGTAGCGTAAAATGCTTACATCAACATAAGCATGCGCCTCAATGCTAGAACGAGGTGACCCAGTGGTACAAACTAGATGTTCAATAGAGATAAGCTAAACAATAACACCAACACTAACACTTCGCCATCTAGATGTAAGAGCACTAAGCATACCTGCCAACCTAGAAGCACAAAAACTTGGGAGACCGCAGCGAAAAAGGGGAGGGGGATTTTTTTTTTACATATTGCAAATTACTGAGGCAGACATAGCGACGCGCTGTGATTGCTTCCCTACACTGATACTCCAAAAGCAAGGTATCACAGAGCCCCCATGCATTGCGTATATCCAGCCATTTACCCGAAGATGGCAGCTGTTCTTGTACGTCTGCACCCATATTACTTAGAGTCTTCGCACTTCAGGTGCATTTCACAAAACAAGTCCTGCGTGATCACACGCTTAGTGGCAAGTTGTGCTCCACAAGAAATCCCGTGAATATATAGACACTCTGCCTGGAACGCACTGTATTCGCAGCTTTTTCGGAAGAAACCCCTGATGTTGTCCTGCCCTTCCACAGCACGAACGCAACTGTGACGTTTCTGTGAAGTGATATGTCGGCCTTGCCCCCGTACGATTCGCTTTCATCAAAGGCACACATGGTACGTAATCAATGCTTGCCCCCTATCTGCGAAGTCACAAAGCACGGAAACACAGTTGTGCACGCGTCTAGAAACACTTGCAAGTACTTCTTTGATTTTGACACCACTTTCAACCTTCCAACTGAACTAACAGAAATATGAAACCCTCCAAACCACATAACAAACACAACTGAAGACTAGGCAAGTGGCATAAGCCTAGCACTCAAAATGCGGGGGCCAAGGCAGACAGATGCATAAGTTGTGGAACCTTTTCCCTCGCCTTCTTTCAGTACACGGGCCTCACGGCCGCCGGCCACTGCGCAGATGCGCGGTAATACAGTGCCTACTTAGCGGTACTCTACGGTACGGGCATAGTAAACTAGAAGTGTAGTGGCAAGTGCTCTTCCGCAGCACCACAATTGTCACAGCAGGAAAAGCTGGTGTACAAGAGTGCAATTAAAAAAAAAAGGTGCATCTGCTGTGGTGGCCACTTTTCGAGGTGAACATTCAAGATAGCATTCGTACAATCAGGAGATTAGGTCAAATTCCGGAGTTTCCCAGACAATAAGAGAGAGTTTGCAAGTATGAACAAGCCAAACTCGTAAGATTACATTTCACTTTATTTTAGAATAAAAACGTGACACGTCTCAGCTCACTTGTGGTTATATTTCATAAAACGGGCCAATGAACGATAGAGAGTGTCATCATCTTGACGCAATTAGGATAAACAGGAGCAGAGTTCTTGTCACGACTTCTGTATTAACAATTGAGAGTGTACCTCATAAAAGACCATCGAAGATGCTTGAGCTTTACCTTCAAGAGTACGACATGGTAACGTATTTCGGCCCCAATCGCATGATCTCATTTGCTTTTCAGGCTTCACTCTAAGGTAGACACCTCAACCAAACCTGTTCTTGTAACAATGGCTGTTTTAAACTTTTCTGTATATGCATGCCTACTGAGAGTATAGTAGCAAAAAGCCCACAATTCCAAATTTTGTGAATTAGTGAAGTACCCACTACACATCTGTTGTAAAATAGTACACAATTATGCAGTTCATTATTTCACACTGTGCCTGATGATAACTGATTTGCCAGAGCAAATTCTCATGGGTCACACCTTGAACTACCCACTCAGCCAGATTCACATGGTGTGACACCTGGTGCCATTCTTAACTTATGCCATGCAATACAACATGTGCTAATGCTACTTGCACTTCGTGACGCCTGTATCGATTCTTTTTCCCAGACCATTTTCAAATACTGGCATAGCTTTACAGTAGAACACCTGATAGATACGCAGAACGTACAGGTTTAAGCTCGAATTGGACTCAAGATTTTCAATATATTCACCCGTCACAATTTTCGGCTCATGCATAATGCAGACTTCTCACTCACAACGAACTGTGCCTCAGAGACTAAAATTTCTTTGACAGAAGTTTTTTAACTATCTGTCACAATTATGTAGCTCAAGAAGCCTCATTACTACAATCTATAGCAGACAAGAACACTACTTGCAATTGAATGAGCTTAACCTTCCAGTGTGAGACACCTCCTAACAATCAAGATAGCCGCAACAGCACGTGATCAGAGACTGCTTGACAAGGTTTTCCGTGGTATTCCCTGAGCTATTCACCCGCACATTTTATGATTGCATTACCTGCCATCTTTAGATCAATTAGTGAACATTGTTCCCTTCAACTTCGATCTCTTTAGTTTTGTATTGGAATAGAAGAAAGTTCAGTAAGGGTTTCGGACTGCAGAAATTACTGCATTTACTTGCATAACGAATCCACCTCCAGCCTTGGTATTTGAAAAAAAAAAAAAAAACCAACCTTTTCATGTATCTGTTTATTCTATTTTGGTGAGATAGCTGGTGCCGTTGACGATGAAAACAATGTTAAATCACGCCGTTATATGACAAATTAACGAAGTAATAAAAGTCAAATCATAGTTTAACAACCATGATGAACAGTTGTGAGCAGCGCGAGTGCACGTGACGTCGATGAACATTTAAATGTCACCGAATTTCCGGCAGAGCATTATCTGTCGAATGCAGAAAATACCTCGTTACTTACAATGCCATGCAAACACAGCAGCGTGAAAACAAACAAAAAAGCAAAGCACAATCGCACAGTTCACACGCAAGGCCGCAATTTGCGTGCGCTGCTATCCGGCATTGCGTTTTCGATATCAGGTTTATTGTAGTGAACTTCGTTGAACATCTGCTGTAGAAGGAACGATCGGCTGGCTTTAAACTTAAAAGTTAGTCAAGCATGTGCTGGAACATGGGAACCAGGTGGCTGGACGACACTTTGACGTCAATCTGTGCGTGTTTGTTACAGGAGCAAACAGCTTCGGACTACAAAAAGCTTCATCATGCATTTTCCGGGCTAAAACAAGGACAGTTTCCCTTGTGGAGAGTGAAGTTCTTGAATAAAGGCTGCCACTGAATTGAAGGCCAGTAGCAGTAGGACTGTGAGCTTCTTAGTACCGTCATGCGAAATTTTTGCTCTTATACTTTCTTCCACGTACTGAACCCTGCCCCCAATCTGCACCAACTTTTCTGGGGGGGGGGGGGGCTCATTACGCGAGTAAATAAAGTAATGGTGCAAACAAGCAACCAAAGTAATCCAAGGTGGGCGGCGCTCCCTTTGAAAGACACTTCCATGTTACTGTAACATAGTTTCCCTTGCATATGCAAGTAAGAGCTCCAGTTGAAACAGTAAAGCCTCCTTAGTTTGATGTCACTGGGGCCATGAGAAATCTTTGAATTAAGCAGGTTTTCAAATAAATGGAACATACAAAAAGTTGGATGCAAAGAACTTGGAACTATTGGGAGTAATCAAGGCTGGTTGTTCTCTGTGCTAGCTAGTTTGTAGCTCTAAGAGTTATGTTTCCAGCAATACCTGGTCCCAATTTTGCTGCAAACGCCGTGAAACTGCGGGCCTCGCTAGTGCAACCGAAGGCAAAAAAAGAAAACCTGTCGTGAATAAATTAAATGCGTGCCTGCAAAAAAAGACATCTTCACTGCAACACAGAAGTGACTTGCGGGTATCATGTAGTCTTCTCCTTACTGCGTCAGCAAGTCATGATGTGACCATTTGCCCATTCTTTCAGGTAAATAAAAGAATATTATTGGCCAGTGTGACGAAATTAGTGGTGTGTTTTGGCTAGAAAACATGATCACTGAAGCCTTTGAACTTGGTTTTTGAAGTACGCGCTGTAGGCAAAAACTTTAGCAGCAGTGCAAGTGGGCAAATTGCTGGATCAACCACTAATCGGCGGTTCACATATATCGCCAATTCCACCAGAGTGTCCTTTATTAATTTATTCATAATACCAGAAAGAATGGGTAAAACATGACGTGCTGACGTTGCAAGAAGCGTGCATTATGCTGCCCATGCATCACCCCTGTCGCACATTTCAGTTGACCATGAGACCGTTTTTGTTCAGTTTTTTTAGGGGCGAAGCTCCTTAATGCGCCACCTGTTCGTCGCATTATCGTTTGTAACCACCGGTGGCCACAGCCGTGGGTATGTGCCATAGGGGATAGACTTCTAAGGGCAAAACTCCTCAAGTCGTGGGTTGTGCGTCCTCGATGTGTGTAGTATGTAGCCACCTCTCATTCAGTTCTTGGAATGTCTGCTAGATGGCGGTACTTGTATATAATGAGAGATGGTGGTACTCTAAAGTGTTCACTATATGGACGGACGTACAGACAGACAAACAGATGCTCGGACGGACAGATGCACGAATAAACAGACCGACGCTTCGCCCCACTTATCATCATTCAGTCCGTGAATATACTGCAATATATATATATATTTTTCATAATGGAAGTAGTGAGGCTGGGGTGCTTCATCTATCACTCATTAGTATCACTGCAGTAGATAGCCTTGTGGCTCTTAAGGGCGCTCGTTTCCTAGACTTGTGGCAAAATCGGAATAGGGAATTGGCACACTGCACCCAAAATTTTCAATTTAACCGGACTGGTACTGACCACTGCTTCAAATTACCGCTCAAACTCGCATTGAAAAAATACCGGACTGCGGAAATGCTTCGAATTAAGTGGAATTTCTAAATACCTGAGTTCAAACTAATGAGGTTTTATTAAATTTCTTTATCGGTAAAAACTCAGTACGCTGTCTTCAAAGGGGTCCAGAGAATTCATCATACCAAGTTTCAAGAATTTTACTTGACTCAGCGAGGCCAAAATACCGATGAACACTTTAAAAACAGTCACACGACCATTAGAGATTTCGGCGGAAAACTTAAAAGTTATAGTGACCTCGCTACTCACCGTAACCAAAGATCACCGCTGGTTCAAGCTAAGCGAGCCACAGGACCGCGTCTCCGTCACCTGCTCACGTGCAGCGCACCGCTCCGCGCGCGCTCATCTAACAAAGCGTTTAGTACAGTGCGGCAAACAGACAGTGTTTGATTAACAGCAACAATTTATTGCCTTTGGTGGCGCCCCAACCAAGAGTACAATGTCTGCTCCCGGGACGCGGGGAGCAAAGGCTCCTGCACGCGGACGTTCATGATAAAGAGGAGACCGCGAGTAAGTTGCAGATAGCAATGACGAGCTTTGACACGCCGGTCAAGAAAAGGATTCTCGTGGCTATGCTGCCCACTCTCGCGAAGGCCACTAGACCTAGTAGCGAGAGTTAAGGCAAACCTCGTATGCGTAGGCCTTTGGCAAGTGCGGCTTGGCATGGTACGACCACTTGAAGCACTAGGCACCGCTCTTTGGCTTAGGCTACGGTACCAAAGCTAACACTCTGGTAAACATGCCCGCCGGGGATGCTAGGCACCCAGGCAGGCTACAATCCGCCAATTCCCCAAAGAGACGTGGGCGAAAGAAAGCCACGTGCTTACCGGGCACTTGCCAACGGAGGAGAGAGACCCTTTCTGGCGCGCACGTGACTCGGCCTCACCGATTCTCGCAGCCTCCGAGAACCCGCGCCGCGCCAGTGCATGGCACCAACTATTGCCACGCGCCGTTAACAGAGCACAGGAAAGGAAAAAGAGTGGCCATACGGCAAAATGCTCACAAAATCCCCACAAAAGTGGAACTTTGGACATAAGTTTTTTGGTCTATTAATAAGCCTATTCAGTAAAATTAATTATGCTGGAGTTAAGAGTGCATTACTTATCAGTCTAAGCTAATTTATTGCCTCACTTTAGCATCCTTTAATAAAATATTTTCATAATTCTGTAATACAAAACGGTGCACAAACGATAACATAATATTTAGAGGCCAAATTATGTGATGCCCAAATAACAGAATTATTCGTGATCTCCCAGAAAATAAATTGATAATCAAGGTTTTTCTATAGTCAGGCAAACTGTAAGGCAGCAAAAGAACAAAAAAAAAGCCTTAAAGAGGCCCTGCCACACTTTTTGAACACGGTCGAAAAATGCTGCCAATCAATATTGGAGGCTTCCGAGAAGATGCGAGCCAAATATTATAGCATTGCATGTAGCCTGAAATTTAAATTAATTCTCTGATTCAGCTAAAAATCACTCCCACTTTTCTCTACAGATGTCAGATTTGCAAATTTAGTTATTTTCCAAGGCAATAACAATTGGTTGATTTAAGCATCGTGGGCTGCTCAGATATCGTGGGGATGCCGCCACATGTCCCCGTGTACGCTCGTGATCACACTGAAAGAAAGCCACAAGTTCGAAGAAAAAAAATTGGCCCTTATGTCTGCATGTTAATCAGCAAATGCCATCGAAAGACGATATTTTGCGTGTGGAGAGAGTGAACAAAACATTTATTTGATGTTCTGCGCAAGAAAATCGGTGAATGGTATTCTGGAGGCACTGCGTTAGAGTGCCTCGAGCATGCAGCAGAGGCAATAGAGTGCATCAAGTCACGTCACACGTGAGACATGAGCGCCATCTGGCAGTTTTCTTGGAAATCGATGCGCGAGACTCTGAGACAAGTGTGCCCGCCTGTCTCAGAGGTGATAAGGTGTAGAACGCACGGCGACAAGTAGGTGACACCACCGTCTCGTCTTAGCGAAGCGTTGGAAACACTCGCCTTTTCGTCCAAGCGTTGCATGGTCAGCACAGCGTGATATGCGCTACACTCCTTGAAATTAGTTATGTATGCCTTTTCTAGTAGAAGACGCACATGCAGAGTATATAGGTGTTGTTGTTGTTATGGTGCCCCAGACATGTGCATATATGCTTCTTATTTTGGGTGGGGGGGGGAGGCGCTGCTGAGCGCCCACGATGGCAGATGTGCCTGACCTCGACTCCTTGTTTTCTTGTCAGGTTAACTAGTTTTTTCCGCTGAGAGACCACGGTTTGTTGCCGCAGAAGTTAATTCCAGTTACACGAAGAGCCAGTGTCGCACAGACAGTGATTTGGAGAACCTTGTTCTCTTTTTCTCTGTGTTTTGTTAACTGACCACCCTAAGCCTAGTGAGCAGCTTTGGACTGGCTTAGGGCACAGCTGCCGGCGGCCGCGTTTGCACCTCGTCCACGTGGCCCTGCCGTGCCTGGTGAACTTGTTATGCCCAACGCATTTCACTCCGAATCTCAAGACGCCTACTATGAAAACGACCATAGCATGCACAAGCGTTCCAGTGAACTCAAGTGATTTCCCAACGCTATCTGACGAAAACGAGACAATGAATGCAACGCAGTCTACGTTGTCATTAGAATCGTCTACCGGACCTCGTGTCCACGACACGGCAGCGGGCTCTTTTATCGGCACCACCAAAGTTCTCAACAATGGGGTACATAAGAACAACGCCGTGTACTACCGACGCCAAGTGTCACCGAACAGACTGCACGCCGAACAGGTGAGTCGGCCCCGCTATACTGTTTTGATCAGGCCGCTAAACAAAGTGCATGTGACAGAGATTTCGAAACAAGCCCTTACAGACGCCATAGAGCATAGCACTCTGTCAACTTTTATTGCAGAAATGTCAATTCTCTGCTTTGACATAACCAGTAACTGCATACGGATCACACTTCACGACGAAGGTCATTTTTGCAAACTATGTACACTCTCGCGCTTAGTAGCAACAGTCAATGATAGCGTGCGAGTAATTGATGTCGACACATCGCCTCTTCAGCCACACGCAGTCGGCAGCTCTTGTGGGGTAATAAAGATCAGACCCGGCCTAACATTGGAGTACATCAAAGTGCATCCGCGCTGTGAACAGGCAACAATCACCTATGTGTGCATGCCGTTCTAAACCGGTCACAGACAAGAACTCCGCCTACTCTCACATTATTGGGATCCTGCGACAAGAACAGGCTCAAGAATCTAGTAAGCTGGAGAATGCGATTCAGTCGGAGATGGTTAACACTCTAACACAAGCCCTTGATACCATGCAAACTCGGTTTCAAAATATCTTTGATGAACTGTAGCGCAATGTCCTCGATGACAATAAGCGCCGCAAACCAGGGCCTTTCTCATGAGCTCTTTCGCTCAGGGGGTGCAGGGGAATTGTCGTAGTTTTAACCAAACGTACTCCACTACTTGTAACTATGTTCAAAAGCATCGTCCTTTGTTCCTTCTTCTCCAGGAGACGCGCAGCACGTGCTCACTTCCTGGTTACCGTGCTTTTCAGACACCAACCATAAAATATAAGCGGCAGCTTCCCAAAGGCCAGGCGGCCCTTCTGGTGCGTACTGACTAACCAGCCACTCAATTAGACATTCCTGATCTCAGTTCTGATGCTCGCGAAATAGTAGCTGTTAAAATTTGTCCTCCTGGCCAAAAGCCCTTCGTGGCCGTGTCTGCGTATTTTCACCCAAAAAATATTTCAGTTGGACCATACACATTGCTGGAGACGCTTGAGCAAGCATCTAAGAACCTCCCTCTGCTCATTGGAGGTGACTTTAATCAAAGACCGAATTCTGGTCTGCAGTATGTTATAAATAAAATAATAATAATAATGCTCATCACCCTGCCTTGGGTGCCCAAAAGGCGAATAAACACGGAAAATATCTTTATGACGCTATTGAACTCTCTTCTGTAGAAATTTGTAACGCCCCCGACACCCCTACAAGAATAGGACTACATAGAGCGCAGAGAAACACCGCCCCAGATCTCACCCTCGCCAGCCTCCAAATTGTATGGCACTGGACAGTCTCCAGCCAGTCATGGGGCAGTGATCATTTCCCGAGATTCATGGCACTTCATCGAAAACGCCTCTGGATCAAAACAACAACGATGACTAATTGGAATATTTTTCATAGTAATGTTACTGGATCCTTCTCGACAGTTGAAGGCCTTCTGGACATTGTTCAAAGGGCCCGTGAGCTGGTACGCGAAAAAGTGACATGCGAAGACTATACTCAACCGACTATAACCATTGGACTATACTCAACCAATGGAAAACAGCAGACTATTTAGTCAGTAGATACCACTCGCACAGCAAACAAAACTCTGACCTCATGAAAATTAAGTGCCAATTTAAGCTTATCAATGAATATCAGCTCCAACATCAAAGTGAAGCCTGGCAATCCACTCGCCAACGCCTTGGCCGTGTACCGGGCCTCCAAGGTATATGGCGCATTTTTCGTAGCCTCAGCGGGACAGGAAAAGACAACTCTCCTCTGGCCGAGCTGTTCCTCAAAGCAGATTCGTCAGTTGTGGAAGACGAAGTTATTACCACTTTCCTTCCTCACGCTTCACTCACTCCGCCTACATATTCGAAAGCCTGCACCATAACATAACCTGATCCGAATCTGGATCGCCAATTCAGCATGGGAGAAATGCTAGCAGCCATCAAACCTAGGCGTCCTCAATTGGCGCCTGGCCACGACCGAATCACATGGCAAAAACTCCGCAACATCGGAGATGACGCCCAGGTCGCACTTTTGGCATGCTTCATCAATGACCTCTGGGCTTCAGGAAATGTTCCGGAGAACATTAAGCTGTCTCTCATTTATCCTATTATGAAACATGGAAAAGAGAAGACCCTCTGCAAGAACCTCCGGCCAATATCTTCAACGTCTACTTTATGTAAGCTCATTGAACACATGATTCACACGCGCATGTCCCATTACCTCGAGATAACCCGGCCAATATACCATCCAGCCCAGGCGAGTTTTCACCCTAACGTCGGCACCCATGACCGCCTTTGGCTGCTACGGCGCGTTATCAATCGTACCTCAAGAAAGATGTTACCCGACTACTTGCTGACCATTGACATGCAGAAAGCGTTCGATAATGTTCACTATAACGCTATTCTTGAAGAACTAACTAAGCGCTACCCACGCAAGCGTGCGCAAACATGGATTCAAAATTTCTTGCCGCTCGGCCCATTAGCTTAAGCTGTGCATCACCTCGATAGAGCCCGAAGACTTACTACTTGGAAAGAGGTGTTCCACAGGGATCCATTTTAGGATCGACGCTGTTTAATCTGGCCATGAGCAGGGTAGCAGAAAACCTTGAACGGGACACCACGGCTAGATTCCCCATCTACGCCGATGATATTGCTATATGGACAGGGGCAGTGCATTATTCTGATAAAGAATCAATGCAGACCGAGCTGCAGGCAGCCCTCCTTAGTTTAGAGTCCACTCTAAGGAAGTAGGCATACAGCTGGCTCCACATGACAGAACTTATAAGCATAGACGGCAAGAATCGCACCAACCTGAAAATGTGCATCTCACTCCATATTGGATCACACACTATACAATCAAAGCACGGACAAATCAAAGTTTTAGGTTTACCAATATCCAGCTGACAGCCCACAAAAGTGGGTACGTGGACTGCGGCAGGCATGGCCAGGCACGTTACATATGATACGTCGTCTGTCCAACAAATACGGAGGTGCACGACAACAAGCCTGTCGTACTCTCGCAAGAGCTGTGGCTGTTGGAAAGATTTTGTACGGCGCACCCATATACACGTTCTCTCCAATGGACATTAAAAACTTGGAACGCCTTCATCGAGCTACTCTCCGTACCATCACGGGGCTCCCTAAACACACTAAGATATCCGCCCTTGAAAGCGTAAGGGGCTTGCCCCCTCTGCAAGACATAATCCATGAAGCCAACACTCGACACCACATCCGCCTGGAAAACACGCCGCAAGGTCGTCGCCTTCTGGCCTGGGATTGTCAGCGGCATGATGATGCACCTCTTCTTAACCAGTCCTTACTTCCATGGGAAACTCCGATGGCCTCTCGACTGTTCCGTCGCCCCATATCTCGTCACAACAATACTGCCCGCCAGTTTCTTGCCACGCGAAAACTCAGGGAAGTGAGCTTAGATACCATCGACATATACACGGACGCTGCCATTTCGAATGGCGAAGTTGTATAGCATGGATCTGCGCGCAGACCACCGAGTACACTGGGGCCTACAGGTGCCATCTACCGAATGATACCCCTATGCATGCCGAACTACTTGCCATATGGGGAGCGACTGCAAGCCTCCCATACACTATACAGAAACCACTTCGTGTCTTTACGGACTCACACGCTGCCTACTTAGAAATATTTCGCCCAGCGTCGGAGGATACTACAGCTGCTGCTATTCAAAGCATCATTCGTAGGCATGAAAAAGCTGACAGGCCAATAGAAATTATCTGGTCGCTGGGGCATACGGGTGTGCCCGAGGGCAGTACGGCGGCACACGCCGCTGCTGCTTCCGCAGGTGGGTCGACCAATCTTTCGCTGCCCCACCCCTCAGGGTGAACCCGTATGAGCTCTCAAGTCAAATGGCTCCCTCGGTAGCCACAATGCAGCACGTACGCATGTCCCTGCGTCATGCTAGTAAAAAACGCATTGCGCAGGTTAACCCACCGGTCCTATTTTCCAGAAAATGTACGCTTTCACGCTCCCAAGAAGTCTTCATTATTGAGGTCTATGCAAATTCTGCATACACACCATACTCTTTAGCAAAATGGCGACAACCGGACATTGCGACAGTGACATACAATCACTGCGGGCTGCGCTGCCGCACAGACTTTCACCACTTACTAGGGCAGTGTTCTGCATTTGAAAAAGGGCGAATGGCCATACAAGCTTTGCAAACTACAAATTATCATGAAACGCTCCTTACGGACCCCGACACGCAGTTATTATTTGCCCAATATGGAAGTCAGAGCGGCCTGATCAGAGTGGTTAAGGGGGTCCGACAAACCACAATACTGACCCTATACCGCCTCAGTACCAGTGATGGTGAATACAATAAGTGTAAAACCCGTGACACTGTGAACTAGTAGTGTAGTTAGAAAGTCCTGCTTATCCCCACAAAGGTCCTGTGCCTCCCTTTTTTTTTAATAAAGGACTTTCCATCCATCCATCCTTTTTATTTTTACAATTGCACAAGTGAGACGCCGCGTGGCGTCTGTGTTGTTCGTACGACCTTCGAGCGGCTCCTGCTTCCTACAATGATCTTCAAGTGATTTTTTCGAGTACGTGTTCAGCTTTGTTTGTGTCGCATCAGTGAAAGTGCCAGGACTATTTTGATGCCAAAACCTGCTGCGTGAGTGAACTATTTTCACGTTTTGGAACAATTTTTTCTCCGTAGCCGGCCGCCGCTTGGGCTAAGCCTAACGAGGTAAGTCCACACCAACGCGTCGCCGTTTTCGGGTGCCCTTTTCGCTCTTCTCAGGGCTTATTTCCAGAAAAATGGAATATCAGGTGGTGGGGGAGGACATAACCCCCAAAGTGATGGCAAAAGACCGCGGTTGGCAGTCTGCAGGTGCCAGAAGTGCTGGCGCACGCTCGGCAGGCGCTAATCTTAATGGTGCTACTTTAAACGAGAGAAAGTCGACAACGGCCGAGGCCCCGTGAGGCCGCAACAGTGGCAACAACATCAAGGCAAGGATCATTTGCGCTGGCCGGATGCCCCAGCTCCCCAGGGAGGATACCAAGATCGTAATTCGGCCCCGCGGGGGCCTCAATATTGTCAAGACCGGCTGCACCGTGGTGGCTCATGCAATCCTGGCGGCCACAAGCATCTGCGCTGAAGATTTGCAGGGCGACACGCCATGCCCCAACGTGCAGCAGAATATTAAGGTTGTCAACACACCTAGAAGGGAAAATGCCAACCAGTACGTCAAAGTTCGGCAGATCGTCGTCATGAGCCGTACATACGAGGTCAGTGCCTACGAGGCCGCCCCTCATTCCACGTGCAAGGGCGTGATCCGAGGTATTCCACTCGTCGACGGCCCGAATGACATTGACAACAAGATCGTAAATGAAAGAAATCCGCTCGCTCTGGCAGCCAAGCGCATAGACAGCACCGGTACGGTGATCGTCGCCTTCGACGGTCATAGAGTCCCAAACTTTGTATGCTACGGCCCCACCCTTGTGCAATGTTCACTTTATCGCAAGAAAATAGACATTTGCTACGCTTGTGGCCGGCTCGGTCACCGTGCTGATGTGTGTCCCAGCCCAGGCGACGTCGTATGTCGGGGCTGCGGCGCTTCAAATCCTGACGCACAACACAAGTGTACCCCCATGTGCAGGCTGTGCGGTGGGCAACACCTCACGGCTGACAAAGACTGTAGGCAAAGATTCCAGATCCTGTATGTTGTGCGACGAAAGCGCTGGGAAAAGTCTCGCGCCACCGATCAAGGCCAAGCCATGGCACCACCATCACCCCCCACGGATGGGCAGGACTGCCAGCAGTCACGCGGTTCCATGGGCTGTTCCAGGCGACGTTCTCGGTCCCATTCCAGGGGCCGTTCCCGGTCCAGCAGCCGCTCCCGGTCCCGAGAGGAGCGCGGCGCTACAAGTCTGGGAGCCGCTCCAGGTCTCGATCTAGGTCTACCGGGTGTCAACAGCAGCCTAGCGGGGTGTCACCGGGAAGCAAGAAGTCGGGCTCTATAACCTGGGCCGACACGCAGGGGCGGCGCCAGGATGTTTTTACTGGGGGGGCAACCACGAAAAGCGAGTTCCTCCAGGGGGGCAAGCAAGTGGGGAGCTTATGCGTTGTATTTTCACTGTCTTACTCTCTTCCCCTTTTCTTCTTTTATAAACGCCCAACTTCTTCGATGGAAGTCTACGATATGTCCTGTTACATGTCACCTACGCTTCGTTCAGTAGCTCAACACGTCAATAAACATGCGTATTGTTCTGCTTAGGTGAGTTCAACGTAATATATTATCTGAAACATTTTCTCTTGATCTAAATCAACTCTTACACTCTTACAAAAGAAATCGCCTAGGCGCTAGCTTTATACGAGTTAGAATGGGATTAGCTGGGCGAAAAACAGCTGATCTATAGCTTCCTTGATAATATTACCAGAACGATAGCAACTTGAGAAAATGGGCGCAGCTGTGATGTAGTCGGAGATAGCCAGCCAAGCCTCTGGGAGAAGTCGAGCCGAAGCAACGCCTCCTAGAACTTGTCAAGCCTGCGTGTCACGACGTCAGCTACGTCATCAGCGTCGACCGGTTTGACGCCGCTATGCTGCTTCGCTGTCTTTGCTGTCTAGTACACTGTAGCTGTATCTACTGCTATGCGCAGTTCACTGCAATCTCGCCAAGGATAGCTATCTATTAGCTCACCTGCAACTGCTTCATTTGCTGCACGCAAGTGCTGCTTAGTCACGAAATACCACAATCTTTCACCACAATCTTCCGAAAACACAAGAGGACACCAATTAGTCGGTGGCTGAAACCGTTTGGCTGGGCTAAAGGCCCAGGTTCTAAACACACCAGTGTAAGTAAGATATTCGAGCAACGCAGTAGGATACAACTTAATATTTAGCATGTTTACACAGCAGTTGTATTGCTAGTAAAATGAAAATTGATACAGTTTGTCAAACAACCGATATACAAAATGCAGTACCAAATAAAAGAAATTAAGCTTGGTAACCAGCAGCAACAAAATAACACGTGTTAACTAGATCACAATATAGCTTCGAAAGAGTCATTTCAGAGCATCAGAGATAACTAACACCACTAAGTAATGTTCATATCAATTCCAAGTTTTGTAATGATGCGCCAGATTACAAAATGTTAAAAGGCTGTTCTTGCACCTACTGGTGTTGCTAAACGTTGGAAATGGGAAAAGAAAAAAGAAGCAATGTAGCAAAAGAATAAACAAATGAAAGGCATAGATTTGTAAAACTGGATCACGCATAGGCAGGTAAGTCATTTCACATCTGACTAAACAGTACACCAGTTTTCACAAACGTGTCAGCTCTCCTACTAGGCACTGTTCACCACACAAGCGGGGCACCGACGTGGCTTCAGACAAGCGGGGCACCTTTTGCAGTTTGTTTGAAAGCGAGGAAAAACGGCCGGAATTATTCGATGGCGAAGCGGGTTTCCGTGCCCGAACATTTTTCCCATGAAAGTGCCGCAAAGGTACTATAGAGTTTCATTTACCGGCATACTAGTGCAGACGTATAGGCCGATTATTGTGTGCAGCATCGAACATGTCAACAACACTCTGAAGGTCTATCTTATTGGCTAGAGACCGTCCTACCGCAAGCACAGCTAGGTCGCTCAGACGGTTGTTAGTCATTTTGCTGCGAAGATAAGTCTTCAGTCTTCGAAGGCACGAAAATGTGCGCTCGCAAGAAGATGATGATGCCGGTATCGTCACGGCGATAACACTTAGCTTGTGCAGTTCGTGAAAGGCTAACTTATACTCTTCCAAGACGGTGACCAATTGCAGCAATGTTTCTATCTTGCACTTCCTTTCGGCTTCGATGCGCTGAAGAAGTTTAATTACCAACTTGCATTCAACTTCAACGCTGTTGATGTCGCATGCATAGTGCTCAGCGAAAGGCTTGAGCAAGGAGACGTCCATAAAATTCTCACTTTGAGGGTGGAGGGCGCTGACTCCGCAGAGTACGTCATTATTTTCCGCAAATCGCCTAGTCAGTTCCACAATGAGGTGGTCCAAAACGGGCAGAAAAACTTTGACTCTGAAAGTTTCTTTTGAATCTGGAGACTCTTCTTCAACGGGCCGTCCTTCACTTAATACAAACTGCTCTAAATGGAGCGGAAGGCGCTTCGTTCTCTGCTTTTCCCTTTGGGGGACCCCGTTCTCCTCAGAAATAGTGCAGGTTTGCTCCCACACAGTGCCAAACGCGCTCTGCGAATTTCTGATTTCGGATAACTCGTCAATGACAGTGTGCGCCATGAGGCATGCCTGACTAAGGTTGCAGTCTTTACTTTGTAATATGTCCGAAAAAACCTTAAGGCGGCTGAGTAGCTTGGTGAATAGCCTTAAATGGAAAAGAAAAGAGAAGTTCATTTGCTCCAGCAGACCCCCGGCTTCCGTTGCCCGCCTGCTGTTTGTAGCGATGACTTCGCTGAGGCATACAAGAATGGCAGGAAAGCTTTTCATGGCAGCTGTGCAAGCCGTTATCTGGCAGGCCCATCGTGTATCGCTGAGACGCTGCAGCTCTGTCACAGGCAAAGACAACCTTTTTTGAACATCTACATAGAGGGAGTGAACTGCAGATCTACTTAGGAATACATAAAGGCTTTCCAAAAGAGAGAAAAAATCCCTCACCGGTTTTATCGCCTTGCAGACATCCACGATGACAAGATTGAGACGGTGGTTCATGCAGTGTACGTACACTGCCTGCGGCACTTCCTGCCTGAATAGTGCCTGGACGCCTCGTGACGTACCGCTCATGACACTTGCACCATCGTATGTTTGAGCAATGCACAGTTGAGAATCAATGCCGCAGCGATTCAGCGTTTCCTTGACGTAGCTCAGGAGCGACTTAGCATCCAATTGCTCAGCGTTGCGGAATCCAAGGAACCTCTCAAAGACAGCCCCATTGAGGTAGTACCTTACTACCACTGACAACTGTTCCGTCTTACTTAGATCCTTGGTTTCATCGACGATAAGTGCAAAGCACTGGGAGCTTTTCATCTCTTCCTTTATACTTGTTAATGTGATGTGGCTGAGAATTTCGAGGATCTGGTCTTGTATCGAGTGATGAACGTACTTCGCATTCGCTGCTCCACCATTCAGTTTCTTTCCTATAATGTCGTCATATTTAGCAAACAAGTTCAAGAGCTCAACGAAGTTTCCTTTGTTTTCACTTCTGGCACTTTCATCGTGGCCCCTCTGAGAGATTCCCTGAACGGCAGTAAATCGCAATATATCGGCAACTCTTGCTATATAGAGGCGATTTTCCTGCACCTCCCTGGAGTACGCGTCGCTGAGATGTGTTGCAACCGACCTGCTTTGTCCTCCCGCCTTCATCTGCGTGAAGGAAACCCACGATGCCTGGCAAGTCTTATGCACGAGTGAGTTTTCGTGCTTCCTGAAGCCACCGTCTCTTTCTAGGGCATTTTTCCAATTACTGTATCCACCATTGACAAATGCAGATTTCTCATTGTCACCAGTTGAAAACATTCTGCAAGGGAAACAGAAAGCTGCGTCAGCCTGCGCGCTGTACTCCAACCAAGGAAATAGGCGGTACCAGTTTGAGTTGAAGCTCCTGCTCAATTTGCCGTACTTCTTAGATGGAAATGGGTTCAGTATTGGCTGTGTGGGTTGCTCTGTCTTGAATTTCGAAATGTCCAACTGGCCTGCGTGGTCGACATCCGCATCAGAGGCGGTGAATTCTGTCGCAGAATCAGGTTGATGTCTTGCTGCACACGATGCGGAAAGGTCATCACATTCGCGGTCCATGTGCCCTGACGAGGACGGGCAAGCATCGTCAGACGCGATGCTACGCACAGTCTCTTCAAGCGGAATTGAAACAAAGCACTGAGCATTTTCTTGTTCCTGAAGCGTCTCCGAATCTTCTGCTGTGGAAGCAAAAAGCTCGGGGGAGACAGCTTTTTGCTTGGCCCGCTTGCTCGAAGGCGAAAAAAAGTCGGCAATAGACCTTTTCTGTGACATACTGAGACAAGCCAATGTAGACTCAACGTTGGAGGGATGGCAGGGGAGACCCACGCCGTAGAGGGCGCTGCGGGGCCGGCCGCTGCCGTTGAATGGGGGGGCAAAACTCGTTACAAGAATGTTGACCTCTCCGATGTTCCCTTCAACCTGTCTTTAAAAAACCTGTTCCTTTGCTCCCACGCTACACGCGTTCTGCACGTGTTTTTGAGAGTTTCGCCTCGCGCGCAGTTAGGATGTACACGCTTTTGTCGCGTTTAAGATCGCCGCAATTTAAGATTTTTTTCGTGGCAGCAATTTGGTGAAAGGTCAGCGATCTGCTCAGCCATGTAGCAGATGCGGAGCAAGTGGTAGCAGACAACGCCATAATCAAACTCTATAAAAACATGTGCGATGGCAAAATGCCTCATTAAAAAAAAAAAAAACTAGCGATTGCGACCATCTGGTGTGCACAGAAATATGTCATACGAGAACTGCACGGAGATAGCTATGTATGGAAATTTATTTATCAAACATTGTGCGTAGTCCGTTGCTTGAATCATTATTACATTTAATGAAAGGTATCCAAAGAGCAATGCGCTTGTTGTACTCGTTGTTAGGCTAGTTAGTACATGTCTCAATTAAATAGTCAATTTCGCGCCAAAATCACGACCATACTGCAAATGAAGAAAACACATAGACAGGGCGGGCGCGCGTGTTGCATAGACAGATGTCCTTGTTACTAACCGCGTTCCAATCTTACCCTTAAAACGTGGTAGTATGAAGGGGTCACGTTTATGATAAATACCCTTTTATTCTAGCTTTACTTGATAATTGCACGTGCGCGGAACAAATTTTCGCTGAGCGTAAATTTTGGAATCAACAGTCTAAAGAGAATGCTTTAAAATGCATAGTCAGTTATGCGCTTCGCTGCTTATCATACCTCTGCGCCGTTTCTGCGTGAGATGCCCGTTTCCTGTAAGCCGCTGGAACTATCGTCAGTACATAAGAAGTGTGCTCGCTTGAGTCACTTTGCAGTTTTCCACAAAATGGCTGCTACAAATCATTGTCGAAGCTTTTGGCAACCACATTCTTCCATCGGCGCTGCTTAGATACAAAAAATATATAATCACACATCACAAATACCACATGTGTACACAACTTCAACTACTACAATATCGAATAACAGTAGCAGCATAAACATGTCTTCGCAATTTTTCGACAGTGCTGAAAAGATGCAAGTTGAAAGTAATATGGCAATTTGCGCTTTTAAGATGCAGATATGTATCTCCATGTAACTCAAAAGCTTAGAGGAGTGGTGACGCAGGAATAAACTCCTGTCAGGTTAAATGCATCGTGCACGTGCTCTATTTTATAAAAACATTTACTTGTCTCGGCGCACTGTTGCGATCCATGCTTGTCGCCTGCTTTTTCTGTTTGGTAATGTTGAAGTGGACCCCTTCGTGTTTACATGGCCATTGTCACAGTTGACGACACAGCTATGATTCCCTCCTCTTTGTCGCGTTGACATGGCGGAACGAGGGCTGTTTCACGTGCAGCGCGCGCTTCACAAGTATACGCGGGAACCAAAGGGAGCGGAGGCTGTACGCTTTTTCCGGCAGAGAAGCGTTGACGTCGCCGGACAAACTTCTCGGGTCTTCTCTCTCACGACGGGGGGCAGGGGGGGCGCAGTCAGGTCTGAACATTGATATAATAGAGGCTGCGACTGGGGGTGAGCGCCAAGTCAGCCCCATGCATTGACATAAGAGGGAGGGGTGGCACTGCGACGAACCTTCGCCCCTCCTGAAGGGGAACCCTGCGTATGCCTATGCGTGACACGAACACTGCTTGGGAGCGAGCACAGAGTAAGAAAATAAGAAAAAAGTGTGTGTCTTACACCGCGAGAGCTAGCAAACGAATGGAATACCACGGCAGTTTGTCCAGTTTTTTTTTTTTTACGTGCCGCTTTGGCATCGCCTAAAGACGACACGCATATCCGCGTGTTGTGTGTTCTAGATTTAGTGCCAGGGACCCCCAGCCGCCAGCGTACGCACGCTCTGGCGTTCCATTGTACTCCCAACTGCACCTGCAGAATATGCAAAGAAACGTACGTGGGCGGCTGGGATCTCCCTATGTCCAAGGTTAAACTTCACATGAAAAGGTATCGAAACCGGCTCCGTATATGAACGTCCACGGTTTTGAGCCCACGCTGCTTGCTGCTCCTGTGTTCTAGCCTGCTTATGGCCACACGTGCACAGGCACGCAGGCAGAAATTTGTTTAAGGTGAGGGGGGGGGGGGATACTACCTGGATCCGAAGTTGGGGCCGGCCAGGCAGACGTGGTCGAGCGTCGTTTTGTTTTGTGCCCTGTATGCGATGGCATTTTTGGAGGGAGGGGGGTCACAGGCCTAATGTGCCACCTCCTGGCTACGCCACTGCACGTGCACCCTGTCTAAGGTTCCCCAGCGCTCGTTGCCCCAGCAGGGCGAAGCTTATTCTCTGCGGTGGTGGTGTGTGAGGGGAAGGCGCGCCTCGAAAAGAGGATCTCGCACGAGCTTGTTGCTTCACACAAGCAGAGCAAACTACAAACTGTGGACTTTCTTGTTTCAATCTACTATCAGTCAGAGCCATTTCTTTTCTTATCGGGCCTGTTCGCACTGTATTTCAAGTGCCTGTTTATCACAGGCGAGAGGGTAATAGCCTGTGATCAGAAATTTCCAATAATTTGATACTTTATTTTGATACCGCATCCCTTGGGTAAGCTTTCCGGGCAGCATATATTGAAAACCTAGTAGGAGCAGAGCTAGCAACTGGCGGCGAGAGCTGATTGGCTACTTGAGCCGAGAGACGCTGTGATGTCACGCCATAGCAACGGCGCCGGCGCCGCTTCGGATCTTGGCCGCTTTGGCCGCGCCACCGTTACCGCTGCTTCGTACGCGGTTTTGGCTTTCGTGCTGCGCGCGTTTGGCCGCCCGAACCGCTCTCTCTCTCGCGGCGCTTCTCGTTTTGCGCTGGGCCGCCGATGACTACTGGAGAACCTTGCCAAACCATGAGCGCTACGCGCGCCGTTATTTAGTGAATAAAGTTGCCTTAATTAGGAATGCATTCCTACACTTCTCCAGGGCATTGCAAAAAACAATAAAATGCTGCGCCGTTCATGGAGTTATTTGAACTCTATTAAGAAACTTCATGTAATCGCCAAAATTACGCATCGCAATACAATGGCTGTACTTAAAGCTCATAGCGCTTAAAGCTCATAGTACTTAAAGCTCATAGGCTGTACTTGAAGCTCATAGCTATCTCCTATCGCATCCGACGCGCATTGTTTAGTGAATAAAGTTGCCTTAATTAGGAATGTATTCCTAGCTTTTCCCAGAGCATTACACAATTTTGCGCCAAAAAATTGCTGCGCCGTTCACAAACTTTTTTGAATTGTATTAAAAAAACCCTATCAGCAACATTCGGTACCAAAATAACGGGCTGTAATTAAAGCCATGGAATACATCGTAAAAGCGCTACCACACAACACAAGGGAAGAAGAGACGAGCACAGGCGCAAACTAACAACTGATTTATTGAACGCAGATCAACAAGTATATATACCAGCAAGCTGCGCAGGCGCATCGTCACAGCGATCCTTAGAACAGGAAACAGAAAAAACGTTCAAACAAGGCGCGTCAGAAATTGAATTTCGGCTTTGTACAGCGCAATGGAAGTGTTGATGACACAATCCTCACCTGCTTTTATAATGAAAAACGCTTCTAAGGTTTCACGGGCCGTTTTTTGCCTACTTCTGCCAAGGATTTTTGCGCAGCGGAACCGTGGTTCACAATTCGAGCACGCCGCGCAGTGGTCAACAAGATGACTTCTCTCGTTATTGTTAAGATTTCTTTCGTGTTCCCTGAGTCGGTCATTGAGGCAGCGCCCTGTCTGGCCGATGTAGCTCATAGTGCATTGAAGGTGCCTCCCATCGCGCGGAGAGCTGCTTTGTTAAGTACGCGCAGTATCTGGAGCCAGCATGTGCCTTTATTATATCACCTAGTTTGGTCCACATGCTCTAAAGCGCCCGTTAAGTTATTTTATCGAACAGCAAATAATAATAAAATAATACGTATTAATTAAAGCTTACAATGCATTGCAGGCGTTTCCCATCGCACACAGTTTTGCAATAATGCGCACGGCGCAGTCTCCGGAGCCAGCACGTGCCTTTATGTCACCTATATCAACTTTAATCGGAACTGCGCAGAGCCTACATACACGCACTTTGGCCGATTTGCGACCCAATCATGCCACGTGTAACTCGTGAAATAAAGGAAACTGGTATACAGCGTTGTACATAAGCTGTGACCCTTCAAACACCACATTTCTATCTTACAAATAAATATCCGCGAACTTGAGCAAGAGGAGATGAACAGTTGGAAGTATTGTTTCTCTAAAATGTAGTTGATAGGTTTGTTCGTTTTCTTGTTTTGCATGACAATTTTGTTTCAGAGGTTAACTTTTTTTGCTCCGAACGGCCACGTGCGCTTTTCCTTCCCGCTGTCCACGGCCAGCACTTTTTAAGTCTTTCGCGGGTTGTGGAGTCCTTGAGGCTGGCAGAACGAATCTTTCTCCCTTTCACACCAAACCACATTTCTGCGTGCTTTTGTGCAGCGGCCTACGCGGTTTAAGCTTAAACAAGGCCGTGCCGCTGGTGCGCTCTGGGTTCCACTGCCTACTGTAGTCTGGAAAGCGATCACTGAAACGAGCGAGCAAGCAGCCTCCATATCGAATTGCCACATCGAATTGCGTATGGCTTGATTCGATATGGTCGTGCAGCCCAGCTTCTCGACGGAAAAGCCCGCGCGGCCAAGGTCCGGAGCGGCACCGTCACCGTTGCTATGGTGTGATGTCAGAGCGTCCTTCGGCGCAAGTAGCCAATCAGCTCTCGCCGTCGGTTGCTAGCTCTGCTCCTACTAGGTTTTCAATATATGCTTCCGGGCACTTGGGTGGGCATGGGGGGGCAGGCGAGAATTTTGGGGGGGCTCCAGCCCACCCTTTCCCCCCCCTGGCGCCGCCCCTGCCGACACGAACCGAGGAGGGCCAGCTGAGGTACTGTCGGGGTCACTCCCAGAGCACGCGAAGAGCGTGCGCAAGATTTCCCAGCTGAAACGCAAAAACACTGCGATGAGAGAAATCATAAACAGGCTTATGTCCGAAATTGCCGAGATTAAGAACGCGAGGAACTCACCACCGCAACCCGCCACCCCCTGCCTCGCCGATACAATGCCCCTACCCATGGAGGTGCACAGCACTGAAGCCGGCGACAGCAGCAGTGAGAGTCAAAGTGCTCCCAAGAAGAGGGCCGTCGCCTACGAACAGGAAGGTGTAACGATTTGAGTCAGGTCTGAGCTTCGAAACACGCTATCCGTGCTCAGTGAAAGCATCAATAAGCTCGTGGAGAATTTCGCCCAACTGTACATCACCCTGGCCGCGCAAAACGACCGAGTATCCAAGGTTGAGTCATATCTCGAAAGCGTAGTGAAACCCGCTCTGACCTCAACCGCCGTCGTACAACCCCAGCTCGGCGCTATGGGGCCCATCATCCATGCTATTCTTAGCCAATCTCAGGGCAGCACCAGCCCACAAAAGCACCAAGATGGCCAAGCCAAGTGGGAGGTTTCTCATTTGGCAATGGAACTGCAGGGGCTTCCCCAGTAAAAAGGCATCCTTGCAGCAGTACAATCAATACTATAGCGAAAAACCCCTCGTCATTCTGCTTCAGAAAACATTAACCCCAATCGTCACACTGACTGGTTACCAGCCCGTCTCACGTTATTCTGATGGCCGGGGCGTCTGCACCTTGATCAGCAACAAGCTCACACACATCTCTCACGACCTCAAAATGGCCACCAGCAGTGCCGAATATGTCATGACCGAGATTCTGCCGCGCAGCTCGGACCGAAGCAGCATCTTTTTTCTAATCGTGTACAATAGCCCTAAGGACCGAGGACAGCGCTTCAGGGCCCTCATAAAGAAGGCCGTCAACCTGGCGGGTCCCAACCCCCTGGTTGTGGCGGGCGATTTTAATGCTCCGCACCACACTTGGGGCTACCCGTACAATACCAGCAAGGGTGCGGAACTGTGGCAGAACGTGACTGACATGGCCCTGACTTTAATCACCGACAGGGCCTTTCCCACTCGGTTGGGCACCTTATCCTGCAGAGACTCGACTCCTGACTTGACCTTCGTCAAGAATCTCCCCGATGTACAGTGGGCCAACACGAACATTGACTTCGGTAGCGACCATTACGTCCTTGTGACGCAGTTCTTAGTGGTCCGACAGAGGGCATGGGAGTTTTCTTGGACAAACTGGGACCAGTTTCGCAAAATCCGCAATGACCGACCCCTACCGGCAACCAGGCCAAGCCTCGAGCAGAGGGTTAGCCAGCTCAGAGAGGACGTCATAAGTACCACGAAGAATATTAGTACTGACCTTCCGGTTGAAAAAAATAGACAGCCGCCTTGCCCACCTGCTCGAGGCCAAGCAGTCACTTCTCGCCCGCTGGAAAGGCCAGCGTCTTAATCGCAGATTGCGCAAGAAAATCTCTGACCTAAACAAAACCATAGAGGAGCACTGCCGCGTCCTCTCCAAGCAGCAGTGGGACGAGGTGTGCAACTGGGTAGACGACCAGATGCGTAATGGCAAGACATGGAACCAGTTCAAGCACCTGCTCAGCGAGACTAATACCAAAACTAACCAGAGGAACGTACTAGGGCGAGCCATGCATGAAGCCAAGCAGTCTTCTTCAGT
Source organism: Rhipicephalus microplus (assembly GCF_013339725.1). NCBI lineage: Eukaryota > Metazoa > Arthropoda > Arachnida > Ixodida > Ixodidae > Rhipicephalus > Rhipicephalus microplus. Next base: position 102,518,934 of record NC_051166.1, on the reverse strand, counting down.
AGAGGAGCTTTTGAAGCAGCTGGTGCAAAAGTACCTCCCTGTCGACTCGAACCCTGCAGCAATGTACCCCGAGTACTTGGGACCGGCCAACACTGAACTAGATGCTGAGATATGCCACAAAGAGGTTCGGCAGGTGCTCCACGGGCTCAATGGAAGGTCTGCCGCGGGCCGCGACGGCATAACTAATAAGACCCTGTGCAACCTGGACGACCGGTCAATCGACTACCTCACCGAAGTCATCAACGAGGCATGGAAGAGCGGCGAAGTCCCCAACTCATGGAAGGTCACACGCACCGTGCTCATTCCCAAGCCGGAGAGGCTACCCAACTTGGACAACATGCGCCCCATTTCACTCACATCCTGTGTGGGAAAGGTAGCCGAGCATGTGGTACTCAATAGGTTGACTCGGTACATGGAAGACAATGGGCTCTACCCGCACACCATGACTGGTTTTCGGACGAAGCTTTCGACGCAAGACACTATGAAGCTGCTCAAGCACAAACTCATCGACTGCAACACTCGAGACATGCGATCATTCTCATCCTCGACTTAGAGAAAGCCTTCGACAATGTTACTCACTCCTGTTGCAGTCGATTACTGAGCTCGGCCTTGGAGTCAGATTCTACGAATGTGTCAAATCGTTCTTGACCCGTAGGAGAGCCACCCTCAAATTGGGCGACCTTGTCTCTGAGGAGATCGAGCTGGGCTCACGCGGCACGCCACAGGGGTCAATGACATCGCCCACCCTGTTCAACCTTGTCATAGTCGGGTTGTCCAAGAGGCTCTCATGTATCGAAGGCATTAATCACACAATTTACGCGGACGATACTACCATTTGGTGCACAGGTGGCAGCAACGGGCAAGTCGAGCACTCCCTGCAGGAGGCCGTAGACACCACGGAAGATTACCTCCGTCCCACAGGCCTGAGGTGTTCCCAAACAAGTCCGAGCTCCTCCTCTACCAACCCACTAAGCGAGGACCCAAGCCCAAAAACTGGCTGCCGATCTTGAAGAGTGATATCAAGCTCTACACCGGAGATGCCGGCGGAATACCCAGAGTCGACTCCATTCGGGTGAAGTGATTCTTAAAAGAGAAAGGAAGAGAAAAGTGAGCCCCGTTACTGTCTGCTTCAGTGAGCGACACCTCCACAGTAGCTCACAAGGGATGGGGGTGAGGAGGAATAAAAAGGGGTAGTAGTAAAGGTGTAGGAAAGCGTAAGAAGAAGAAGAGAGGAAGAGACGTGAGGTGGTAAGCCAGAGCGAGGGACGACAAACTGAGGGGATAGAAGAGATAGGACAGATGGGAGCACGGTCACTGGAGTCCGAGGACGGGCACACCTGCGAGAGCTCCTTTCGGCGTCGATAGATGGCGTAGAGCAAGTCCAGTCGGTCAGAGCTACACTGTCGTCGAAGGTCGGCGGCGGCAGGAGGTGACGTAGGGCGAGCCCAGTCGACCAGAGCCACGCTGACGTCGGAGATCACAAGCGCGCGGAGCGCGCAAGCGCACAACCGGTCGGCCCGGAATCCAGCAAGCGAGTCCGACTCCATTCGGGTCCTCGGCATGACCATCGAGTCTAATGGTTCCAACGGCAAGACTATACTCAAGCTCGCCACCAAGACGGATAACGCGGTTCGGCGGTTGGCCAACCGCTACCAAGGCCTCAAGGAAGACAACCTAATCGGCCTGGTCAATGCCTTTGTGCTCTGCCACTTTTCATATGTCACAGCCATGCACAATTGGCAGCGTGCCGAGCGTGACAAGATCAATGTCTTGCTGAGAAAGATTACCAAGCGGGCCCTCGGTATCCCAGTCAGGACGCGCACCGAGCGCCTGCTCCAGCTCAGAGTACACAATACGTTGGAGGAGATTGCCGAAGCGTAGGAGCGGGCCCAGATTGCGCGCCTTTCGAGCTCCCAGACCGGCAGATATATACTCCGAGAGCTCGTTCACTCTCCGGCTGAAGTGGACGAGAAGATGAGACAGGTGCCCCGTGAGATTCGCGACCTCATCACCGTGGCACCGATACCAAGGAATGTCCATCCCGAGCACTATCGTGGTAGGCGACGGGCTAGAGCTGCCACTTTTCTCAAGCAGATTCACAGTGAGGAGCACGGCGTCAGCTTTGTCGACGCGGCAGCGTACCGTGAGAGCCGCGCCTTCTCCGCAGTCGTCGTCGACTCTAAACGGCAAATCACCAACTGCGCATCGGTTCACACTGACGATCCGACGATTGCCGAGCAAGTGGCCATCGCCCTGGCCATCCTGAAAGGTGAAAGGGAGGCCATCTATAGCGACTCTAAGTCATCTATTCGCGCTTTCGAGCGCGGTGTAATCTCCAAGAAAGCCCTACGCGTGCTCCAGAGTGGTGGCCGCAACGGTATCAAGAACCCAGTACTGATATGGTTTCTGCACGTACATGTTGGACAGGTCCAAGGTGCTCCCCCCCCAACCTCAACAAGTCTGCCTACGAGGCCGCGCGCGCGCTAACCGACGCGCCAGTACCGGGCAACGATTTGGGACCAACGAAGTTGCGGAAAACAGGGACGCGCCTGCCACGTACAACGAAATAAAACATTTTTACCTCGCTTGAAGACTATATCACCTCCCTCATCCAAAACTTAATAGGCCACAGGCCCTTACGCTCAGACTACTGCAGGCCGACATGTACCCTGACCTGAGATCCCTTTACGCTATTTATCCTGACGTGTTCCCCAATGATGCTTGCTCCTCATGTGGGGATGTATCCACGCTGGCGCACATGCTCTGGGAGTGCAAGGCAATGTACACTAACCCCAACACTACATCGGTCAGGTGGGAGGCGGCCCAACGCAGCTCCCTCCTGGCCGACCAACTTTGGGCCGTCCAGCAGGCCCGCGGAGCGGCCGAAAGACTTGGCCAAATGGTCTCGTTGTGGGAGTCGTCCGCTGCGCGCTGACGCGCGCCTTGCAGGACCACAATGAAGTTTTGCAACCAAATTGCCCAAGTATGAACGCTGAAGCTTGAGCAACATTGGTAGGCGCTGCGGATGGTATCGACCATTTCAAGTACCTGGTGCCATTAAAAGTTGACAAATAGACAAATGTACAGACAGAGAGACCAAAAAGTTTTGCGTCAAAGATCCCCAAAAAGACTATCGTCTTTAAAAAATGAAAAAAAAGTGTTTAAAGGTATAACATGAGCTGACGAAGGACCGCATCTACTAGTCCCCTTGTCATTCCCTTCCCTACTTAACTTTTAGTACCGTGGCTAAAACAAGAGAAGTGAGAAAGAACTTGCATGCTATAAATCTCGGTAACTCCAGTCAAAGTTCCTTAACTATAAAAAAATTGTTGGCATGTTTTTCATGAAGTGTTATTCGCTAATAGCAAGAATGTTCCATTATAAATGTGAAAAGTGTTGCAGGTCACCTGCAACACTTTTCAGGGTTTCAGCTGAGGTAAGACAAATGCTTTTACTATAAAACTTTGTTACCTTACACCTCGAAATTAAAAGACTGGATAATTTGGACTCGTCCTCTCTTCCTGGCCACCATGTGCTTTATTATTGGCATCAAATTCATCGATTCGGAGACATTTGGACGCACCTTGTGCCATTTAAAAGGCCACCGTAGTGCACCAAACACGAAGCACTGCAAATGTGTGATCCATAAGAGCAATAACATTGACTTCATCTAACCAAAATGAAGTGAGCTCCCCACTGCTTATCTTTCATTCTACAACTCTTCCGATGTATATATATCTTCCCGTGTTGTATGTTTCCTTTCTTGTGTATTTAACAAAAAACAATGGACCATCTCCCGAAGGGAACCTTCGTGGGATTGACAGCACGGTGTTGACCCGGTTGAAACGGCCGTTGACACGAGTGCTGAAAGAACAGTCGAAGCGAAAGTCTGCGTAGCGTTTACCCGAGTAAACGTTTGTTTGAAAGGCAAAGACACGGGAGGTGGAACGCGTTCAAGACGCTTGCGCTCGGCTTACTTGGCTTGCGTCTTGGCGGTGTTACCCACGCACTGTTTGCATTCTCGAACGCGATCGGTGTTCTTGACTCGCACCTGTTCTTGGTGTCCCTGGTCTTCCACTGCTGATGCTTCCATTCAGCTTCCCTGGCTCAAGCCTCGTGAGTGTTGACATCGCCATTCGTGGATGCAATCGGCTTCACTAACCCTCGGAACGCCTGCGACAGCCAGAAAAGGTACGCGCACACTAGCAGGAAGCATGCCTTGATGGCGTTCCGCCTGTCGGCACGATCGCGCGGCAAGCAGCGCCGCACCCGCACCCGCCAGCTTGCGGTTTCTTGCCGAGAAATAATGAGAGGTGGCGCGGGTAAGATGATGCCCATGCGAGCCGTTGCAAGCGGTGAGAGAGCTGACACACGGCGAGCACATGGCATGCCTGGGGGAGACACATCCCCGCGCACTGCTAGGAGGGCGTAAGCTACTTGGCACCGCTCTAACATCTGTGGCGAAAGGAGCGGCGCGGACGGAGGGGCCGCGTTACACAAGCTAGTCAAAGAGCTGCTCCGCATCTAATAATGTTCACATTTCACCATCTATCAGCTGATTAGGAACAGAATCTAATAATGTTCACAATTCACTAGCTATCTACAGCTGGTCGAGAACATAAGAGGGGCACAAAAATGAGTGAAAAGGCATTGGCACAATTTTACGATCGTAGCCAATCTCAACAGATTGTTTATATTAAAAAAAACCAAATGAAATTACATTCCTCAGTAGATTGGGTGCTTCTATAAACCATGCATTTACCTTGATCAGCAGGAAGTGTCGAGCCCTCCGCACCCACTTCTTGTGCCTCAGCTGTAAATGCAGAAGAAGATGGAGGTCACCAAAAAATCTACAGTCGATACAGTTACAGTAGGCAATAGCATCTATACCTTAAAGATGGATGCCTAATGCCTGCACTAATGAGGGTGCAGCCTAGGCAGACATCACAAGTCACACGGTCAGAGAGGGGTACAGTTACTTTTGTCCCAGAGAAATCGCCTTCTGCACTTCGGTCATGGGAGCTGGGCCTCTCCTGCCTTCTTTATCTCTCCTGCCTTCTTATTAACAAGACATGCATAAACATACGGGCTCAGCAGTTGGGCATGGCTCAGAGTAAGTGCAGTGCATCTGCTTTCGTAGAACAGACCCTTTTCATAAAAGGGCGCTTTAAGCGCCCTCTACACAATCTACTCGAAACCACCTTGTTTAGGGCACCGCAGCAGACAACCCTGTCTGCGACTAGGGTGGCCATCACTGCCATTGCCGGTGTGTAATGTTTCCCTAGCGTGGCAACCAACCTGCGTGTTATGAACTGTGCCAGAAAAGCAAGTCGCTAAAGATGATTTGAAAGGGAAAAGAAAATTTGTGTGACAGACCGATCTAAACCAACACAGCTATCGCATTTTTGCGCTAAGTGCATATGTTCAACAATTATAATCGTGGAAGCGTTAGGCTGCGTAGGCATACTGTGGATTTGTATTCAATATGCTTGACCGCGTGCTAGATGGCACGGTAGTATTGACCGTTGTAAGCGTGTTGCAGGCACCAATTCTGTATTTGATGCTGGCGACGTGTGATTCCGACATCACCAGCTTTGAGTGAAAATGGGAAGTAATACATTGACAGCAGCACGCCTCAGCGTTAGAAAGCGTGCGGAATGAAACTCCCAGTTTGTATATGTAACCTCAGTGGGGTCAGGACGGTAGCGAGAGCTGTGCAATAATGACGGCAAGCCACCATACTATGCCAAACAGAATGCCGCTGCTGGCAGCCAAGTTGTCGTCACACCTCAACACATCTGACTACGCTACATTTCACACATCATGTGCACCGCTGTTGAAGTGACGCAAGAAGCTCGGTCAGCAAAATGTGTAAATCTGCATTCACCATTGTGAATGCTTTTGTGAGCCAAGCGGGAGCCTGCGCATAAGGTGTCGTGACCGGCTACAAATGAAATACCTGAACAACGAAACATCCAACGATGTAACAGCACACTAAAAGCCCCATAACAGGGTTCATTTATATCTGATTAAGGCACGAATGACCTTCATGAATTGATTTATTAATATGGGGGTTTAACGTCTCAAAACCACCATATGATTATGAGAGACGCCATAGTGGAGGGCTCTGGAAATTTCGACCGCCTGGGGTTCTTCAACGTGCACCGAAACTTGACCACACGAGCCTACAGCATTTCCGCCTCCATTGGAAATGCAGCCGCCGCAGCCCGGATTCGATCCCGCAACCTGCGGGTCAGCAGCCGAGTACCTTAGCCACTAGACCACCATGGCGGGGCGACCTACATGAATTACTCAGCCTGAAAAAAGAATATGAAATCGCAGTCTTGTCGGTACCTATTTGTTGGTGCAAACACATTTTTTCAAAGTCTTCCTAGATTGTACAGCATTTCACTGTTCTATGGTACAGAGTACGTGAAAGCGGTCAGCACTGGCTGCTCAAGACTTCCCGTCTTGCGCGTCCACCTTATTTTGCAGGATAGCCACCATTGTACTCTTCAGTGACTATGCTGCTACAGTTATGTGGACACAAATTCCTGTAAGAAGCTTTCAGCACTGACGAGCAATATTCATCGTTCATGGCTACTGAAGTCCGCGCTAGATGAGCTAGAGTCCGCCTTGCCATGGATCCGCATCAATTCGTTCGTCCACTCGGTCGACGAGTCCCTCATTACGATGTCGAAGTTGGCTGCACTACCTCTGCAAAGCAAGGCACGAGTGCACAAGCAGGGATTATGGAGACTGTAAAGTGCAACCGCATAGCACCACGCACGAACATGGCAAACATAGAGAGTCATGGCCCTTTGTCGTAAACATGACCAATTCTATATAAGAACTCTTTGCAAAACTAAACTGACGAAGAGCCCACCGTTAGGTGGCGTACATATGAAAAGGGTCTACTGTACTTTATAGGGTTCTGCAATACTAGTTTGGCATAGTTACTATGCCTTCATAGTTGCCATAGCACGTTCCTATGAACACTGGAGTCAAACCTATTCTGCTTGCACAGGAAGGAGCTCACAATTTCAGCAAAAGCCCATTCCTTTCCGGTGAAGAGTAACACCAAGAACAATATTTTCTTACTGTCGACACAAATTTGGGGAGAGATGAATTAATGAGAGCCCTAGACTGAAGCAAATATAGTAACTAGGAGGATTAAAGCATTGAATGCCAACTTGGGCAATCTTTTGAAGTCAAGAGGTATCAGTGAAGTGCACTGTGTTGGCTACACAGCATATTTTTATAATTTCTTCAAAAGAGGCTTGGCAGCTGTGCAGAGGCCTCATAGTAACTGTATTAAGTACCTTATATTCAACTTCTTATGCTATTCTATAGTTACTTACATTTCGCTGTTTTATAAAAGGTGGCATCCACCAATGAAATTGGAAAATAAATGGTAGACAACAGTAACAACAGAGTCCAGAAATCTGGTGTTCATAAGATGCCACATGCATGAGGAAAGCAGCAGTGCTGGGGCTTCGTATTCTCTGCCGTCATGTAGTGCTTAACATATCTAAATTTAAGCACCAGGGATCACTTGAAATTTCCCACCATCTACTTAGGAATAAAAAAACTGTAGAGGTGATGAGGAGAGTCTAGAGGTAAGGGATGTTTACATGGTGAAAGTGTTCTGTCTACAGCAAAAAAAAAACTAGTCGCTGAAAAGAATTCAGTATGACAGTGTCTTACGTATTTTTATGAGAAACAATATTTGCCAACTAGAATATTGATGTAACAGCCGTAATGATGTACAGAGGGGTCAAGGTCAAGTAGATTTGTTCACCCTCCACATCCGCACCTCCACCACGCTCTCCTTTGACTTTCCACCAATTCCCTCAACTTAATTTGTGAGCTGCAGGAACTACGCCAACCTCATTCTAACACTTCCGAGAATCGACAATGGTTCAGACAAAGCACAAGAAAATTTCTCCTGATCACCTCTTTTCCAGCTTTCTAACATCCCATGAAGTGACTTTATAATTATGCTGACAACTATATACATTTAAAATATTACACTCTCAAATTTCTACTCACGTATCATAACTGTAGACTTTCTTAAGGAGTGAAGTAAAAGGCCGCAATCAAAATACTGCAATTTAACAGTATTGAGTCTAACAAAGTCAAAGAAAGTTTTCTTTCCAATAGCAAACCTGGAAATGGAGCCATTTTGACATGAGCTCTCAGAGCTTAAAACGCACCAAGAGGTGCCGCCCGCATCTCAACAAGTGCCTTGCTATGTGAAGCGGACAGCACCATGTTCCTTTTCAAGAGCTCCTGTTTTTACTGTGACAACATCTAGCAATCATTTCACCTCAGTGCTATTTAAAGATGACATAGTTTAGGGTACCAGATATCAAAATTGGGACTTCAATCTAGGCAACTTGGTTCATAGTCAACTGGAGATAAAACATGACTGGGAGACTTTCCCTAACTGAGACTTCCTGGCTTAAATTATTCACTACTGAATGGCTTGCTTAACAGTAGAGGGTAGGACACAATTAAAAAAAAAAATCACTCTGATTTTTTTTTTTTTGCAATTTCGGAACGGTGTCTTTTTGTGCATATTTACCACATCTGTGCTTTTCTTAAGCAGCATTTTCGTGGCACGATACCTGTTTTCTCAAAAACAGTTTTTCCAAAAGCAAGTAGTGAGTAGCACAAGCCCCTCGTATGCGCTCTGTGCTTACGACCCATTTTCGAATACCCTTGTCACACGGGCACTTAAAAGTCTTTTAAGTAAGCGGTCTTTTTCCGAAATGGAGTTCCTGACAGCGGACACACGGCACAGAGCGAACTCCTTTTCAGAAGCGGTCTTTTTCGTAAACGGAGTTCGTCGATCTCTTTTACGGCTCCGAATGAGTAGCCTCGAAACCAGTGGGCGCCAGCAATTTTCGAGTGGTGGGAAAAAAAGAGCGAATGCTTATTTTTCTGTCACCAAAACTCTTTGTAAAAACAAATTTCATATCCTACAGAAGGTGTAATGAACTCTTTTAATGGTTATTTCCTTTTCTACTCTTGTAAGCAGCTACAACGCGTCGGCAATATCACGTGGTGACTCTCGGTCTCGCGCCGCGCCATTTTGCACAAGCGAGGAAAGCGTGGCAGTCATGTGTTTTCCCGTCATTCAAGTGGTCAAGCTTGTATAGGGCAACGCCGACTCGCTTCTCAGGAGTGATGGTTTCACGCATGCTGGTGCACTGTCTTTCGAGCTCACTGCGCAAGCTCTCCACAATGAAACGAAAGGTGGATGGGTACACTCGAAAAGATTGCTTGAAGTTCTGCTCACCGAGGTGAGGTACAGTTCCCTCGAACCACCTCTCGTTTCGTCTGAAGGCCCAGATCGATCGATCGCAGGCCTTCTCCGACAGCTCCAGTGCGCACAGCAAGGAATTGCTGAACAGCAGTTGCTGCTTCATCCTCTCCTTGGCGGCTTTTCCAGCGTCTGCCTCGCTTTGCAGAGCGAGAAGGCCGGCCGTGAGGCTTGGGGTCCTCGCTTTTTCTTCCGTACGGTCGTCCATAACGTGTCGAGAGCAGCGAAAAACAAATACGATAAATAAAAGCCCAGTGGTGCCAGACGGACTTGTGCACGTCGCTAGTTATGGGAATGCTTCCTTAACTAGTGCAACAAACTTTCACATTGGTGTTTCTTCATCTCTTATTCTTAAATTTATTTGAAAAAACGAGCAGTGCAACAAGTCTTTATTTTGTACATCGTGATACATCGTTTAATTTTCATTGCTTCTTTTTTAACTGCTAGCGCCACGCTTTCGCTAGCGTCTTCGAACGAAAACACTAAAAGGAGATCGTTGCTGCCATGTGTCTGCGCCGCATCACCTCTTTGTTAAAAGTCTTTCAACTTCGTAAAAGACCGCTTACTTAAAAGACTTTTTGTGCGCCCGTGTGACACAGGTATAAAACTTATTGTACAGAAGTCAAAATGCCTGTCTAGGGTCCCCTGTGTAAAGAAAATTGTCAGGTGACTCATGCGGCAGTCCGAAGACACTGAGCGCCTTTATATTGACACTTCTTTAGAGCAGATCATTGTGAACACATTCAGCTCCTAGCTTCATTACACCTTGTGTTTGTCACACTTGTCAATAACCCTTGATGCTGGGGATAAAGAAGGTCTTCAGCAAGTGTAAATTTCCCATTAGCCCATACAGTTCTCTAATTGCCAGGGACATAGTGAGGCACTGAACACTGAAACAGCAAGCTCTTTGAACCTCCCAGCATTTTCAGCGTCCTAGCAGGCAAACTATGTGCATGGTGATGAGTATGCTGATTGGACAAGAATTCAGCATGCAATAAGACTGAATAAGCACATGAGAATGGCTTGTTATAAGTCTTGGGTTAATCAAAATTAAGCCACTGGGTCTTTCCTGTCTTTGGGCTCGGAGCCGTAAGAATTGGGACATTGAATATTATTCTTCCATTTAGTAATGGTAGTATCACACGAGCCAAAATTCTTAAACAGGATTGAAGTCTGGAGAAACTACAGTCAGTTTGCTGGAAAATATTGACCCCACTTAACAATACATTGCAGAGAGAGATGCACACAACATTTCACAAAAGAAGCAAGACAAGCTTACAAGAGAACCTAAGTGAAAAATTGACTTTGGCAATGATTAGCAAGCTTGTAGCTGCTAAATGAAATTGTTGAACAGTGGCAATAACAAAGTTAGATTGCTTTTCAGCCGCTTTCCGACTTCAAGCTTGATTATCTCAAACTACGTTTTTTTTATTAGGTACCATTTCCTATGTATTCCAGGATAACCTTCGGATTATTTTTTTTTTCTTGCATTACGCATAAATACATACAGCTATTGAAGCAGAACTGAAGTGATGCACTTTATAAATTTTGTGTTACAAGTCTTGATAGATGCCAATTTCTTCAAAAGTTAGGTCCTAGTGGTAAAAAAATGCAAGAAATATTAATATAATCTAGATTTTATTATATCTGCTTTAGTTAAAAGACCAGAAAATTTTGAAGAAAATGATGTATGGGTTATGTGAATATCTTTTTTATTTACCGAGAAAACCGTACCTAAAATGCATGGGAAGTATAGGGCCTATCTGGTGCCCTTCACACTATTTCCTTTGTATGCCCAAATCAGACAAAAGCACATTAAAAAATTGTAGGTGCTTACCTTTCCATGAGCTTTTCTCATTCTCGAAAAAATCCCTCAAGACTACGACGAGTTGTGAGGATCCTGTACATTCCTCTTCGTTGTAATCTTCGTCCTCCTCCTAACTGTATTCAGCGTGACTGCTGTCGTTTGATGAAGATGAGTCAGATATGTTCTGTGAATCCGGTTTTTTCTTATTCTGCTCAACAACACTTTCGGCAGGACTGATATCCATGGAGTGTCTTGAGTAATCTTCATCCTCCTCTTCCACATTCTCTTCTTCATCTTCACCTTCATCTTCTCGTTCCTCTTCATCGTCCCCCTCCTCATCTTCATCTGCATCTTAACTCTCGTCGCTTTCACTAGGATGTGAGGAGACATCACCGTTGTCTTGCTCCTGTTCTTTAGCCTCCAGTTCCAAATCATCCTGTTTGGCGACATACACCTCCTTGACCTGTACATACAGAGTAAATCCCTTAAAATATATTATGACATACTGTGTAACAATCCAAATCGTTGGATTTGTCACCATTGCCCCAACATGAAAGTAAACTCTACAATTCTCTCCGACATATCAGATACGAAAATAAAATTCTCTTCTTTGCAATTTTTGTCCCCATTCTCACTGCCCTCACTTTCATGGCTGTTGTTTGATGAAGTCTGCTACACACCTGGAAAGAAATTTTGTGATTTTTTCGATGCTGTGGCTGATGAAGAATTATGCCTGAAGCTTTAGTAATGGGTTGGAGCATTCGACGAACGACTCGGTACGCAATTCGAATTGTTTGACGCGTGAGTATTCCTTGGCTTTTCTAGAACGCTTTACGACTCATATTAACGCAATTCCTTTCTGAACATCAAGCCTGCCTAGGCTCAGTTTACAACGAAGTTTCAAGTGTAGCCGTGGCTCAGCAGTAGAACACTTGACTGGCACACACAGGACCCGGGTTAAAATCCCATCATGACATTTGTGTTTTTTATTCTACATTCTTTTTTTTCTCATTTCGCGCAAAAGTGGTTACGAAGACAGGGGGTGGTGGTGGACAGCTACGCATGACCCGTGTTGTGATCTCATAACAGCTTCCACTCTAAAAGTAAAATGTTTGCCGCGTACTGGCGTGACGAGGCAGCGACAACAGCAAAGTCCACGAAGGCACAAGAGGAGTGTACGCTTCAGCATCAAAATAACGCAGTTGGTTTTTGCAGGTTAAACAAGTAGCATGTGTTTCCTTCTGCATCCCTCTATATGTCAAAGACAATTAACATCGCCACAAACAGACTAGTGTGGCGAATTCAAGAAGGAGCATTGCATGCATACTTAAAGGGACACCACAGTCAAATATTAAGTAGATGTCGATTGCTGAAATAGCAGTTTAGAAACCTTGTGGTACTATTGCCGAGAAAGTGCTTATTTTGAAATAAAATCACGTTTTAGTGGTCCATATCATGTTAGTACGTTTTAAATTACCCGGCTAAAGTGGAATCTTTCACGTCACTGTTGCTGTACACAAGGCTTCCCATCTTTACTGCGCAGCCGCCAAAACTAGTAGCAGCAAAATGAAACAAGCGGCAACCACAGCAGCAACAACGGGCATTCATCAATTTCTTGCCATGGCTTTCGAGATTGAAGGCGTGCTTGGTTCAACTGGGCCCCGGTAGATGGCACGGCCTCTCTAGTTCAACCAGGCAAAAATTGAACTTTCCAACCACACACCATAGATAACGTCCAGCAGTTTTTTTTTCGATGAAACAAACAAGCAGCATTGTATTACGTCTCTTGATGCACAGAAGATTCTTTATTTAGTGCAGCTAGATACTACTATTGTAGGCAGTAAGTCTGACGTCATAAAGATCATTTTATGAATGTCCTACTCGTGGCGCATGTGTTCTCAGCATTTAGATTAATTTCTCGGTAAGTAGGGCACTGCTGTTGGTAATGTCGTTTTCGACGTTATCATACATAGAGCTTTCACTCTGACTTAAATTGTTACTTGACTTTGTTGTCGTTTTAAGAGTTGTGAGCTATCATGATCATAATGACTGAAAGAAAGAGGGGAAGAGCTTACTTAGTCAAAGGCAAATTCTTCATAACGCATTGCAAGTTTGAATACTTGTAATCAATAATATTTTTAAAACTAACATTCACAGTAATTCAATTACAGTCTCTTATAATCATACTTGCCAAGTTTCGAGAAATGGAATCCGCGACATCTACTCAACAGGGAGGGGGGGGGGCATAAAATGTGTCACCCGCGGGAGGAGGGGGGAGTCTTGCGATAGTTACTATATGAACATTGTCAGCTGAATTTTGCGGTCCCCGCTGATCTCTACAAAGTCCAAACCTATAACATCGATTATGCATCGTTTGTTTTACGTGCGGCTAAGGAAGAACGCGGCTGAAGCAGAGATGAAAAGACCCGGCCGTCACCGTTGCGTAAAGGGCACTTGCGATAACATCGCTCTGTGAGCGAGGCCTGTCGTCGCTTGCTTACGAGTTATTTCATCGGGCAAGGGACCATAGTAGAGTGCTGTTGTCAGATATGAAGGAGAAGAGGCGCCAGGGCGCTTTGTCTCAGAGCCTCACATCAACTCATCATCATCCGTACGTCTTTCCCGGCAATCCCCCCCAGGGTCATGTGAGAGTGAAGAATTGCTTTGGGCAGACGGCCATACCCTGGCAAGGAGGCCACCGCTTAGCGCCAAACAGACATGGCCTCTCTCCCGGCATACAAGCCAGGGAAACCCAACAAAGGGACTACCCTTCAGCGCAGCAACTTCGATCACAACACAGAAAGCGGACGTACCCTGGCAAGGTGGGCTGTAGCAGTGCGAGGGGCGCACTGCAGTCATGGCTCACCCAGCGAGACTCAACGGAAGGCCTGCTTTTTGGCACGGTAACTTCAGTCACCGCGCGCAAAGCGGTCCTACCCGGACCCTCGACTAAGAGACTGCCCTTCGGCACAATGACTTTCATCATCGCACACTAAGCGGACCTACCCAAACAGGTGACAACGGGACTGCCCTTCAGTGCAGTAACTTCAGTCACCGCACACAAAGTGCACGTACCCTCACACTGTCGCACAGATGGGAGCCTGCGACGTCCTTTCAGGACAAATGGGCTATCCTTCGGCGCAAGGCGTTTTGCGGTCATGGCCTGTCTTCTTACCACTAGGCCGCAGTGAGACGCAATCCGTCTCAAATATAGTACAGTCCTGGGGACCCCTCGCCTTCCCCCTTCTCCGCTCGTAGCCCAGAAGCGTAAGAAAAGAAAACAGGCACTTTTTCTAGCAACCTTTGCGAATGAGTAAAACAAAAAACTAAAAATAAGAATGGAGAAAAAAGGTAAGGATATGGGGAGGAGCGCTTGATAAGGAAGATGGCAATAAAAGAGACAGTGAGAGGAGAAAACAGTCGGATTAAAAAAAGAGAATAGTGTAAAAAAAAGTTCTGACTTGCGAAAAGGAGAAGCACTGGTTAATCGTAGCAAGCAGCTTAAAAAAGCCCTGCCATTAGTTACTTGAGAGAGAGGAGAAAGGCACCGCAAAAGGAAAGGCACAGAAAGTGCGCAGTGAGGTGTGGGAATAATCATGCGCAGTTCCCCTTTTGATTACTAGTCGGGGAGAGTGAAGGTCCGTCACAGCATTGCCCCCCTCCCTGTACATCGGAGTCGCCATGCCCCTCCCTATTATGTCAAAGTAAAGCCCCCCCCCCCCCCCCCAGCTCCAAAGATTAACGTTCGCATGTCTACTAGACGTGTGGGTGTGTCCGTAGGATGGAACAGCCACAAAGAGGGCAGCTCATTAATTCGTGCGTGCCGTTCGTTTACAAACACACGCTTGTCCAGCCGCGTCACGTCAAGCAAGCACTTCTGTCAGAGGCGCTGGCTATCCCCTTACTCTCCCTTTTTTTTCCCTCTCTCACGTGCGCTGTGGCACCAGCAATTCATTGTATGGTAAATGCGAACTACGTCCTAGTCAGCATTTTGGGAAAACACCAGTACGAAACGTGGACGAGATTGGGCTTTTTTTGTACGCCACAATCTCTTCTTGCATGTAATATCAATGATAAACATTCCTCAGTAGTCTATCTGGCACAAAAACCGGTACCGGTACGGTTTTCATGCCAAACAGACGGGGATGTTTGACAGCAGCTTGAATGGCCGACGGGCCACTTCCTACATCGGGAAACCAAGAATTTCCAAGAAAAGATGCGGCAACACAGGAACGACGTCAGTTGAACAGCAGATGGAGTGCAGTGGCACAGCACTGAGAGCAGTCTGAGCATCATCACTTCCTGGAATGCTGGCACATTCAACAGCCAGCAAAGCATCAACCGTAGTACCATGGAGCCACTGCCCTCACTCTACTACATCGGAGTTCTCTCCTTTTTTTTTCGTTAATGTGCATGACCTTCAAAAACTGCACAGCCATGCGCAATTTCGCACCTCCTACTCGGCAGGTCGCATGTTCTGCACTATTTTCACATCTCGAAAACGTATACTGAAAAGAGTTGAACCTTGCTACCATCATTTTAAGAAGAAGAAAAAGAATCCTTTTTACTACAAGGCCAGACAGCTTAGCTCAAGTGGCCAGACTACGCACTGGTCGCGCGGGGCAACACTAGATTTCCGGGAGATTTTCCTATGACCGGTACAACTTGGAGAAACATTCAAAATCCGGAGTCTCCCGGGTAGCCCTGGAGAGACTTGGCAGGTATGTTAGAACTGATTGCAGTGATGCTACGAAGGTCTTCCGATTAGGCGTAAGTTTTGAAACAGTGAATTTTTTTACTTTGGAGCACTTTGGATTAGCAAAATTTTCCATTTTTGGAGCAATCTGGCACAGCTAACTTGAAATCCTGGAGGAGAAGCAAGTTGGGTTTACATTCAAGGGCGGGCGTGAAAAATTATTCTGAGGCTCTTGTGAAGAGCCAGAAATATTGAGATTCATTGCAAATTTTATAGTGCCAATAATCTAAAAGCACTCCCTAGTAGAGTTGATAATGTAAGAATAATGGCGTCATGCTGTTGAGCATTCTCGAAAAACTTGTTCAGTGATTATTTTCGTAGCAAATAAACAGAATACTGCTTGAATAAAATTGTACTTCCCGAAATACCGATATAAATACAACACCTATGTGGTTATCAGCCGATATGGTAGACAAACGCTGTGATGTACAACGTTAGAAGACTTGCACAGTCCCAACTGCCTTTCCACAAGATAAATTCAAGAATAAAGAGAGGTTCTTCACGATTGATTAGACTGCCAGGCGTGGCATGACGTCATTCAGCTAAAAACCAACCTCCTCCGGCACGCATCTCTGTGCCGAAAACTACAGAACAAACTTCTTTTTCCTTTTGCAGCGATATATTATATGGCTAGGAGGTTCTGTATGTACACTCGAAAAACCCCCCTATCGTGTCCTCTCGAAAGCAGAGCATAAAAAAAAACCTCACAGGGTACGTTATGCCTACGCCTAAAACGAGTCGAAGGCAAGAGCCATTTTGTTCAGTAATTATATGGACATTCTCAACTGGTTTTTGCCATCGCCACGGGTGTAGCAAGAAGTTTTAAAAATTTGAGGGGGAGAGGGGGGTAGGCAAAAGGTCATTGTGCACTATATATGCCACCGCGAAAAAATTTGAGATAAGAGGGCTCGTTCCCAATGTGCCCCCCCCCCCCCCCCCACCTTCTGGCTACATCACTGGCCGTCATGTTTTGTGTAATGTCCGAATCGATAACATCCTTGGCGCATCGTGTGTTTTAGACGTGGGTAAAGGTGCACGAGCGGGGGCGACGAACGTGGCTAAAGCAGAAATAGGAAGAGCCGACTTATCTCCTTTGGACTGAGGGTGGATACACTAACATCACCCCCCGTGCCAGGCCTCCATAGACTGTTACTCAAGAAGAGAGGAACGCGCCGCCCATGTCCAAGGAGCAGAATGAAGATAGGATCGCGAGGAAGGGGGAGGGGGGATGTTATTGTGAGCTTTGACTTTAAGGGTGTGATCGCTGGCACGCGTTCTATTTATGACTGGTATACCCATCTGCCTTGTACTTTTAACACAGACTGTGCAAGAAGAGCTTCTCTTTCTAGAGGGTTCATATAAGGTTGTGCACTGAGCTTTGATTGCAAGGTGGCCACACCATTGTCGCGCCACTTCAGAGGTCCATTCGTACGTGCTGTTCGTGCTGTACAGATATAATACGGGTCTAGAGCAGCTGAGCGCGTGCCTGTCAACACTGTTGTCGGCCACGGCTTCTATCTTACGTAGCAATAAGCTTCATTGATGCTTACATTATAGCACAAGGGCCTAACACGCAGTACAACCATGTTTCGTAGACACAGCATCTCTCTTTACTTATTTGTGAAGAAATGCCAGCTGGAGCGGCCAGTTGGGTGCTCTAGACAAGCGTGATTCCATCTGTATGTGCATCGGCGTGCGAGAGATGTTCCAGGTGTCTCTAGTCAAGTAAGTCGCGGATATCGAACACCACACATGCAGCAAGTCTTTGTGAGTGCGGCAGGTGCGCGAACTTTGGAAACGGCAGCCCCCCTGGTAGCGCTTCTCATGGATGATGTCAAGCGTTATTATTTGATATAACAACACAATTTGTTGGCATTGCATTCATTGTTAAGAGCGTAAGTCACCCTAAAAAGTGTATCTTTTAGATCTGATATCGCGTAACTCAAAAGAATACTGGCTAAAAGGACCATGATCACTTCAGTTGCCAAAGCATTTGTGCCGGCAGCTATCTAAACGCGAAGCAGGTGTTAGTAGCCCAAAAAGTTCACGAGCCGTCTCATTATGCCTCGAAATAGCATGTGCCAGCTACTTCAAGTGACGCAGCAGCTTCCAGCCCCTTCGCTTCAAAATGAAGCAATAAATGCGATGCCGTGATGTCTTTTTTTTTTTCAACCATCAGCTATTGACCCTAGAAAGCGAGAGGCAGACATGTAACAAGGCGTAGCCACTTCCCAGGCCTTCTGACAGCAGAGCCGCCAGTGATGGCCTCACTATAGCTGCGCTTGTCACAACTGAATTGCAACTGCTCTGACCAGGAGGCATGCTAAAGAAAGCACCCAAGAATTTTAAATTTGGACCCTAGCAACCTCAAGTTCCAAAGGGCAGGGTCTTTTGGGGGCTTTTACCACCATAGCGATTAGAAACGCGAATGTGCTGGTGGAAGGAATTGCAAAAAAGCTGTTATGTATGATGATACATGGATAATGTATACTAGAGCAAAAGTGTCAACGCATTCCCACCATTTAGGTGCTGTTCTGCAGACACACGCACAGAAAAATAGATTGCCATGTCCAGGCATAGACGTGACAGACATTCTGGCAGCACACGTGCAGTTACCAGTGAAAATTGCTTTGTTACATAACACACAACTTTTCAAAGAAGCTATCAGCAGAGTTCCTGCAACGGACGACGTCCACCGATGAATTGCTGCCACCGTTTCACGCTACCGATTGGCCTAGATGTCATTTGCATCTGCAAAGAGGAAGTTTCGCCATTAGGCGGACTTGCAAAACAGAGTTGCCTCGGCCCTGAACATAGCATCGTGCATTACCTAGGACGCATGCGCGACTGGTGGTAGTTCAGTGGAATAATTCTATGCACGGGATTGTGACCTTGGAGGCCCGGAGAACAAGATGCACATGTTTTGACGCAACCAGGAGTGAGAGCGAGATTCAGTCTTTTGGGGCACCTTTGGGAGAAGGAATATTATAGTTTTGGAGAAGATTTAGAACAGTAAAAGAGAAGTTTTGAGCAGATTTCTCGTGTCACACATGACTGTTAATTAGAAGTTTTGCTTTCCCATAAAACCAAAAAATTGCAATGATTTTTACCAAGCATGCCATGCTGATCAAGTGACCAGACTTACCACAAATTGATAAATAATAAATCTTACAACATCAAAGCAGAAAGAACAGCAACTCAAAGAAAAAAACAAAAAACGGCACTCTGGACAGCTACCAGACCTCAGACGAATGAAAAAAGATTGACGTTCAAGATGTGAACAAAACACCGCGTCCAACATGAAAAGCAAGTTAATTAGACTAGAGATGAACTAATAAAAGCTATTTTCATACTAAAACAGTAGGGCTTTAAAAAATGAGTGTAAAGAATTTATCTTCCAGTCATTGAAGTGCTACAGCCGACATGAGAGCCGCGAATTAATTTAGATGGGTGCGCCGTGCCATTAGAGAGATTTAGAATAAAATTTGCAAGCGCTGCGGGCGTTGCGGGCAAAGCTGGCACCATACGAGCTTTAGAATAGCGTTTGCCCTTCTGCAAACCGCAACACACGATCGCAGCGGCACTGTAGCCTCAAAACCAGCGTTTGCGGGCCGCACACACCACCCGCTATATCAGATTTTCTGCATGCGGGCCGCGAGCGTGAACGGCGACTCGCGTTACAATGCATGCGCAGTGGCAGCGACCACACCAAAAGGGCCTGCAGTGCGCTATTCTAAAGCTCCCTGTTGCGAGGCAATCAAGTGATTTTTTTTATTACGATATGAACTACATGAACACTCGATGGGTTTTTGCCATCGCCGCCATGTTCCGCGTAAACTGCAAGTTGGTAACATTCCTCGCGCATCCTACGTTCTATCCGTGCGAAAAATTGGGCAAACTATGGTGGTGAGCGCTGCTCAAGCAGAGATTAAACAAACCAGCTAATCTCTGTCGCTCGCTCGGAGGTCTGCGCACGTGATAGTATCCCACCGCGTGTTACACCTGCTGTCGAATGCTCAAGCAGAGATAAGACACGTCGTGCGTCTTGAGCATGAGAAAAAAAAACCCGGAGGAAAGGGGGGGGTACTCGAGCAGCAGCAGGGAACTTTGATTCTAAGGTGTGGTTGCGATAAGCTGGTATGTGCACTATCGGCAAGCATGCAGCTCGTAAACCTTTCTAAGTGGTAAGCTCTCAACATGAAGAGATTGTGTGATAAGAGCATTTCTCCCTGGAGCAGCCGTCCTTATTCCCTTACACCAGCACTTTGTAGAGTGTCGCGATGTCAGATCCAAAAGAATTAGTTTTCAGCCTTTGTATTGTCACGCGATCGTGATGTAGACGAACGCAGCAGCTGCTGTTTCCACGAGTGAACTTTTCATTTGAGCAAACCTGTGCCAGGAAAACGAAACGCCACTTTAGGAGCAATACGCGCTGTAGACTGATATCAGCAAACCAGAGCGTGTCAACCGTCCATAATCTGCCAAGCAGCAAAGTGCGTCGGCAGTTATACATGTGCCACCAAAGATTCCAGTGTTATCGCTAGCGGCCGCGTAAGTTCCAGAACTCTAATGTACGCGTTGTGCCCGTAATCTCATCGGGAGGTTCTAAGATCTAGATTGTTCCCAGTCGTTCAGGGGTGTTTTGCGCAAAGCAGCGTTACTCGCGTAATGGTGTAATAGCAAAAACAGAAAGGAGCATGTGCGGCATTAGCATTACCACATTACAAATTCTTGCTAATGCAGTCATCGCTTCACCGATGAAACTGATTTTTAGTTGTTTTTTTTAGTTCATATGATTCGGCTAACAGCTTTGCTGTTCGAACATATATAGAGTCGCATAATGAGGAATACACACAAACGCCATCTTAACAAAATTTATGCATGAAATCGAAATACGATGTGACTAGTGACACAGAACAAATAGACGTGACCGAACTAATTTGATATGGACGTAGTTGCGTCCTTAGTGTAGCACACGCGTGTTGCTCAGTCAATAATACAACTCGACTAAATTTAGTGTTGCACACACAAATTGCCGTTTAGGCGCAGCAGGTCAAATTGGCGCAAAATGGCGCAAATGATGCAGCACTTCCACCCCTGCGAGCCAGCATGGCTATTGCTGGTGATAGACACTTCCAAATCCAACTTTGAGCAGGAGTTGGATTTCCAGCATAGAGTTTCATACAATAATGCCTGGAGTGGAATCTGGCGCTAGTGTCTAGGCGGGCTCCTTCAGCGACGCTTGTACCCGCATGGGAATGATGGGAAGTACAGGCTTCGGATCTGCTTCGGATGGATCACGTTCTTGAGATTCACGATGCTTCTTTTCCGAGTGTAAAACAAAGTACGGTAATATGAAGTTATATTATATTGAAACTTGCTTCATTTTTTTGGAAGCAAACTTCATTGCAAAGGGTTCTTTGACTAGGCGGGAGAAATGAAACCTGGACCAATTTAACCGCCAGAGTATGCATTGTTCTGCCATTGCGTTCCAGATTTGGCATCAAGATGTAATGAAATATTCTTTACAGCATTTCAAAACAAACAATCTTGGTTTGCCCTCGAAAGTACGATATATCTATTTATGAAATTAACAACACAGTATTAAGTGAGAAACACTTGGCTTTTTGTCTGATATGCCAGGTGCGTCTGTTCAAGTGGTCTGCCCCCAATGTGCCTCTCGTTTTGTTGTGAAGTCGAGTCAGGAAAGCGGGGCGGTGCGTCTACTTCGCGTCGCCATCATTTTGCAGTTGATTTCAACGATGCACTAACAACAAACGTGAACTCGATCGACGTAATATCCTACAATGGCATGGAATGCTACATCTATGCGCAGCAGTGAGTGAACGACGCTTCGCTTAAACTGTCAAACATGACTTATACAGCTCCAGCGTTGTAGTAATTTGAGAGGGCTAGCAGTTTTCAGCTTCTTTGAACAACAAAGGCGCAGCTTCAGTCCTTAGCACCCACTCTACTAGCCGCTCTACGCAAATAACGAAATCAAACAGCAAAAAAATATCCGTGGACAGTTCACTGGCTAACCTGATCCAATCCGAAGCCTGAACTTCCCATAATTCCCATGAGGGTACACGATCACAGTGCCAGATTCCTCTCTAGGTATTATATTATAAAACTTTATGATTGCCAGTAATAATTTTTTAACAAAATCAAGTTGAAACTAAATCTCGCATATGAACAACTCTTATCTGCACACCATAACCGAGTGCGACCCCCGCCCTCTTCATGCCATACAACGAAGAAACAACACGGAGCTTGAAAACCAATTTCCCATAAATTTAGCATGAACCTTAAACAGTGCTTCAAACTGTTCTTGTCCAGTTAATGTGAATTTTAGTTGTGCTGAGGGCCCTGTTATTGTTTGGAGAGCATTTATTTTTATCAAATAGTATTTACTATGCTTGTTTTTATTATTCTATTTAGTGTGCAATATTTTAGTTCCCTAATGCTTTCGCGCAAAGTTTTTATGATAATGTCAGTTCTTTGAGCCAAGCAAGCATTTTGTGTTGTGCAGTTTTCTCGAAAGTGTCATTTCTTTGAGCCAAGCAAGCATTTTGTGTCGTGCAGTATGGCTTTAAAGGGGCCCTGAAGCACTTGTCAAGTAACCATGGAATGAATTCACTGGAAGAGCTCAATGCCTCACGAATCCAACATCACAAAATTTTCAAGAATCAGTCCAGTGCGAGCGGAGTTACAAAGCTTTGTCACATGCTGCAATTGCATTCTCCCTTATCTCGTCTCGACTAAAGCACTGGAAGCTAAGCAGGAAGGGATGACAGGCGCAAAGAAATTACGTCAGACGCATCTCGTGACCTTGAGCACTTTTCTTTTATTTCTTCGAATGCGCAACATTTTGTCAAGGTTTCCCAACAATTCCTGTAATGACAGAGCGCGCCATGTTCAAATCGGCCAATGGCTGATAGATGAGCTTTCCAGGTGTGGTTTTTGAGCGTCTTACGTCATTTGTCAAGAAAAGAGAAAACATATTTTAGCTGACTGACAATTTATTGTGAATTTTAGGTTGCGTGCTGCGCGATAATATTTGGCTCGCATGTTGTCCGGTGCGCAAACTACCAATCGTCAGCTTTTCCTGACCATGCTCAAGAAGTGTTGCAGGGCCTCTAAGTTACAGCATTTTCATTTACTGTTAGAACTTTTCTCGCATTCTCTCTTATCTTTCTTTTGATTTCTTTTGATAGCTTTGTCACTGCAGTGCCCCTCCTGCATGGGCCACTATATTGGCCTGCAGTATAATTAAATATTAATAATAATAAAAAAATAATAATAATATTAATAATAATAATAATAAATTTTACAGACATTCTCATACTGAAAAATGTGTGACAGCACAGTGGGACACCAGATTCTGTCAAAACGGGGGTTGCCGAAAAAGCCTATTTTTTTCACTCTTTCCTTGGCCTAGATTGCAACATTTTATCAAAGCGCAAGCTACAGTGAAGCACGATGGTTCATAAAAGGCATGGACACTTGCATCGAAGCACTGCTGAACTATGAGCCGGTGCACAAGGTGTTCCTAAGTTGTAATACCGCTCTCTTCTCTAGCGCATGCATTCAGAGAGTGTTCAGTGTAGTAGCTGGCCTATTAACAGAGAAACGAAATATCAGCGACGACAAGTACAGCTCATGTTGAAAGTTAAGAGACAGACTGGTTTTAGACATTTTTTTGTTTTTATTTCTTCTGTGATCTTGATCAAACTGCACAAGATTATGCAGTTTTTTCTGCCTATTTCAAATATTTAATTAGTTTTCCTGTCACTCATCGTGTTCCTGAGATAACTTAAGTTCACCCCCTATTGTTGAAGAGTGCCACAGAAAAAAGTGCTTAATTAAAAGTGATATTTAGGATATGCAAACATAGACTAATGACTATAGATTGGAAGTATACAAGAGTTTTTGTTTTTAGGTCTTTCTTGGTTATTTTACGGCAAAATGAACTATTTATTTCCAAAGGCAATTGAAATAGTGTTACAATTTTGATTAGTAATTAATTTAAAAAGCTTGTGCTCTGAATTCTGCTCCCATACTTGCATTCTACACACATACAGGTTTCCATTGCAAAAAGAATTATTGTTGTATGTGCACTAGCCGCAGAGATATTGGGGCCTCAAAATTGAAGTCGTAAATTTACTTTTTTGAGTAAAATGAAAAAAAAAACTGGAAACACACAGCTTCTTCAAAGAGCAACAATCAAGGTGCGCATGTTTTGCAATCCTCATAAATGTGCTCATATTCGTAGCAGAGCTTCTAACATAGGTGCCGGCAAATTATAAAGAAGTCGGTTCCCCAATTTTTTTTGGTGGTTTCGCATGTTAACAGCACCAATATTCTGGACAGTCAGAATGACATTACAAAAAAATTACCACGTCCTGGTGTGTGAAAATTAGCAGAGAGATAGACAAATACTTGTAGAAACCAAATATGTCAAATTTGAAAATGAATTTTTTGTCACTTTTTGGTCCGAAATACCAGTCTGCCCCCTTAACACTCCCTTGTTTAAATGCACATGTGTACACTATAAAGTGGGCGGGAGGGGCGACCACCACGGTAGCTCGATGGTAGAGCAACGGACGTGTTATTCGAAGGTTGCAGGTTCAGTGCCTCCTGAAGGGCAAGTTATCGTTTCATCCACATTTTTTTCTTCACATTTACATCATAATTACTTCTAATAACGTTGCCTATGCTTCCCTTGGCATTACTCACTGCTAGTTTTCAATAATATATCATAACAGCATATATAGCACACACAGTAAGCGTCTCAGCCTTCAAGCAAGCCTCCAGTCTTATATCCACCTTCCAAGCCACCATAGTTCGTAGTAGTTTTAGTAAACTTGTGCTATTTTAACTCTGCAATGAAAATTTGATGCAAATTAAAGTAAAGTAGTCAATTAAATTTCTGTATTTACTCAGTCACAATACTGGGGCTGTAATTGACTTGCTATAATGAATTACATATTAAAGGATGCAATTGTGATTGGTTACTTAATTTTTATAATGTGTACAAGTCTGGTCGCAGCACTAGAATGCCTCGCGATGCCTTCTTCCACAAGTTTACATTTGTTTCATGTGCTAGTCAAAGATGGTGCTCACTAACCGCAAGGCAACATCTGATGAGGTGAGGCAGCGAGTTATTATATTGGGACTTCTGGCTGAATTTGAATGTCGGAAACACACACAAAATCAGGCTTTCACAATTGTCGCTTGTATGTCCACAAAATGGCTCGTCGTTACCAGTGACAGAGAGCTATAGATCTTTTGTGAGGTAACACCGAGGAGTGTCTTCTTGCCTGTGGTTCTCGACCACTCGCAACCAAAATGTTGCAAGTGGTCACCGAAAAAAAAAGCAAAAGGGTTTCACTTTTTTTTTAACAAGGAAACTTCAAAACCAGCAGGAGATAAAATCAATGCTTCAAGGATTGCCAAGGCATCTGCTGTAAAATGTGGTCAGATAGGCTGTCTTGATGGATGCATGAGTAAATGACGAGTGGCTGGCAACAAAAGTACTTGAGTGCAGGAGTACTGCAAAAAAAAGAACATACAAACATGACCACAATCTTTTGCTAATAATGCCTTCAAAACAGAAACCTAGAGGGGCCATGTGCATAAGTGGTCAAGCACAGCAAGGTTCCAGTTGTTGTGTTCTTATGTGTCAGCATTAAAAGCAAGCATCTCAAGCAATTTTTTGTGACTGGAAAATTCAGGAGACCTCACAGCTTTATACATAAACACATTTTAGACCCTACGAAAGCAAAAAAAATATTTAAAATGTGAACGCCTCGGGATCTCTTAGAGGTACGGCTTCTCAAAGTATGACATCTCAGGTTGGTACGATGCAAAAATATAAGGGGAAAGTAGACTTGCTTCTCTATAACTTGCAGTACAGGCATCATCATGAAGCTGTGTTTACTGAGCTCTTAACACATCAAGTTTGTGGTTCATGGATGAGGGCAAAATCACAAATTTCAAAGCCCTCTAAAGATGTTGCATGCTCAAATGTCCAATTGGAACAAGAGACTTCTCAGAATTGTTGGAACATGCTTGTGGGTCCAGTCCCCTAAAGCAGAAGTGGTGCGGTTTGTGTACAGTGCATGGTACGAGGTAGAACAGACCAAAATCAAGAAGTGCTTTAGAAAAGCATGTTTCAAGCACCACGGCTGGCCGATCTTGTAAGAGACCAATGACATGGTCTTTGAAACTGTCGATCTGTTAGAACTTTGGAACCACGTTGCTGTTTTTGAGAACACCAGCACAGAACTCTCGGAATACTTTTTGAAAGCGATCAAGGGCATTGTTACGTGATATGATGAGTCCAGTGATGAGCAGCTATTCTGACAAAAAACTGCACAGTGTAACTGTGAAAACAGCGATGAGTATGATGGCATCTGAATCAATAATGACAGCAACACCACTTACTCAAACGTTTGGCTAAATGCCTGTCAGTCCATGCAGTTTCTGTTCGGTTTTATGCAAGCAAAATACAGCTGGCAGAGTACGCACACGGGCTATGGAAAAAAAATCGCAGGAAGTGCAACATCTATGCCTAAGGATGTTTTCCATTTCGTTTAAGGCAGTTGTAACCCACATGATAATAGAAAGCGACTAGAGTCATCTATGACACAAGTAATGACCGCCCTAGCATCTTCTTAGTGCCACTAAGGTTAGGGAGCAATGAAAACAGAGCACTGCATTTCTTTCTATCACCCCTGCATAGATGAAAGTGACGCACATGGCAATTGCAGGAGTGAGATGGCCGAGACAAAATTGGGAGCAGTTTTCGAAGCAGAAAAATCTTGCATAGGAGCAGTTAGCGGCATTTTATATGTCGTCCTGGGAGCTTGAATATGTAAATTTTTAGCAACGTCGGGGCACCAGTACATATTTTTATTGGTTTATAATACATACAGTGGAAGAGATCTTGAAAAAAGTGTTTCAACAAATTATTGCCAGGTATGAACTGCACTACCTTCTTACATAATACCTGACTTATCTAGCCCTCGTAACAAGCATGTGAAATAATTTACAATAAAAAAAGATTTTGTTGAAAACTTGGTTCCCCGGAAAATAAAAAGGCATAACAATTCAAAAAAAGTTCAAAAATTGTGATTGCATAAGAATCTTAGTTACGTAACAGTGGTTCTTCGCTTAAAAAGAAGCCTGACATGATAGCATCAAGAGCTTTTAACAGACAAAAAAAGCGCGCTGCACTGCCGTTCGCAGCCACCTCGTGCGGGACCACCTTCAAGATTACAGCGCAGGAGCCAAGACACCTCGCCACACCAACTTTCTCGTAAAGTGCGGGCGTATGGCACTAAGTGATAAGCGAATGACACTGATAACGTCTGTCCACGTGAGCAACCACGCGTTATTAATATGGCACACGTTGACCTGTGTCTTTTCTTTTTTTATCGTAGGTCATCACCGTCGATGCAGAACTCCCGATAATACATCGACTGTCAATTGCCGCTCCACGACTCGCGTAAAGAACTCGCGCGGCGCAGATAAAAAATTCGTGTCCACGCAAATGAACTGCTGAATGTACAGAGGCCGGTTTTATTGCTGAAGAAGAAAAGAAAGAAAGAAAACGAAGTCACACTGCCACCGACTGGTGAGAGTATGGCTTCAATCCTCCGGAATTGTACGCCCTTCGACAGATGTCATCGAGAGGATTCTACCGACTCATTTTTGACCTGGTAGGCCCATTTTTCACCCTTTCTAAAGAATTTTTTTCGACCGGGCATCCGCCCGTGCCGAAGGAACAGCATCATTCCGGAGGTGATGGTGGTAAACGGGGAAGTTATTTTCCAAGAAGACGCTAACGCGCCTGGGTAGCAGACTGCTTTAAGCAAGAATAAGTGTTCTCCCCGACAATAAGCGTCTGCTTCTTCTCAAAGTGGAGGAACGGCTGGCCATCGCACAGCCACCGTGCATGGCGTCGTTCGGCATCTTGCAGCCGCATCGAGGCTTCCCCGATTGCCGAAAAGCCATATTCGAGTCATAGCCCGACCGAAAGGAGGCCTGGATGTCAAGAAGGTTAGCCTGATTCGTCTAGCCCAAGCCCTGGAGACGGCAGCAAAACTGTCCCCGAAAGAAACACTGGAGGATATCGTCTGCCCAAGCATAACCCAGAATATCGTTGTGGTCTCTACGCCAGCGTCCCGCAACGCGGGCGCCTACGCGGGCGCCTACGCGGGCGCCTACGCAGGCGCCTACGCGGCGCTGCGACTCATCCGCCTTGGCTCGACTGAGTATCACGTTTCGGCCTACACGGCCGCTCTGACGATACCTGCAAAGGTGTCATCCGAGGCGTCGACGTGGACATCGATGAGCAACAGTTGGCGGCGATGATCGTCAACCAGCACAACCCTAAAGCCATGGAGGTGCATCGCATCAAGGAAACGACTACCGTCGTCGTTCTCTTCAGTGGTCTCAAGGTACCCAACTATGTTATGTGTGGTTCGAGCATGCTACGGTGTACTTTGTACAGGAGACAGACTGACGTTTGTTATGGATGTGGAGCTCTCGGCCCTCGTGCCGATGTCTGCCCGACACCGACGAAGAAAGTGTGCCGCGGGTGTGCTGTCAACGATCCCGCGAACGATCACCAATGCCAACCGACATGTGCCTTGTGCGGGGGGCCACATCTAACAGCCGACAAGTCCTGTCAGCATCGATTCCAAGTCCCCTACTTGGTAAGGCGACGAAGACGGCGTAGAAAGGCCGCCAAGAAACGCAGGCAGCACCAAGAGGGTCTGACGTCACGGGATTTGAGCGTGGCACCAACCTCGATCTTGCGCTCTCCCTCGCCAGCTTTTAAGAAGAGTCGCAGCCGCTCAAGAGGACGCTCTCGCTCCAAGAGGCGCGCCCACTCCAAGGGGCGCTCCCACTCCAAGGGACGCTTCCACTCTAGGCTACGCTTCCAAGAAGCTCCCAAGACCTGGGCGGACCGTGCCAAGCGAAGCCCGGTGCAACAGCCAGCACAGGTAACGCACGCGCCACTGCCAGAGCAAAAAGAAGACCCTAGGATTGCATTCTTACTTCAAGAAAATGCTAGCTTAAAAGCGCAGCTTCAGCAGATGAGGGTCGAGTTTGAAGCTTTCAAAAATGCAGCGCAGGCCCCGGTGCGGTCATCGTCAGTACAGCCGCGGCGGGCTAAGAGAAAGATAGGTGCGGAAGGAGAGGTAGCGGTGGCTTCCGACTTGGACTGCTTGGGAGCAATCAAAGATTTAAAAAAGGCGGTAGCACGGCAGGCGGAATGCTTTGACCTCGTAGCATGTAAAGTTGCCATGATCGAAAGCAGACTCGCTCCAGGCGGGAACTTTTTTGTCCCGGTGACGCCAGTTTCAATTGTTCCCTCTGAGCGCCCCGGTACGCCAATGGATCAGGCTCACGTCGATATGGACGTGCCGTTAAATCGGCAAACCAGTAGCAGCAGCCATCGCTCCCAACGCAACTGAGTTCGTCATTCGGCAGAGGAACTGCGCGGGGTTCAGGAAGGGTAAGGCCTCCCTCGAGCAGTACATTGATTCATTGGCAGTTCAGCCGCATGTGATTGCTTTACAAGAAACCATTGACGCGGCAGTTGCCTTGCCCGGCTATCGATCTATATCGTTTAGGGGAGAGGGTCAACCTGGTCTGGCTGTCTTGGTTTCGAACAAATGTGCGTTTTTAGAGCACACGCTTGCGCTCGGCAACTCTACTTTGGAGGCTCAGATGGTTGAAATTATTCCAAATAATTGGCTTAAGTGCAGCATATTCGTACTGAATGTTTACAGCAGCCCTCGAAACCACAAGCAGGCGTTCTCCTCGGTGGTCGCAAAGGCGGCTAACCTTGCAGGCAAGTCACCACTCGTAGCTATTGATGACTTTAACGCACCTCACCCAGCCTGGGGTTATCCAAAGGCCACTGTTAAAGGCAAAAACTTTGTTAAAACTATGACGGACTGTTCCTTGGAGCTGGTCACGGACCTTCAGTTCCCAACCCGGTTGAGCCATTCCGTTTCAAGAGACACCACTCCCGATCTGGCATTCATCAGAAATGCGGAGAAAAATCAGTGGGTTAACTTGCAGAAAAGCCTGGGAAGTGAGCACTTCATCCTCGCAGTCACGCACGAAACTCGGGGGGCTCCACCTAAAGAGTACAGGGTGACGGACTGGGACGAGTTCAGGAAGCGCGGGAAAGCTGATGAGACCGAATATGCCACGTTAGAGGAACTCTTTTCTCGACTCGCAGAGGATGTGCTCCTCGCCACCAAGACTGTCCAAACCGACTTACAGGTGGATACAATGGACTCGCGTCTCGCACATTTATTGGAGGCTAAAAAATCGCTGGTTGAGAGATGGTGCACACAAAAGCTAAATAGGAGGCTCCGCAAACCCATTGCTCTCCTCAATAAAGATATTGAAGAATATTGTCAGGAGCTTTCTAGGCAGCAGTGGAACGAGATTTGCTCAAAAGTAGATGGGCAGATGCGCACCGGAGGTAAATGGAACCTGTTGAAGGTACTACTCGATCAGACAAACTCCATAAGTAATCAGAGGTTGGCAATCGACCGCTTAGTTCAAGCACAGCGGAGCAGTGGAGTCACTGACACCACTTTACTCAAGGATTTGGCAGAGCGATACCTTTCGCTTGGCCCCTCCGGGGACTGGGATTACCCGGTCTACCAGGAAAGGCTGCTCGAGGAAATCGACTCGCCCTTTATGAACCTTGAGATCGAAGAGGTGCTTCATGCGCTTAATAGCCACTTGATGCGCTTAATAGCCATTTCACATCAGCTTATACTGGAACAGGTAGAGCGCATGGGATTAGGTCCCAAGTTCTACACGCCTATGTTCGCGCCTTCCTCAGGGACCACAAAGCCACCATAAAGATTGGCGAATTAAAATCAGAGGCCTTCACCCTAGGTGCGAGGGGCACGCCGCAGGGAGCGGTAATTTCACCCCTTTTGTTCAACATAGCCATGAAAGGCCTCTCGGAGCGCCTCTCCACTGTAGCCAATACCAACCATGCCTTATATGCTGACGACATTACAGTCTGGTGAATGGGCGGTTCGGGTGGTGAAGTGGAGCAGGCGCTCCAATCTACTTTGTCAATCACAGAACGTTTTCTGTAGGGTACAGGCCTCCAACTGTCTGCCTCTAAATCGGAGTTGCTTCTATATCGACCAGTTCGACCTGGAAGAAGAAACGAGTCACCGCTTGATCAGGTGCACATTGCTATAACCACACGGGATGGGCAGTCGATTCCAAGAGTCAATTGTATTCTGGTGCTAGGCTTCCTTCTTTAATCTAACCGCAGAAACTCACTGGTTTTGGCTCGCATCACCTCCAAAACGGAGAACATGCTCAGACTAATATTGAGAATTTCAAGCCGCAGGGGAGGGCTGAGGGAAAGCACTCTCTTTCGGCTCTTCCATTCATTCCTGATGAGTCACATTAATTACGTGGCATCTTTGCTAAATTGGTCTAAACGCGAGGAGGATAAACTCGACACCTTATTGCGTAAAAGCATCAAAAGGGTAGTAGGCCTACCTATGAGCACCAGCACGAACCGGCTCATGAGTCTGGACATGCACAACACCCTCACGGAGGTGACAGAGGCACAGACACTAGCTCAGCTCGCGCGACTCTCCTCCACGAAAGGTGGGCAGCGTCTCCTACAGTCCCTGGGATATCATCATACGGCAGGGGAGGAACAGAAGATCTTCTTACCACAAACAATGAAGAGCACGTACGAGGTGGCACCCTTCCCGCGTAACATTCATCCACAGTACAATGTTGGCCGGCGAAAAGCATGGGCCAAGTTTCTTCTTGATTTCGTGGCTAAGTCCACGGGCAGTGTAGCTTTCGTCCATGCGGCGCAGTACGGCCGCTCCGATCGTTTCGCAGCTGTGGTCGTTGATCATCGCGGTCGCGTACTAAACTCAGCTTCCGTGAGAAAAGTGTCTGCCTCCGTAGCCGAGCAGGCAGCGATAGCCTTGGCGATGACGGACCCTTCGCATCCAGACATATTTACTGACTCCAGGGCTGCCGCCCGGGCCTTTCTCTAGGAAGGCTGCCGCTATTCTAAATTCCAGGTGTGTGATAGGCCACCACACAATCACCTGGTTTCCGGCCCACATAGGCTCAGAGGTGCATCCGACTCTTCGTAACGCCAACGAACTTGCCCATAACCATGCGCGAGAAATCACGTGACGCGGCGGTCTGGGTGGGTACGGAGGTGGGTTCGCGGAAAACTTTAAAGATCCACTTGGCACCTTTAACGAAGTGACGTCCCATTATCAGTTGTCTAGGCGGAGGTACCCACTTCCGCATTCCAAGCTCACTCGGCCACAGTCAATGGTTCTCCGGATGCTACAGGCAGGTTCATTCCCATCTCGTAGCACATTCAGCCACTTTGCTGATGGCATAACTCCAGGATGCCCTAGTTGTGAGGCACATAACTGCACAATCGCTCACATGCTCTGGCAGTGCCCAATGTTACATGGCGCGAAGTTCAGCACAGAAGAAGACTGGAAGAGGGCTCTTAAAAGCCCCGAACTCTCAGTCCAATACTCGGCAGTCCAGGAGGCCTGCGAACGGGCGGAGAGCCACGGTCTTCCAATCCCGGCGTGGACGCGGCCAGCAACTGCAGCGGACACCTCTTAGGGGGGTGTCTGACAAGTTCTCCAGGACCAAATAAAGTTAATTTCACTTCACTTCACCAACTGAAACACCAATCGAGCTAAGCTTAAAAGCATAGCCCAGAGCCGGCATGCATGCAGCGACGCCCCTTAAAGCGTATGCTGAAAGTTTAGATTACAAAAGGGAGCAGAGGCAAATCATAAAAACTGTGCCACGTCATCGCCAACGCGTCCTGAGTCACGAATAAAGCGCCGAGGTGCTTGTTCATATCATTTATATTAGTGTGATCACGCATTCTGTCACCATGGCTTCGCAAATATAAAGTGTTTCTCTCTACCTGCAGACACCGATGGGTGGATTTCGCGTGTCATGGCTTTTTTAATGCAAAATGCAATGAGAACTCGCATGTCAAAATAAGTTAGTAGCTAATGGGCGTAAAGCAGGAATGAGCTGCACGCGTTCAGTGGCACACGGAACCCACTTTGAGAAATTATGTGCACGACGCACCAGAGCATGCAGGAGACACCTCGCATGGAGGGAAATGACTCCACGTAGACAGTTATTGCTCACAGCAAACGCACATGCGTAGGTGACTGCTGACCGCACGCAGCAGCATCGATATAAAAATTGCAGTGACCGGGAGATCATGGTTTATACAATGCAACAGTGGCACCAGAAAACACAGCCTAGCTAGTAGAAGGATGCTCAATGCACGGCAGCACATTTTTGTAGGGTCAGGTATATTTACAACAGTTTAGAAGAGATAAAGGCGGCACCTTGGGAGCGTTCGTCATCAGAAAAGTACAAAGTAAAAAAAACACGATTGGGCTCGTCTCATTAGTCAACTCGGTCTTTTTCCCACTGAAGCTAAAATTGGCGATAAAATTCTAGCTTTCGAGGCTGTTTTGATGCAACTTGGCACAATTTTCGCAATTTTTATGCTTTTGGAACAGTTTGGCACAAGAAAATGAAAATGTATCAAAAATGCACAATATGCACAGCTGTCTCACCCCTGCAATTGTCAAGCTTCAGCTGCCGCTAAAGACAGTACAAATTTCTGACTTGTTTACACATGCCTAAGCAATTTTATGGCTATTTACGTATACAGTAATAGAGCGTGTTTTCACCATGACCTTTGTCGTTAAACCTGACAAGGTAGCAACTAAGTTTACATACTTAAATAAACGGGATTTTTTTTTCTAATTAATCCTGATTAGGCAGAAACTAAGCCTACACACATGAAGAAACATGATGGTTTCTTTTTTTTTGCTGGTTAGGTAGTATACAACGACTGAATTTTCCAGTTATGTCAATTTAGTTATAATCTATAGAAAACAAGCAGATTGCACTGTACAGCCACATGCTCCCAAGTGGTAAGCAGAACAGCAGTCTCAAATTGTCAGCCTTTACGCAGGAAATGCCTCTCGTAAAAATTTACTCATTAACTTTCAAAAACAATATGTGCTTTTAAATGGCAAGCTACACCCAAAGATAGTCATGACTGCTTAAGTAGTGTTAACGGCCTAAGTCAGAAAAAACTTTTGGAGCTCACTCAGACTCTGATGAAATATATTTTGCGCTTGTAGCTCACTGAGAGCCACCAAAATTTTTCTGAGCCAGGCGCACTCGGATAGCCACTCTAGAAAATTTTCTTCAACTATACTCACTCTGACTGAAACTCACTCAAATATTACTGAACTGGACTCGCTCAGAATCACGGCTCGACATTAATCTGAGTGAGTTTACTTATGAAACTATTAGCCTAGAATTAGCTTGTTCAACTATGGTGTCAATGTCAATCTTCTTCAGCAAGACTTCGCAACCGAAACTAGTTTTCCATTTTAGGTCGACCTACCAACTTCACATTTCAAATCACGACAAAATAGGTCAACCTACAATCGTGTAAATACGGTATTTACTTTCCTTTTTACTAGTCAAACACTGCATTTGTGTCATGACATGTCCCTGATATTGTCCCCCATTATGTAATGCCTTAAATAGACCTATAAAGGGCCAGTAAACAGCCCTGAGGTCCAACAATTTTAAAAAGAAATACATGTGCAGTTTTTCTTTGCGAACATGCTGCCACACGAATTTTGTGAATACGTGCTATATTAAGGAAGTTACAGGGGCTAGAACATCGGTCTAAACTGGTTTCAAACTTTCGAGCGGCCTCACCCCCTTCTCCCTTCCATGAAGGCGAAGGCGTAGCCCATCGCCGTGACTCTGCCCACTTCGACGTGACACCACGTCAGCGATTGACTATATTGGCGAACTCGATCAGTCGCAACGCACTTCCGCTAGCTGTGAAGCGTGGTTGTTTGTTTACCGTATGCCGCAACCACCGCTGGTCAACCGTGTATGCATCAGGTGCGAAGTGTCGACCACAAACAACCAGGTCCCTAAAGTACGCTGCTGGATAGCCGATTGGCTTCAGCGGTGCAGCACGCAGGGCCCCGTCGTGAGGCACCCGGTGCCGATGCTTCTCTGCTGCCCAGTCACTCAATTTGCAGCCGACAACAGAGCAACGCTTTTTACCCGTATTGCTCATGTCAAGAGCGAAGTACGTTCGTAAATGCACACAGGCGCTGTAGTTGGGCGAAGAGAGTACACGTGCACGCGACAACTGCGAGGCTGGTTCTTTCAACACAGTGCCAAGAAACAAGGGGCAGATTCGTCGCTGTGGGTGGGAAGAGGAACTGACTCTGACTTCACTACTGTTTTTTCACATCTGATTTAAACCAATCGGCGACCTGCTTCGGCGACCTGCGCGCTACGTCACTGCGCGTGCATGGGGGTCGGTCAGGCGTAAGAAAGATGCGCGGGAATTGTTTTTCGAAATAGAGGCTCTGTGCGGCTTGCAGCGCTGTAATATTCAGACAACATGATCGCTGTGGTCTAATCTACGAATTGCCGAGCTTGTATGGGAGTGTAAAAAAAAGTCTGAGCCTGTTTACTGGCCCTTTAAGGGTTACTAATCAACGATGATGATGACACGAAATAATTTTGAACCTAAGTGCATTACTTCTTTACAGTTCCAAAATGTTAATATCTATCAGAGTTTCCAGTTCCGCTTATAATACGAGGACATGGGCTTCTTTTTTTGTCGAGCCGCTTGCATTCTTTTCATTTCACTTGTTGCATTTTATTGGGCTCATTTGCAGTTTTACCACTGGTGTAGTAATTTTAAATGATCATCACATTCACTAACAGCATATCTGTCGATAAATGTGCAGTTAACCGAATAGACAGTACCCTGGAGATATTGTTCAAAGACAAATGTGCTTTCGTTGATAGTTGCATATCTTTGCGCCATACTTATGAGCAAAGATATGAGCCTGGGCAAAGATATGAGCAAAGATATGAGCCTTAATCACTTGATTAAGTGATTTTTTCTAATGCCACTTCGTATTTGAAGGAAACTTTTGTATTGTAATTAAAAAGTATTTCCAAGAACAGGAAAATTCGCTACATTTCTACTTCTTTTAAGCTTCTTCAGAAATGACACATTGTTTTTTTATGTTTTCATTTTGCTTCGCTTGTGACAATTACTTGCTTGTTAGCTCATTAGCATTTGGCAACACTGATGAGTATGTTACGAAGTTACCAAAAAAAGTAATGAATTACCACCAACATTGATATAAAAGATTAAACTTGACTCAAAGTTTCGTTGTAGAGTTTTTATGTTGAACAGCCTTATGCCAACATTACTCGAAAAGACCTTTGTGCTAAGCAGCTTCCTTACAAGCTATCTACAGGTGAGGTAGGCAATTCTTCTGAAAGAAAAAAAATGGCACCAATACAAGGCCATACAGAGGATTGTTGGGACTTTCATAAACAACAAATACAAGCAATTAAAAAAATTAATGGCACACAAAAATTGAAAGGCTTTATGCAAAATTTGGTTTTCACAACTACCACATAGTCTGATAACGGGGGGCAGAAAAATGAACAACTCTGCTTCTGTTTCATTCACACTGTACAACCTGACGATGCCAGCTAATGCATAACCCGAAACAGTGGATGACTACTGACAGGAATGGAGCAAAAAATCTGGGATGACTCAAGTTACAGGTGATCACCCAAAAGACAAAATAACAACAAACAGTTGAGAATTGTAACACGGTGGTGAAAAGTAAAAATAAGGCATCAACAACTTCAGTACAATTCAGCTGACTAGTACGTATGTATGAAAGCCCAATAGAGAATTTGTGATGCAGCATATGAAGTGTCAAGCTTTCATGATTTAATCAGCAGCCAGTACTATGAGAGAAAAGTAGACAACTGATAGAAAGCTGGCCAGAAGGAAACCATACTTCCAGTTCTTTCAGGCTATTGGATTTAAAGGCCAACTGCAACGAAATTCGGCACTCCGTAAAAAGTCCATGTATAGATAGTCTAGCTAGAGGTAGTGCTGCCTGACAAATGTTGCCTTCAAAATACACGCACTTACTTTAGAAAAAAGCTTGCAAAAGGTGTTGTTTTTGAGACCGAAACTAGAAAAAACGATGCCATCACGGATGACTGGAAGTGACGTAAATGACAGAAAAATCGTCTGCTCCACACTCTTCAAGCACGCACATCGCGGACGTGTCCCTTAGTGTAAGTGTGTTTTTCTATGTTAACTTATGAAAGCTGCGTGAACATGCCTTTTATCCAACGCTCGTCCGGGCTTCCCACTGGTGCATTTGCAGTGTCTGACCCTCGTATTCAGAAACGCTGCTTGCCTTGAACTTGACTTGCCATCGACTTCAATGCAGCACGAACACGTTTCGAACGCGCTGTCTTTAGGGGGTGCCAAGGCAACAAAAACACAGACGTTCAAACACGCTGCATTGAAAGTGGCTTCAACACAGAAAAGAGCGATTCTTCGGCAGGGAGGATTGCTGACAAGGAGCGACGCGGCAACGTTCTGTAGTATTCGTCATGTCCGGTTCTGTCCGATTTGCCTTGGCACACTGCTAGAGCTCCTGATCCTCTGCTTGCTGGCAATTAGAGCACAAACTATAAATTAAATACACGGCTGCGAGATTTTTCACTGTCATTATCGTAACTTACCGTATAGAAATATATATATATATATATATATATATATATATATATATTCGTATAGGGAAGAAGACGCACGTACGAAGTGATTTTATTGGCGTTTCAGCCGCGGGTTCGGCCTTCATCAGAATCAGTCCGACCTTCATCACGTTTCTGATGAAGGCCGGACCCACGGCCAAAACGTCAATAAATCACTTCGTACGTGCGTCTTCTTCCCTATACGAATAATCTTTCCCGGACCCAGCATCACTTTTGTTTTTGGTGTATATATATATATATATATATATATATATATATATATATATATATATACAGTCAAGCCTGCTTATAACGAACCTGACCATGACGCGGCATTCGTTCGCTGTATCGCGAAGTTCGTAGTAAATGAAACACAGCTTTTAAAAAAGTTGCGAGTGAAAACGCAAACTTTTTTTGCCCCCAAAAGTCCGTGATGCACGTGTTTCGAAGAACAGAACAATACGGGTGGTCTCGAGTTCATTTAAAACGGCAGGGGGCTCGTTCGCCGAGGCCCGTGGCATAATCTGCATGGGGCACTGGCTCCAAAGTTTCATCGTTCTCGCAATCCGATTCCTCCAAATTGCTCTTGCCACGTACTCCATTCACAATGCCCCAATCCATGCACGGTTTTGCAGTGTTGGCCTCATCGTCGGCCGTAATTAAACCACCGCAACAGATGTCCCACTCGCTCTCCCAGATAAGAGTCGATGACGCGCTGCCGCAAATCGCCGCCGCAGTTCGGAAGCTTCAGGCGCGGCATCAGGTCCAACGTCGACGAAGTCGGCCTCGCGAAAGCAGTTGCGCGCGCATGTAGCCGTCACCCCCGCCCACGAAATATTCACCATCTCCACGCTCAGCTGAATACCGGGACGCCCGAAGCGGCACGTTGGCTGCCAGGTGGTCAATAGCTATGAGCAAGCGCTCTGCAACGCGGCACCTAACACGCGGATTTGGCTCAAGCCAAGCGGTCACACCTTCGACGTTTTGTTGAGCGGCAGTAAAAAGCGTGCTAGTCATCCCGTTGGCCACTATGACCACACACGCACACGAAGAGCGAGTAAGACGCGCACACGCGACACACATGCCAGAATGGGTGGAACAGCGCTGGGCGGTGGAGACGGGCGAAGGGCTTGTGATCAAGAGAGGAGAGCAGACTTACGAGAGAAGGGCAAGGAATTGCGATAAAGAGGGGGGAGGATGAGGCGGGAGGGCGACTTTGAAAAGCAAAACACGCGGGAAGGAGGCACGTTTGATAGCTTGCTTGAAAGGTCTGCGAAACTCACACGCAGAAAAACTTGGAAAGAGAGCCTGTGCGCGGCGGTGTTCGAAGAATCTGCGGCCGTGGTCAAAAATCGTTTTGTTGCGCCGGAGGGTTTGCATTGCCTCACGAACTTCGATATTTCGCGATTCGTTCTGCGCAAATTAACAGCCAATTTCATGCTTCCGCACGCGCACGAAAGGCATGCTGAGCTGAGTGCGAAGTGAGCAAGAACAAGTCCTAAACACGAAACAAATCCCAAATCATCAGAGTTGGTGGGGTAGCGTACACACGTGCACTAGACGCTGAATATCAGATACAGTCGGTAACCGACGATGTTGGTAAATGGTCTTGTTACTCCAGGCCGGCGACGCGAACGACAGTGCCAGCGATCAAAAACAGGGTAGATGGCCGACCGGTCTTCGAAAGATCGATGGCAATGTGAAAACACGGGCCTCATCTGGCGATGCGGGGTGCTCAGAGGAGCAGGGGGACAATGGACCGAGGGGTGCGTAACAAAAAGCAGTCGGGGCACGGAGGAAGGAAACAGCTTTCCTTCCTCCATGGGTTGCGGAGAGCGGCAACTAGAGGGTCACAGAGGCAGGGTCGGCATTTAACAATAAGAATGTATGGGCACTTCGCTGATACCTGATCGGTGGTCAAAATTGGTTTCCCGGGAAGTCAGCACACCGCTGACTCCGTTCGCTGTAACCATTCAGCGGCGCTTGGAGACTTTCAGTGTAAGTGCGATTTTGCGCCATTGAACCAATGTATATTTTGACGGTCACGCGGATATTGTTCGTTTTAAGGGGAAATTCGTTTTAAGTGGGGCCGTTATATGTGGGCTCGACTGTATACGTATTTATGGCCATTTCCGCCCAAGTAAAATTTCGTTGCAGTTCATTTTTATACAAGTGCTAAATTTTCACATTCAAAGGTCTGGCACGACCTTTCTTTCATATAAACTAGTAATCCCCATAGTATAAGCTGATATAAACTACTTCCTAAGAATCGGCAATAAAAAAAACATATACATGTGGCAAACAAGTGACCATTCCTCAGTAAGATAGCAGGAGAGTGGCACAAGTACAATCCTTGCATTATTGCATCATTATTAGCCTCACACATAATGCAAGAAATAAGATTGAGCTTTCTCGCAACTTTAAGAAATATTTCCACCCTATTCTACCTATCAAAAGCAGCACATAATCAGTTATTTTTCTTGGGAAAAAGCTTCCTAGATTCTGAGAAAATGACTACTTGTGTAAATACACTCAGACCTCAACATAACGAACCTAGATTTAATGAAAAATTGGTTATAAGGAAGTAAATTAAAAATAGTCTTATTAGATATACTATGAAGAATAAACCTTTATAAAATGTTTTTAATATAACAAACTCATTTTTAGTGTAAGATGCAATTTTATTTTAATGAGGTTCGATGGTATATGCAACAACAGGTTCTAGTCCAAAACTTGAATGCCAAAGCTTCCCTGGAGCTGCGATAAGACTTTCTGTGTCACAACCACGAGTACTTTTTAAGAGTGATAGGTTAGAGTTGTTCGATTTATAAATTGCCACAAGAGGTGGAAAGTGGAAGTTCTACATTATGTCCGTGCATTAAAAGACCCAGTTAATTTGGTAAACGTCCATATCATTCAAAGGATACAAGAAAAACAAATATTCATGTATATCTCTTTACCATAACAAACCCTTCAAACCTACCACATAAAATTAATTTTGTATACTACTCCAAGTTTGATAGTAAACTATGCTCACTTTTGTAGACAGCAAAGCTTTGGTATTTATCACTGAGAAAGAAAAAAAAAAGAGCAAAAGAACGGAAGTGCAGTTCGTATAGAACATGAAGGCCAGTGATTGTAGGAGTTCATTATTATTTTTAAAGAGAAACAGTGCGATGAATGCTTGTAAAGTGAAATAGAACAGCCACAATATACGGAAACCCCTGGTATTATTATGCATCGATTTCTGCTCTTCCATCCAAAAATGAAGGTGCTTAACACCCACTCGGGTCACATTGTGCCGTGGACGAGATCTAAATCTCTATATACTAAAGAACGAGGACTACCGTGTTCTTGCCATTTATCTCAAATTACCATGAAGGCTACCCAGCCAATACCGCTACAAGTAAAGTACCAAAAAGGCTGCTGCAATACCAGGTGTAGTAAAGAGAAAGCCATGGCACATCGCAAGAAGGAAAAAAAAAATTTTTGGAAAGCACCATTACCAGCTAGCTGTAGAAGATATTACACAATTATTGCAAGCAATTGACTATGAATGTGTAAACAAAAACATGACATACTTGGCTCATCTTCAGCAATATTATGGGAAAGCATCAGTTTACAGTCACAGTATGTTAACACATGACCAACATACAGTGCTAAAAAATGCTAACAAATGACACAACATTCCTGCACTGCACTGATTTTCCTGTTACTTTCCATAAAGGCTACTGATCTCTATATGCCCTATTGTCAAATAAAAAATACGCCTCAACTTAAAAGAAATGATCTTGATCTCTGATGACAAGAAACTTGCCCAAATTATAAGTTCTATTACATTGATGTAGTTCATTCTGTTTAAAAAAAAGTGTCCCTGTGGTACTCCCCCCCTCCGTAGTAATGGCCACTTGAGGTGCCACCCCTAGCATTTTAAAACACACTTACCAAGGCTTTCCTCATTCTTCATGCTAAGCGCAAGGCCATGTGCTCTATTTCTAGATCGCACTACATCCAAGACATCTTTAAAATCGGGGAACAAACGATGGTGGTGGCGATGCTTGATCAATTTTTCCACCATCGCATTAATCTCGGCATAACGGCTGCCTGAAACATACCAAACTAAAACAAAACAATGTTATGCCCCACCACAGCCTATTTACCCAATACTTACAGGTTAGGGCAATGAGAAAATTGTCACTTTGTTCACAGTAATAGGTAGCTTCCAACTCGAGTAATGATGCCTGGAAACCCTCTACTGCTAGAGTATGCGACACATCATTAGAAGTTATAATGGGACCCAGTCAACCTGATATGAAGCCTTTAGCAGCCCCGTGTAGTTAAGGGTCCCCATGTAATTAGGGGTGTACAAATATTTTTAAATTTAGAATAACAAATTGAATAACTGTCTATTCGACTCACTACTCAAATAGCACATTCAAAATGCCAAAAAAATTTTGAATTGTTTTTCAATTATGAGCACTGACAAAAGAACCAAAAAACAAAACTAAGGTCTTTTTTTCTTTTAATAACTAAATTACCAATGTGCATGCAGTCCAAGCTTTTACGACTGTAGACGCTATATTTATTAATGGAGAAAGGCATTTTACTTGACTCTTACTCAGATTTTACTATGCTACAGTGGCATTGCATTAACCAGTTTTGCCTTCATCTTTTAACAACAGAAGTTTGGGACTGCAACTGCGTTTAGCTTGATAAATAACAAGACAAGCAAGAGTTGCATTTTTGTAAATTGCTCTCGCACACTGAGCTTTGCACATTGATGTTTACATGCTGTCAGTGCCAAGGCCCAAGCGGTGACGCGATCTTTATCTCTCTCATGATGTCTTTAGTTTTACTTATGTTGTTCGGCTTAAAATTCTTCAGTTTATTGCCTCAATTTAATTTAAATGTGGGGGAAAATATTTACTATAGTCACTGCCATATACAAACTTAGCTCAGTTATCACAACTCAGGTATTGTGAGTCTGTCAAAAGTAACTATTTTTCTTACACATATACACACACGCACGCACACGCACAGTGGAGCCCACATATAATGGCTCCACTTAAAACGAACGATACCCGCATGAGCGGGGAATATACATTATTTCAATGGCACAAAATCACACTTACAACGAACAGCAGGTCGCCGATCGGTTACAGCGAATGGAGTCGGCACTACGGGAAACCACTTTCAACCACCGATAAGCCATCGACGAGGTTCTCCTAGATACTTATTGTTCAACGGTGAGCCTGTCTCCACACCTCTCTAGTTGTTGCTCTCCCTGACCGTTTCTTTTTTTTTGTGTGTTAACGCGATCTTCCGTCCTATGTGCCCCCGCTACTCTGAGAATGCACATTGTCAGACGAGGCCAGTGTTTTCACACTGCCACCGATCCTTCGAAAACCGGGCGGCGAACTATAGTCTCCCCTAAGTTTTTGATCGCTGGTTTTGTTACACTATCGTTGGTGTCGCCGGCCTGGAATGACCAGACCACTTGCCAACATCGTCTGCGTCTGGGTGTTATCTGCATCGGTGTCATATCTTTTAAGTGCACGCGCATGCACTACCCCACCTACTTTAAAAATTCACAATTGATTCCGTGTTTTGGACCTGTTCTCGCTCCCTCCGCACGCGCCATGAAGCGTAAAAATTACTTTTAGACGGAGAAAATCATTAATTAATGAAGTCAGCGGGGCCGCGCAAGCCCGCCA
This sequence comes from Rhipicephalus microplus, assembly GCF_013339725.1. NCBI lineage: Eukaryota > Metazoa > Arthropoda > Arachnida > Ixodida > Ixodidae > Rhipicephalus > Rhipicephalus microplus. The sequence continues at coordinate 102,475,603 of NC_051166.1, read as the reverse complement.
GTGCCACAATGTGAATCTTTGACCTATGCGCGCGCCGACCGCTCTCCCAAGTTTTCGTAAGTGCGAGTTGCGAATTTCGTGGACCTTTCAAGCAAGCTACCCGACCTGTGTTCTTCCCACGTGTTTTGGTTTTCAAGGCCGCCTCCCCGCCACTCTACTGCAACTCCTTCGCCTGTCTCCACCCGCTCCGCGACGCCAGCCACGCTTGCTCGAATTAGGAAGTTTCTTTTTCGGACTAGAAACAAGCCCAGAGCAGTTCTAAGCATGCTGGCTTCTACATCGCGCATGCGCACCTTGACCGCTGTTGGTGAGTGTGTGATTAGGAAGGATGGTTGACGCACTTTTTTGTGCCGCGCAACCAACCGTTGAGACCCCTTGGCTTGGGCATAATGCGTGCATTTAGGATAGGTGCCACATTGTCCAGCGCTTGCTCATATCTGTTGACCGCCTGGCAGCTAACTTGCCGCTTCAGGTGTCCTTTGTGGGCTGCGATAACTACATGTGTGCGAAACTGTTTTCGCGAGGCTGAATTCGTCGACGTCCGACCTCATGCCGAGCCTGAAGCTTTTGGAAAAGACCACTCCAGCGGCGATTTGTGGCAGCGCATCATCCCCATGGGAGGGCGTGCGGAACATCTGTTGCTATGACTTTACTACAGCCGATAATAGTGCCAACACTGTAGAAATGTGCACGGATGAGGGCATTTTGAATGAAGCACATGGCAAGAGTGATTTGGAGGAATCAGATGGCAAGAACGACGAAACTTTGGAGCCAGTGCCCACAAACACGTTTGTAGCAATAGACCTCTCCCTGTTTGTAAACAGTGTGACGTCACTGCGGGCACCCCGGCCACCATACCCTCTCTGGGAGCAGGTGCTGGTTGGCAAGAAAATTCCGCCGGCGGCATCTTTCTGCATGGAGAGCTGCGTGTCTGCATTCCTTTGACATAAACTTCCACATTGCTATGTTCTAAAATCACAACTTTTGAAAGAAGGGTGTTGCGGAAGGGTCACTGCTCATAGTGTGGAAATTTGCTCGTGGTACACGAATGGATGGAGAAACTTTATTTAGAGTACTGAGAGACGGGACTAGCACGCAGTGGGCTTCACCCACGTAGATGGCAGCCATAAATATCTTTTTCGAAAGCGAACATTTTGAATGCATACGGTGACTGGCACTTTCAGAAACATTAGCATGGCATGGATGTAACCACATTCAATTTCCATCGTGGCATGTGCAATGCAGTTTGAAATGAGGTACACCATTGAGCTGCCATGTGCGACGTCCTCGATAGTATTCTCAACCATTAGGCAAAAGTCTGATCGGAGATGAATAAAAAAAAATGAAGCACTTCTTGCCGTGCGTTAGGCTGAGGTTAACATATCCTCGTTAAAATTAAAGTGAAATTCTGCCACTGCGTTTCTCAATAACCCAGTGAAAATTCATGTGATGTAAAACCCGACCACTTAATTATTATCTAGTGCAGTTACCTTGCGGTATTTGATACCTATAACGTGTTTTCATACCTATATTGCTCCTTTAGGCTTGATACACAAACTTCTAATGTGCATTGTCCCTTCATAAGGGTCGAGCAACAAAAGTACAAAGTAGATAAGAAACAAAAATCTCCACTGTTTCCATTAACATGTATCAGGTATCCTATAATACAAGTTATAGCCGTGGTGAAGCGTGTATGCAGATTTGGAAATGCTATAACATGATAGCTCATGCGTAGTCGTATATATCACCCGGAGATCATGCACTTTTATTTTTATGCATGCCGCGCATACACCGAGATGTATCCACTCGCAGATGATCGGGTCAAATGCACTCTTACCTTGACTAAAATGTCAGATCGTGATGTTCCATCGACAAGCGGTTACTGCAACCGGCCCACAACGAATACCAGCGTTTTCGCAAACAAGACGCATCACGTTATTCACCCCATCATTTCTAGAAACGTTGATTCACACTGCACACACCATGCACAATATTCCCAGTTTTACCGTCTGTAAAGGTGAACCAATATTGTCGATGCCTGTAAACGCACACTACACGCAATAATCAACGCTGCACATTTTCGAAGATGATGCTGCTGTTCCTCGCACAGGCTGCCACATATGTTCACTTCTTCGAGATAAACAGCCAGCCAGCGTGGCAAATAATTCATCATGTACTTTACCACACACCTAGATGTTCTCTGACAGATACCACATCTGATGTTGCCACTGTGAGATCAAGATTAAGCTTTCAAAAAAAAAAAAAAACTTGCCCCAAGCTACGAGCCACTGCACCCCGCTCAGCCATCGGTGGGAGTGTTTTGCCAACCACTGTCTTGCACGTGCACCAGGACCTGACGCTGTGACGTACCCCGGTAGAGGTCTATGGGCTACATTAATAGCCTCAGGCTGCCTGTGTATGCCACGGGCCGCGGTGAAGAGCACGCTGGCGCTTTTAATAAAGTCGAGACCATCCTTATCCTTATGATTAGAGACCGGATTATAGGCAAATGCCTATTTTGTTCCTTGCATTCATATCGTGCCAATTTGATATATGATAATGAATTAGAGATTGAAAAGGCCTTTTATGATGTTTTTATAGTGCCTATAGATGCCTATTTTGGGTATTCGTGGCTAAATGCCCATAGATGCCTATAAATGCCTACTTTCCAAAATGAGCGCCTATATGAGTTCTATTCAAGTTCAAATTTCGTTATCGAGCATGGTGTGAATTCGTGACTCATGTAAAAACGGTAGTGGGCGTGGAGGCAGCACAACTGTGGCAATGGCTTACGAGCTTCGCATTCACGTTATACAGGTCGTCTTGGTCTGGCTGCCGCTTGTGGTTCACTCCGGAAGGCCGGTTGACACCCCTGCCAAACAGCTGCAGTTTCCAGAAGACTGCGGCTTTTCTACGGATCCGAGTGCCTGCGCTGACACACCTGAGCTTTCCATGCCATTCGGGATATCCTCATCGTCAGAGACATTGTTCTTATCAAGCAACAAAAGCGGCAACAGCGAACGTCAGTGGTTTAGTGGGCGTGGAGGCAGCACAACTGTGGCAATGGCTTACGAGCTTCGCTTTCACGTTATACAGGTTGGTAAAACCGATTCATTATATGCTAAGAAGACAAGTAACCGTTGTTTACTGCTGCTTCCACGCCCACAGGTGTTATACGTCTTGTCCCGAGAGTGTACTAACGCCCTTTGCTCGCTACTCTTGTGTTGCGGTGACGTTGAAGCAAACCCAAGGCCTCCAAAAAAGACCCCTGGGCCACTAGATGATGTCGAGAACAACACAGCTTCTTCTGATGCGTGTCATAAAGAAGTTATGGCAATGCTTTCTAAGATAAGTGCCCGCTGTGATTCATCTGCCGTTGAGCAGTCCAATTTGGCAAAGGCAATCGACGAGTTGAAAGCCAACCAGCAACTTGTGGCGAGCAAATTATGCGAGATTGAAAGGCGGCTTTCGACGGTTGAACTGCGGACTAACTCGGTTGCGGACATTGAGAAGGAATTGCAGGTCACGAATGAAGCTATCGGCAGCATCACTCAAACAAATGACGCATTGGTGTCCCGTCTAAACGACCTTGAGGACAGAGCCCGAAGGTGCAACTTAAGTGTTTTTCGGTATGCCCGATAAAAATGAGACCTGGCAAGCTACTGAAGAGGCACTTACCAACTTGCTTTCTAGTAGCCTAGGCGCCGAGTTCGACCCAAACGCAGTAGAAAAGGCCCATCGTTTAGGTGCTCCATAAAATTCGACCAGTGATAGTAAAATTTGCAAGCCTTAAAGCAAAAGAACTTGTGCTGGCACGTCGATCTAAGTTGAGAAGTCATAAGGTCTCTGTATTGGAGGACTACTGTCAGGCTACAAGAACAGCGCGCAAGATGCTGCACAATTATGCAAAATCATTGCCTGGCCGACCCGCTTTTCAGCTTCGTTACGACAAGCTCGTTGTTAACCACAGAAACTATTGTTATGATGCTTCCGCAGGCATTGTTCGTGAGACTAATGCGCATTCTCGCAGTATGGCAGCGAATCCCGCATCGAAAATGGGGCGCATTCAACTTCCGATCACAGCCATGACCTTCACGCACGTTTATTGCCTGATGCCCCACTTTTGTCACGTGCGCGGACATCTAATGCCTCCTCATAACAATCAGCAATGGGAAGTGAAAGTATGGTATCACGTCCTATTTTGGTGCTCTACACGAACATCCGTAGTATAATGGAAAGCGGCGGCGGCGGCGGCGGGGGACGCTTTTGACGCTTTTATCGATTCTTGTGAAGCCGATGTGATTGCCGTGACCGAGACTTGGTTGAATGCTCATGTTTGCGATAACGAAATTTTTACTACTTCCAAATCGTTGAACATTTACCGCCGCGATAGAGATGGAAGACAAGGTGGTGGTACTTTGCTTGCCATTTCGAAGCATTTCAAGTCCTTTCTTATAAACGTGACGTCTACATTGAAAGTGATATGGTGCGGGTTGGTTGTGAATAATAAAACGCTTGTTCTTGGCGTCTGTTACCGCCCTCCAGATAGAGACATCAGCTTTGTTCAGGAGTTTCACGATAACATTAATGAAATTACAATGCGGTACCCATCTTCTTCGATAACTATTCTCGGTGACTTACACTATCCTACCATAATGTGGGCGACATCGTTACCAGAGGTCGTACCATTTTCTTCAAATGGCCAATGTTTTCTCGATACTTGCAACCTGTTTAATTTTACGCAGGTGGTGAATGACCCAATTCACGTCACCAATTCTTCATCGCACATTCTTGACTTGATTCTTACAACAATGCCCGACAACATTCATGCACTAAACTCACTTCCTGGTCTCAGCGATCACTGTCTGCTACATTTTTACATACGCAACAGCATGCCAACTGCTACTAAGAAACGCAAGGTTATCTATAACTACAATGCTGCAAACTTTGAGGCAATCAACAACGAACTCTCTCTATTTTACGACTCTTATCTACATGACTTTGATAATAGAACCGTGCAGGAAAACTGGGATCTGTTTGTTAACAAAATCTACGAACTTACTCGTACCTTTGTTCCCTTAAAGTCTATACTTGTGAGCTCTTGCTCACCCTGGTACAATACATACCTAGAGCGACTTTCTAACAAAAAGAAACACTTGTTTCGTGCTGCGAAACTCCAGAGTACGGAGAAACGCTGGCGCTCCTACGAGAGTGCTGCGCGAGTTTACTCGTCAGCAGTTTCGGATGCTAAGGCTAACTTTCTATCTAACACTCTGCCATCAATGCTTGTCAGCAACCCTAGAAAGTTTTGGAAAACTGTTACAAATACCAAACGACAGTGAAATTGTACTTGTTGACTCGGACGGCCTTCCCGTATCTTCCGAGATGTGTGCAGCACGTCTAAACGAAAATTTTGTCCGGAACTTTTCAGGGTCGTCCACTTCTGCTACGGTCTCTTTACCAGAGCGCAACTATCCATCAACGTCTGTTATAGTGACTGAGGCCCATGGAATTGTAAAACTAATTGAATCACTCAGAATATCCTCTGCTTGTGGTGTTGACAACATAAACGCAAGAATCCTTAAAGAAACTAAGCATGCCTCATCTATGTTCCTGTGTAAAGTATTCCAACAGTCTTTGAATGAAGGTGTGGTGCCACGCGTTTGGAAAGAGGCAAAGGTGGTTCCGCTACACAAATCAGGAAACAAGCATTCTGTTACTAATTACCCACCTATTTCACTTACTTCTATACCATGCAAACTTTTGGAGCACATAATCTTCTCTTACTTCGTCAACTTTCTAGAATCAAAATCGTTCTTTAGCACGTGGATTTAGGAAGTCATTCTCATGTGAAACACAGTTGCTTTGTTTTACCCATTCGTTACATATCATTCTAGATCGGAGTTCACTGGTTGACTGCATTTTTTTAGACTTTTCGAAGGCTTTTGACAAGATTAATCATCACCTACTACTATATAAGCTTAGGACCCTTAATATTGATGGCGGCATTCTTGCTTGGATCGAGTTTTTCTTAATTAATTGCTCACAATTCGTTGTTGCTAACAACTACAGCTCACCCTCTTCTCCCGTTACTTCTGGTGTGCCCCAGGGTTCTGTGTTGGGCCCTTTACTATTCCTTATTTATATTAACGATTTACCCGACGTTGTAACTTCTTCGATTCACCTTTTCGCCGATGACTGCGTTGTTTACCGTGAAATTTCATCTAACTCTGACGCTAGTTCTTTGCAAAGTGACATTAATAATATTGCCAGCTGGTGTAGAACTTGGCGCATGGACCTCAACACTAACAAATGTAAGGTTTTACGTATCTCACGAACTACCGGACCCCCTGTTAACTACATCTTAAATGACGTTGATCTAGAGTCTGTAACTTCGTATAAATACTTGGGGATTCATATAACATCTGACTTGAACTGGAAACATAATATTACCTATGTTATTAACAATAGCAACCGTATGCTAGGGTACCTACGACGCAACTTTAGCTGTGCCCCTCAAGCCGTGAAACTAACCATGTATAAAACACTAGTTCATCCAAAACTTGAATATGCATGCTCCATTTGGGATCTTTTTCAACTGAACTTGACTCACTCGCTTGAAATGGTACAGAATAACGCAGCACGCTTCATTCTATCTAACTACCATCGCACTAGCAGTATTACGTCAATGAAACACAGCCTTTCACTACAGTCACTTGAATCACGTCGCAAAGCCTCTCGTCTCATACTTTTTCACAAGATATTCAATCATCCACTTTTGAAAGCTCAGTTCATTACCACTCCTGCCTATTACTCAGTTCGTTTAGATCATCAACATAAGGTACACGTCATTAGCTGCCGCACTAACACTTTTCATCATTCCTTCGTCCCACGCACATTCAACGACTGGAACCACAATTTCCTCGGACATGGTTTCCATTTCAAGTCACGACTTGTTTTCATCTACAGTACAGAATTACGTGATGACACGTGAAGTGTATATTGTACATATATATTTTTGTACTCTGTTTGCCCTATTCTGATGATACTTACACGTACATTCATTGTACTGCCTAACATCGAATTTTCATGTTTTGTAATTTTTATTATTTTGATGTTACTATGTTTGCTCTTCGTAATAGTTTTTTTTTTCTGTACCCCACTCCCCTCTGTAAAGCTATGTGCGATTGAGGGTAAAATAAATGAAATGAAATGAAATGAAAACATTGATATTTCCAAACACTATAATGTTCAACGAAGACAAGGCTGACATGATGTGAGCGAGGGAGGAGGAGCGTGAAGAGCGCAAAAGACGCTGCTATTTCTGCAGCCCTAAATAGAAGCACGTCTCAGCATCTGCAGGGGAAGGAGGAGAGAGAATTAAAGATGAGGTAGCATCTGCAGGAGAAGGAGGAGAGAGAATTAAAGATGGGGTAAGAAAACAAAAGTGACGTCTATGGCCAAGGACGTAGCAATCGCCTTCCACAGACAGCTGTCCAGTGCCCTGAAGGAACTGAAGAACCGCCAGAAAACCTGGGTGTTGCGGTGGGAAAGGAAAAAGCAAGTTTTTCTGGGCAGCCACAGATAGCTGGAGAATGAATGAAAGCCATAGAGGGCCACTGATGGAATGCTCTTGTTGATTCAGTGATGGCGAACGATTACAAATCGTTTTACTTTATACAACGAAGGTTTAAACAGGTGCCGTCATGTTTATAATAAACGGTGTATTTAGCTTACATTAACGGTATACTTGAATACGCTTGTTCCATTTGAAATGCCTTGTCATATGTCTTTAAGCGACAAATATGAAAAAATACAGAACAGGGCTTCAAGGTTTGTCCTAAGCCATTACTGAAAAATGACAGCTGTAATAATATGAAAAATGAACTAGTATGAGAATTACTATCATCGTATCGAATTAAACTGCAGTTAGAGCTCCTATGTCAAGCATTTCATGATAAAACTCTCATTCGAAAATGAATGTACCTAAACAGTACTCTTCGAGCAATAGTAATTAAGATTCTTTGTTGTCATATCAGATATAGGTTCTCTATTAATTCATTTTTTGTTAGTTTCATGACAGAATGAAATGGCTTATAAAACGAACAAAGTGTGTTTTGTCAATGAAGGCGTGTTTTCTTTGACGTAACCCATCAGCTACAGTGCCTTCGGGTAAAAAATGTGGACACGCGGCCTTTGTTTTTGTTTGTAATTTACTTTTTAGGTTAGACATAGCTTAAAAAGTATTTTAGATATAGCTGGCATTTAGCGAAGTTCTGATGAAGAGCATAAGGTACGCGACGTCAGAATAGGAATCTCAACGTAAAGGAGCGACATAAGAACAGGACCATTCCTTGCTCTACGTCACTCCCTAAATCTGGGGGTGCACGCCCGTGACAAGGGCAAGTGGCATTTGTTAGATATTGAGCGTTTTTCTGCGACAAGTTAATTTGCAAATTTTAACAGGAGTGATCCGGATTGTCCAGTGCACCATTCCACTTGTCAGCTTGAAATGAGCAAACCTAGTGAGGGGCCCTTTGAGGTGTTCACCGATAGGGCAGAAATTGGTCCAACGCGATTAGACTTGACATCACTTTCTTTTGGGGTATCAGTGGTCCGGTTATGTGCTCCTGCGCCGACCTTGCCAGCCACAACGAAACGAAAGAGACCCAGGAGAGGGTTAATTGAATGGTAGACACTTGACGCACAATGCTAGACAACAAACCGAAAGACCACATACTGTGAATCGCGCGGGAAATGCATGGTATGTTCAATCATTGGTACATTGCTGTTATCTTAAAAAATATTTTTTTTGCTTTTGCCACAGATACAAGTCACCGACGTCGTTTTTTTTGTATATCTCAATTTTTGTAAAAATTTATTTTGCCTATAATTATGATCTTGAGGCCCTGAAATGGTGTTTTACCTGCCTGTCTTTGGCGCCTAAAACACACTTTTTTAGTACCTAAAAATCCGGCCTCTACTTATGATATTCAAAACGTTTGCATTGCAGACTTTTTGAGGGGAAAATATGTGTTTTCATATGCAATTTTTTTTCAAGCTGTGTTTCACTTACTACGAACTTTGGGATACAGCAAACGAATGCCACATCATGCTCGGGTTAGTTATAAGCAGGAGCGACTTTATATATATATATGTATATATATATATATTCTTTTTATGAAAAGTTGTGGGGTTCTTTAGCTGCTTTAGAAATGATTGTCTTATTATGAAAAACCATTCGAATCATATTCAATTTTAAGTGCTATTCGATTCATATTCAACTTGGTGATGAAATTCACTATTTGCACACCGCTACATATAATCAGTTGTAGTGGTAATGTAGTATCCCCAACTACTGACACACGTCATCCAGACTGGTGTCTCAAGCCACACCACACTAATTCCAGAATACGCAATGTTTGTTTTTTGCCATCAGTAGTCGAAGCCAGAGCTGAAGAACTGCCACACTTGTCTTACAACTGATACTGCCTTCTCCGACACAAGGGGCCCATGGCAACCTCTGTAGCATATATGGTGCTAGAGAGAGAGAGAGAGAGAGAGAGAGCGAAATAATGTTTATTTGCACCCGTCTAGAATGACGGGGGAGGAGGCTTCGGCCTCTGCCCTCTATCATCTCCCTAGCCATCGGCCGAATCCCTTGGTACTCGGCGGCGGTCAAGGCGAGACCGATGACTTGACGCTGTGCTTCGACGTCACGGCTGTGTAATAAAGCCTCCCAGGATTCTACGTTTCTACTTGGATCATTGTAGAATGGGCAGGTCCATACCATGCGCACAAAACCTGCAGTGTTGTCGTAGTGAGCATATCTGGAGTTAAAACACTTGCGGGTGCCATTTACTGTACAGGTGAGGGTTTGAAAACACCCCGATTTGCAATTTTCACCACATATATTCTTCCTTTTTGTTCAGCTGTTTATCTGGCCCTGGATAAATCTTACGGTAGAATTTATAATGTGAGGTGATATCCTGAAATGTTCGTAGTTCATCTCTTGTGGAGAGGGGCTGCTCGAGCGAAGGCAGCGCGTCAGCGTGGATCGACCGGAATGTGAGCCCTTGAGCGATCGCGTGCTCCTTCTCATTCCCCTTCAGATCTTGATGCGCCGGGGACCATATCAGTGAGATTTGGTCTGCGGGTACTGGTCCTTGTCTTAGAATTTTTGGCGTCTGTAGCAGAGATTCTGCCCATATCATAGTTTTTAATGGCTGACAGAGACATTAACAATCACTCGTGTGCCTTTTTCTGCTATTGCCAAAGCAATTGCAAGTTCTTCTGCCTTTGTAGTGATTGTGGTGGTGGTTGTGTTCTTAGAGGTGCACCACAAGACCAGGTCCCCGCTTTTGCATACCACTACCGCTGTGTATGCTCCCCTTTTGTATTCTGCAGCGCCTGTGTAAAGCACCCCAGATCAACCTTCTTTTCGCCTGCAGGGCTACAGATCTAGCTTTGCGTCTGCCTTTGTGGAACACTGGATGCATGTTTTTCAGCAGCGGTGTGAGATCTGCCATGCACAACCTCACGATTTTAGCTGTGCATAGAGGCTGCCCCACAGCCACTAATAGTGCATATAAAGTATAAAAGTTAGCGTTTGTCACAGAACGAGCACTCAAAATGGGCACGCCGCCAAATTCTTGCGATAACGCGCCGAAGTGACGCCGCAAAGTCAACGAAAAAAAAAGAAAACAAACATCTAAAGGCTCCCCGGGCGCGCGACGCTCTCCGCTCGAAAGCGTGGCTTCGCCGATGAACCTCCTCACCCCACAGCGGCAGCCGGGCAAGCACTGGAAATTTCCAGAAGGAAAGGGGCGTGTATGCCGGGTTGAGTCATCTGTCGGGGACGGCCCCCGTACAGTCTCGCGCCTCTCCACAGCCTTCGCTGCGTATCGCGCCGACGAAATGACGAGAACTTTCTGGAATGTCGCGCGGAAAGTTTTGTCCGTAGGGACAAAGCAGGAGAAGACGGAAGTTAGCGCCAGAGCGCGTAGGGATTCCGCCGTGTAGTCGGCGAAGGTTTTGTCCGTAGAGACAAAGCAGGGGAAGACGTGAGGTTTCCTGGAAGAGAAACTTCGGAGGGAGAAGACGGAAGTTAGCGCGAGAGCGCGTAGGGATTCCGCCGTGTAGTCGGCGAAGGTTTTGTCCGTGGAGACAAAGCAGGAGAAGAAGATGATTTCCACCTGAGGGGTGACGACTTGAGCTACGGGCAAGAGTGAGTGTTTACCGCTATCGAGCGAAGACGCGTGGCAACAGCTGCGTGTGTGAAGCCGACGTGTTTCCGGCGAAGAAGTTTGAAGCTTGGAGAATGGCCAATTGAAGACGCGAGGTTTCCTGGAAGAGAAACTTCGGCGAGGTTTCCTGGAAGAGAAACTTCAGGGGACAGCCGAACGACAACAACGCTGGACTTTGAGTGAGTGATTCCCAAAAGAGTATCATCCAGACTTTTGTTCCAAGAACTTTTGGACTGAATAGGTTTTCTATCTCTTTAGTGTCTTGGTTGTTCAATGCATGCGACTGCATTGTAGTGTGTATTGTTGTCTGTGTCCATTGTTTCGAGTGTGGCTGATTGTACTGTGTAGTACGTTGTTTGGTGTGTGACATATTGTATGCAACTATTGTGGAGTGTGCATTCTTGTGTATTGTTTTCGATCTGCCATTTTTGAGAATATAATTTTTGTTTTGTTTATCGACTCTTGGCTCTGACGTTCTTTGGTCCACAGCCGGCGTCCGCTGGCGCACCAAGAAGGACCACTTCTAAATTGTCCACGCTTTCGTGGTGCGGTTCGGAGGGCCGATACTTTGGCCCTTGGAATTAGCCCGGCGATCGCCTCCCTAATTAACGGGACCTGTGTGTGACAATTAATCTGGCGTCCGCGACACAGGACCTTTTGGTGCACAGTGTGTCCAAAGTAGTGAGAAAGAGCCTCGAGTTGTTGATAGTGCTATCGGAACGATTTTGTGTGTTGTTCAGTGTTCTCGTTAACGAGTGCAGGGGAGTGTTCCGATAGACTGATTTAGGCAGATACCTTTTACACGCAGCAAGACTTTATTTGCGAGACACCATGGATCTCGAAAAGTTAGTTGCTCTTGGTGAGAAGATGGGTCTTTCTGGCGCCGAACAACGGAAATGGGTAAGCCAGAAGGAGAAAGAGGCGGTGGAGAGAGAGAGGTTGGCAGCTGAGAGAGCCAAGGAAGAAAAAGCAGCTGAGTTGGAACGAGAGAGGTTGGCAGCTGAGAGGGCCAAGGAAGAAAAAGCAGCTGAGTTGGAGAGAGAAAAGTTGGCAGCCGAAAGGGCGAGAGAAGAGAGGCAAAGGAGCGACAGCTGAAGGAAGAAAGAGAGCAACAATTGAAGTTGGAGATGGAGAGAGAAAGGCTGGCAGCTGAAAGGGTGAAAGAAGAAAGAGAGCATCAATTGAAGTTGGAGCTGGAGAGAGAAAAGTTGGCAGCTGAAAGGGCGAGAGAAGAAAGAGAGGCAAAGGAGCGACAGCTGAAGGAAGAAAGAGAGCAACAATTGAAGTTGGAGATGGAGAGAGAAAGACTGGCAGCTGAGAGGGCGAAAGAAGAAAGAGAAGCGGAGATGGCTGAAAGGGAACGGCAGCGGCAGCACGAAATGGAACTCGAGCGCCTCCGTTTGCTACAGCGAAGTGAAACTCCCGTCCAAGCTAGAGTTGAAAGCAGCGAACGGGAAGATCATGGCTTCCGCTTGAACCCAAGCAAGCTGCTCGTAGCATTTGATGAAAGAAAGGACGACCTTGACGCGTACCTTCACAGATTCGAGACGATTGCAAGCAGCCAGAATTGGCCGGAACATCAATGGGCAACTGCTTTGAGTACTTGCTTGAGTGGTGAAGCGCTCAGTGTGTACGGTAGGCTGACGCCGACCGATGCAGCCAACTATGCCAAGGTGAAAGCTGCTTTGCTGAAGCGATTTAGATTTACTGTGGAAGGTTTCCGGGACAGATTTCGGACAGGAAAGCCAGCTGATGGTGAGACGGCTACGCAGTATGCCGCCCGACTTTGCCATTATTTCGACAGATGGATTGAACTTTCAGGGACAGCACGGGAGTACGATGAGCTTAGAGAGCTCCTAATTAGAGAACAATTTCTTACTAGTTGCCACCCAAGCCTGTCGCTGCACTTGAAAGAGAGGAGAGCTAAGTCACTTGAAGACATGCTTGAATTAGCTGATCAATTCTTGGAAGCGCAAGGTGGCACTAATTTGGCCAAAGTCAAGAAGGAGTGTCCCGAAGATTCGAAAAAATCGGCTCCCGAAGAAAAGAAGCGTGCACCGGAGAACATTCCGCGTTGTTTTCTGTGTAACCGAGTGGGCCATCGTGCGAAAAACTGTCGAACGATCTTTACGAGCCCTACGGTTGTAAAATGTTTTAAGTGTGGTCAGACTGGGCACAAAGTAGACGCATGTCGTAACGGAGCGAGTCAAACTCACCAGGTATCCTGTGTGCTGGCAGCACCGAAAACCGATGATAATGCCGTCACCGACGGATTCGTAGAATTGAAAAATGGGGAAAAAATTCCTATTGTGGGTGCTGTGGTGACAAAACAGCAAAGAGGTGCTAGGAAGGGAATGCCTGTGATGCCTGGAAAAGTTGCGGGCAAGAAGGTTACGGTGTTAAGAGATACCGGTAGCTCCAGGATTATCGTGCGGAGAAATTCGGTACGGGAAAGTGAGTTAACAGGCAAAACGAAACCAGTTTGCCTAATTGACCGTACGGTTCGGATGCTTCCCGAAGCAGAGATTAAGGTTGAAACCCCGTACTTCAGCGGGAAGGTTACCGCTCTATGTATGACGACCCCCCTTTACGACCTTGTCATCGGAAACATCGACGGGGCGCGAGGACCGAATGATCCGGAATGTTTGGGAGAAGACCCTAAGATAGAGCCCTCGCCAACCCAGCGACCGCGAGATACAGTGGAGGAGCATCCCGTGACGGATCTCACTAGAGCCCAAGGTGAAGCCGCGGCGCAAGAGACGGCGAATGAGAAGATGATCGAGTTGAATGAGTTCACGTGCTGGGCAGCTGGACGTACGTCGGCACGACCCGAACCGACCGACAGTGTAAAAGGGACGGAGTCGGCCAGCCAGGCCCAATGCCATGACATGAACAAGCTGGTAAATAAACCGACAGGACCCGTTGAACGTTATGACCCGTTAACGGTGTCGGAAGTGACCACGATGGCTGAGACGCCGCCTCAGATATTGTCGTTGGAAATAGCTCGCCGAAAAAGAACGTGGAAACACAAGAAGAGATCGAGCGAGCCCCGGAAGAAAGGGCGCAAGCGCCGCTCAAAGTACACAGGATAAGTGCTGAGGTCGAATCAGAATGTGTTTGGCAGTGCTGAGTGCCATATGTTGTGTTAATGTTGTGTTATCCTGTGTCACAAGTGTCGAAGTGTCTGTGCTGTGATGTGATGTATAGTGTTGTATAATTGTTGTAAAGACAGAACTTTGTACGTTTGTATTGTTTGGAATGTGTGATGAAGCGTTGTACTCATGTACCTGCGGTTATATTTCATGTGTGTGAGATTGAACTGTAACGTCCAATTGTATTGAGTGATATATTGTGAATGTGACGTGTCATGAGCGACGGACTATGTTACAGTCTTTGAGAGTGTGTGGTGACTGTTCGCGCTCGTTTGTGTGGTTTTGAATATTATGAGATAATATTCTTAAAGTGGGGGGCAGTGTCAGAAAACGAGCACTCAAAATGGGCGCGCCGCCAAATTCTTGCGATAACGCGCCGAAGTGACGCCGCGAGGTCAACGAAAAAAAAAAAGAAAACAAACATCTAAAGGCTCCCCGGGCGCGCGACGCTCTCCCTTCGGAAGCGTGGCTTCGCCGATGAACCTCCTCACCCCACAGCGGCAGCCGGGCAAGCACTGGAAATTTTCAGAAGGAAAGGGGCGTGTATGCCGGGTTGAGTCATCTGTCGGGGACGGCCCCCGTACAGTCTCGCGCCTCTCCCCAGCCTTCGCTGCGTATCGCGCCGACGAAATGACGAGAACTTTCTGGAATGTCGCGCGGAAGGTTTTGTCCGTAGGGACAAAGCAGGAGAAGACGGAAGTTAGCGCAGAGCGCGTAAGGATTTCGCCGTGTAGTCGGCGAAGGTTTTGTCCGTAGAGACAAAGCAGGGGAATACGTGAGGTTTCCTGGAAGAGAAACTTCGGAGGGAGAAGACGGAAGTTAGCGCAAGAGCGCGTAGGGATTCTGCCGTGTAGTCGGCGAAGGTTTTGTCCGTGGAGACAAAGCAGGTGAAGAAGATGATTTCCACCTGAGGGGTGACGACTCGAGCTACGGGCAAGAGTGAGTGTTTACCGCTATCGAGCGAAGACGCGTGGCAACAGCTGCGTGTGTGAAGCTGACGTGTTTCCGGCGAAGAAGTTTGAAGCTTGGAGAGTGGCCAAGTGAAGACGCGAGGTTTCCTGGAAGAGAAACTTCGGCGAGGTTTCCTGGAAGAGAAACTTCAGGGGACAGCGGAACGACAACAACGCTGGACTTTGAGTGAGTGATTCCCGGAAGAGTATCATCCAGACTTTTGTTCCAAGAACTTTTGGACTGAATAGGTTTTCTATCTCTTTAGTCTTTAAGTGTCTTGGTTGTTCAATGCATGCGACTGCATTGTAGTGTGTATTGTTGTCTGTGTCCGTTGTTTCGAGTGTGGCTGATTGTACTGTGTAGTACGTTGTTTGGTGTGTGACATATTGTATGCAACTATTGTGGAGTGTGCATTCTTGTGTATTGTTTTCGATCTGCCATTTTTGAGATTATAATTTTTGTTTTGTTTATCAACTCTCGGCTCTGACTTGTTCTTTGGGCCACAGCCGGCGTCCGCTGGCACGCCAAAAAGGACCACTTCTAAATTGTCCACGCTTTCGTGGAGCGGTTCGGGGGGCCGATACTTTGGCCCTTGGAATTAGCCCGGCGATCGCCTCCCTAATTAACGGGACCTGTGTGACAGCATTCAATCAGAAGAATCTTTTGAAACTTACATAACTACACTTCATGTCATGTCACAATACAATCTATCAACTTATTCATTCTGTATACCTCTTTACTTCAACTAGTTTAGTATAATATATATATATATATATATATATATATATATATATAGTGGGATAGTGGGTTTGACAGTACCGTGTTTGGACGGATGCTCATGCATTTCTGCTTTTTCGAGTCCAACGAAGTGTCCACCGTAACACACAAGAGGATTGTCTTCACGAGGGTGAAGACAATCCTCTTGTGTGTTTTATCCCTAACAAAAGCTCTGTTCTCATCGGGTGTGAGCATATGTTGGCAAGAAATTTAGAGCTCACTCAGACTCACTCATGAAACATATCTCCCTCTTCCCGACTTAGACTCAAATGATGGAGAATTTCAAGAACCCACCAGCCCTCCGTAGCCCGCAAATCTGTTCAAGTGATATCGAGTTGGCATATGAACGCTTATGCACTATGTGAGAGTAGACATAATTGATATAAATGTGGGCAGACATATGGGTGATGTAGCGCTGAAAGGTGAGTAGGTCGACAGGTCAGCAAAACAATGTGGAGCTAAAACTCACTCGCCCTAAAGGCTCACTCGTACTAACACGCTTTAAAGTTTTTCTCAATCAGACTCGCTCGTACTCAGACTCACTGAACTTTTTTTCAATCGGACCCGCTGCAATTCCCTTTTCTTCCCAGGGCCTTTACAGTGTCCTCTAGTATATTGTGACATCCTTCGTGAGTGCCTGGTGATTTCACCAGGAGAAACAGCACTGTCAACTAATTGAAGAAAAATCTATGACTTTCAGTTTGTGTCTTCTAGTGCATTTCCATGTAGTCAGTCACGCACCTGCTCTCATCATGCTTGCTTGTCGTACATACACAAGGTTCGTAGAGGCTTGCAAAGCAAGAATTCAAGGATATTCAAGGACTTTCCAGCCAGAACCTAACACTCATTTTTCAAAGACACAAAGCAAAATTCCTTTACTATAAAAAATTCAAAATGACTAATTTTATTAACCTTAAAGGCCAACTCCGGCAATTTTTTTATCATGTCAGGATAATGGTGCTTTTATGTTTCTTAGAAAGTCTTCTCACGCACCCGATAACTAAAATGCTAGAAAAATTTAAAAATAATTTTTAACTACCAAAAAACTGCAATGCCGAAACTAAAACCCAACTGAATGGTCTTCTACGTGTGACGTGCCGGAACTTGCCTGATTGCACATAATGCCCGCAGATGGCACTACTTGTCCACGCCGTCCGTAGCAATCGGCTAAAACGCTTACGCTGTTATGGTGAATATATGGCCAGTCATGTGTGGCTCATAACGCAACACCACTTGGCACCTATCGCACAACCACGAACACAAAAAAGGAAATCGCACGTTCAATCAAGGAAGTGCCGGCCAAACCCACACAATCCATAGCAGACAAGCAGACACTGCAGTGGCACCTCAGTTCGTCACTTCCGAAAGGCAAAACTCAACATCACACACACATTGTTTCCCTTAATTCTGGCAAGCGAGGTGAGCGTTTCGAGGCAAGCTATAAAATTCATTTGAAAAGAATCTGCAAAACTCTCAAGCCTGCAATTTAGTATGAATGACGCAAATGTGGAATGACCGTACCCAGTGAATTTCATTGAGATCCGCTGACCTCAAAAAATCACCGGATTTGGCATTTAAGTCAGTAAATGGTTATCACTAGAGGCCGGATTTCTAGGCACCAAAAATATAGTTTTAGGTGCCAAAAATAGACAGGCAAAATGCAAATTTAGGCCTCCAAAGTCGTAAATATAGGCACCATAAACTTGTACAAAAATTGAAATTTTCGAAAACAGACCTGCATGACCTGTGTTTACAATATGAAAAAAAAAAGATATAGATTATGATGGCACAAAGGCATCAATGGTTTACTATAGCCATTAAAAATTGTCCTTTTTCCTGCATGATTTGCAGCACATGTCTCTTTTTATTGGCATGCATAGTGAGCTAAGTGTCCACCGTTGAATAAACACCGCTCCTGAACTCTCACTTTTTTTGGCATAGCTGAGGAGGACAGCATAGAAGCAAATGGTCAAGCTGCGAGAAACACAAAAGGGTCTTTTAGCCTCGAAGTGGCCGGGTCAAATCGTGCAGGGTCAATCGCTTCTCTTTCTGTGAACACCTCAAGGGGGCCCTCACTAGAATTGAGCATTTCGAGCCGGGAAGAATAAGGCATGCACTTCGCCATCACGATTCCGTATGTCAATATTTGTAATACTATGTGTATCGGAAACAGGTGAAATGTCAGACCAAACACCACGTGCCTTCACTCTCACAGGTGCACGTCTTAGCATAGAGGAACGTACCAGAAGTGGTCCTGCATACTTTCCATGAAGTAGTACGCGACATGATGATTATATATGGAATAAGGGCCAATGATGACCAAGGAGCGACAAGAGATGATGTAATGCGTGATTAATGTTGACATAAGGTGGCTGTAAAATGGCCTTAAATATTGCACACAATATGTACATAAAATATATATAACGGTTAAAAATATGGGAGTGACTAGTAAGGAATACAAATGGTCAAGATTTCTTTTTATTGGTATGTAGGGTTTAATGTCCCAAAACCACCATATCATTATGAGAGACGCCGTAGTGGAGGGCTCCTTTAATTTCGACCACCTGGGGTTCTTTAACGTACACCCAAATCTGAGCACATGGGCCTAACACATTTCCGCCTCCATGGGAAATTGAGCCCCCGCAGCCGGGATTCGATCCCGCGACCTGCGGGTCAGCAGCCGAGTACCTTAGCCACAACACCACCGTGGCGGGGCAGATGGTTAAGAGCACTCTAGTGCATGGGATGTATAACAAGATGGTAAAATTATATATACTAGGCACTATTGCCTCACAGGGCCCCTTGCGAGCAAGAAGTGGAAGGCTTAGTGCATTAAAAACATGGTACTTTCGCAGCAACATCCTCTCGCAGAGAGTGTGCTACGATTCTCACAAGCAAATTATTTTCAGCGTACTGACCTTGTTTAGAAATGATAGCACCAATTTTTTGGGAAATAATGGATCAATACCTAAAAATAATGCGGGGTGAAGGAGAATGTGCTCTTGATAGGCTTTAGAAAAGTATTTTCTTCTTTCAGGTTCTGCACCTCGACACTGTAGAAGCACGTGAAGTACTCTCAGGGCTTTTCCACATCTACCACAGGTCGGCAGTTCTCCACCAGTCAATTGTTAACTATGGGTCCCATAGGTGTGTCCTATTTTCAGACTAGAAAGGAGGACTTCAGTTCATCTGGACTTTGTGGTGGGAGGCCAGTTACCTAACCCTGGCTTGATAGTATGAAGTTTGTTGTTAGTTTGAACATGCCACGAGCGCTGCCAGTAGCTTCGGAGTGTATTGCGAAAATAGGGCTGCACATCCATTATGGGAACCGTTAGTTAGGAGAGCAAGGAGTGCCAGTCTTTTCTAAAAACCGATGTCACCAGCTGGTCAGCCAGCACATTGGCTTCTATTTCACGGTGCCCTGGTAACCACGACCTGCTGTTCAGCAACATACATGGCACACAGGAGACAGTACAGCGACATTATAAGCAGGTTTTAGTGAATCTTAGAAGTTTTTAGAGCCTTGGCAATAACTTCAACAAAGGATATGTCACACTTTATAAGCTGCCACTGTCCCGATGAAAGGCCTATAGCAGGCGCCATAAGGCTGTTTTCAAAGAGTAGGACTTCTATTTCTTCAGTAAGGGCTCTCACTCTGAGTGAGTACAGCTTCCTCATTGAGGCACAGCTGTGGAATATGCGAGAGCTGGACAAATCGTTTATAATAGCATGTGCGCGGTGTTCTCTATTCATGTACACTTTTTGGAAATAAACGAGGGATGAGTAAGATCTCTGCAAATGGAGTGACCACACGTCCAATTCTACATATAGAATCTCTAGAGGGCTTGTCCTGAATGCACCTAAAAACAACCGGATACCTAAGTGATGAATGGGCTCCAGCATTCTCAAGGCGCTTGACGAGGCAGATTGATAGATTATGGCTCCATAGTCTAGTCGTGAGCGAACGAGGCTTTTATAAACATCCATTAAGCACTTCTTGTCGCTACCCCAGGTAGTGTGTGACAACATCTTTAAAATATTCGTTGTTTTCATACACTTGTTTTTTAGATACTTTATATGGGGCAGAACGGTTAACTTCGCATCAATGATTACCCCCAAAAATTCATATTCTGTTTCTACAGGTAGATTTTGACCCTGTAGATCAATGTCGGGGTCAGGATGCAGGCCTCTTTTACGGGTAAACACGACGCAAGTACTCTTTTGTGGATTTAATATAAAGCCATTCTGGTCTGCCCCCTTGACCCCTTTGTTCAGACCAAGCTGCACCTGCTGTTCACAGTTGCAAGATTGCACGATCTAAATCCTATTGGTATATATCATCGACATTTACGCAATAAGAGAGACTGGGTGAGATCGATAGGTGCAACGAATTCATCTCAACAATGAAAAGCGTGCAACTGAGCACTCTCCTTTGGGGCACTCCAGTCTCCTGCACAAACTGTTGTGAGAGGACGTCGCCCACTCAAACACTGTCAGGTATTTCTTGGCTTGGGATTTTATGTGTTTGAAATTTATTAAATTTTCGACCGTAGGGGAGTCCCGCAGTAGGTCCGATGCTTTGTTTTGTTTCTTTCGAGCCTTGCTGCACTCTTCGTTCCACTAGGAAACACGTTGTTTTCCTCCCACATTTTTTATTTAAGATAGACATTGCGAAGCGGCATTATTTATAAAGGCAGTGAAGTATTCGACAGCAAAATCAATTCCAAATGAAGACATGTTGGCCCACAAGAGAATTGCAGTGAGAGTTTAGTACTTCTCCGAGTCGCTGATTGATTTGTGGGGTTTAACGTCCCAAAACCACTATTTGATTATGAGAGACACCGTAGTGGAGGGCTCCGGAAATTTTGACCACCTGGGGTTCTTTAACGTGCACCCAAATCTGAGTACACGGGCCTACAACATTTCCGCCTCCATCGGAAATGCAGCCGCCACAGCCGGGATTTGATCCCGCGACCTGCGGGTCAGCAGCCGAGTACCTTAGCCACTAGACCACCGGGGCGGGGCTTCTCCGAGTCGCCTGTGTCGACCTTCCACTGGGAAGCTTGTGGTGTAGACTGGTATTCTTTTGCTGTCCTCAGAACTATGAAGAAATGATCACTCCCATACGGGCTTTTAATAACGTTCCAGTTAAAACCAGGTAAAAGAGATGGTGAGAAAATGCCAAGATCCATGGATGAATATGTTTTGCTCGCTAAGCTAAAATATGTGGTTTGTTTTTTGTTCAACAAACATGCGCCAGTAGAAAACAAGAATTGTTCTGTCAAACGACCTTGGGTATCAGTACAAGGGTCGCCCCACAAGCCACTGTGCACGTTAAAATTCCCAAGAACAAGATGAGCTTCCAGTAACTGATAGATAAATGACGAATTCCTGCTTGTGCAGCTGCTGATGTGGGGGTATCTAGAGCGAGCGAATGGTTAGGAGACGCTTTAACAGGACAGCTCGAACGGCCCCTGCTTCCAGAGGTGTTTTAAAGCCACAAACGTTGACATACTATACTTTTGTCTAATATGATGGCAGCACCACCTGATGACACGAGCGTATCATCGCAATCTTTGCGGAAAGTGACATATTGTGTGAGGAAGTTAGTGTGGTTGACGTGTAGGTGGGTTTCTTGTACGCACAGCACTTTTGGGGTATGTGTGTGTAAGAGTTCATAAAGATCATCGAGGTTCCTAAGAAGGCCTCTCGTGTTCCATTGCATAATTTGTGTTTCCATAGCGAAAGTGGATTGATGCTTTGTGTACAAATAGAGAAAGTGCTGCGGTTAAATTACAGGGCCCTTTCCAGGCCCTAAAACGTGGGGCTTATCTTTTTTGGAGCGTTCGACGACCGGTCACCGCTCCTTTGGCGCTGAATGCGCCGTTAGGACATGTGTGATTTCCATTGGCTCCAGTGAGGCTTCGGACACCCGTTCCAGCGAGCAAGTCTCGCGTGAAAGCCTCGCCACAGAAGACAAAGTTCTCACACTCCTCAGCCCGGAGGCTGACGGAGCTGCCTTTGAATCCAGGCTGCGCTGGCCATTGCCAGTGCCAGCAGAGATCGAGGACAGTGAGGCAGCCTTGGCTGCGCCCACCGTGACAGGTGGTGATGGTCCTGCGCTATCTGTTCGCACAGCGCAGGCTTTCACCGATAGTTGCTGTTGTGCCAGCAACCCTAGGGTAGCGGGGCTTTCCTGCTGGGTGGGTGGAGCAGTGCTAGTTGCGTCCGCCACGGTGCACCGCAGCAGCATAAGATGTGTCCTAAAAAGGTGCACACCATCTTCTTGCTTCCCTAAATGAAATTTTTTCCTTGTGTTTGAGGGCAATAATTTCCATTTCCGTTTGCCATGTAGGGCATGCTCTAGAATATGCGGCGTGCTCGCCATCGCACTTTGGGCAGTGGAGCAGATTGTCACAGTTGTCAGAGGAATGTTCGTGATTTCCACACTTGGAGCAGGTAAGTCGAGCTTTAAACCTTTGTAAAGCGTTGGCACTTGAAACACCTACGTGGATTTGGTATATATAGGGTCTGAAGAGAATATGGCGGGACAGTGGAAGCGAAGGTAATGATCAAAAATTTTGAGGCAGTTTTCTCTGTTCTCCCGTTTGATCCTAATTCTTTGTACGTAGATTACATCCTGGTCCTTCTATCCTTCAAGCAGCTCTTCCTCACTGAGGTTTAGGAAGTCGTTATCGGAAATCACTCCTTGGACTGTGGTCATTCATTGATGTGGGTCACTGTGATTGCAAACGTGCCAAATGCAACAAGGTCTGAAAGTTTTCTGTACTGCTCACTGTCATGCACTTCAAGCAATAGGTCTTCGCCAGTCATTTTAGTGGCTTTATACCCTGGTCCTATTGTGTCAGCAAGACACTTTGCAACAAGGAATGGAGAGATAGTTCTGACGATTTTTCCCGTATCTGTGCAGTGTACGACATGAAAGCGGAGAAAATTTTCTTTAGGCTTAACAAAAAAAGTTGTGCATTTCCTCAGTGCATCTACAAGATGATCAGGGAGTTTCGGAAAGGCATTTACAGTCATAAATGTATGATTTTACTCAGTGGCCACACCAGCTGCCCACCCCTGAGCTTAACATGGGGGCGCTGTGACACCTTATGAGAGCACAGACGCCATCTGCACGTGGCCACTATAACCTAATATATAACGGCCAAAGAAGGACATATACACAAGGTTAACTCTCGCCGCCAGGTAAAACGGAAGCAGAAGAGAGTAGTAGACAGGAAAGATATAAAGTATGAGCCAAAGACGAAGATGCATGGAGGTAGAAACAGGAAAGGACGACTGCCGATTTCCCCTGTGTGGGTCAGCCCTAGGGTGCCGTCTACATAAAGCCAGGGTCAAAGGGGTGTGTTGCCTTTGCCCGGGGTGGGCGTAAGGGTCCAATCACCCAGCGTAGGCTTAACCCCAAGGATCCCCTTTTCCTCGAACACGGCTCAGCCATGCACGGCTAGGCATGGAAGAGGTCGCAACCACCGTTATCTCGGGTCCGTGGTGTCACCACACATCAAACACCTGCTTGCATAGCAGGTACTACTTCCCCTGTGGGGAAGCAGTACGCGACGCTGTGAAAAGTTGTCATGACTACATGTGTAATTTTTGCAATTTGTTACTTGCATGAATTACTGAAAGTTCAAATATTCAAACAGACCAACGAAATCTGCACACGTTCTAATATCTTTTTTTTTCTGCAAATCCAGGGAGAGGCGAGACTAGGTCCTTCGTGTTTTCGCGACGTGCCAGCGCAAAAACGCTTGGCATATTTTTGGCGCATTGCTCCTTACAACAATATCAGTGGTGTGATACCATGTATCGTGGTAAGGATAGATTATTCGTGCCAGCCACTCCAATCATGCCGGTCCATCCCGCGGAAACAGGAAGTACATTGTAGACAAAGCCTAAACGACACTAGACACCGTGCGTGAACAACCTGGCTTTGGCATGTCATGCGCATGTACACTAGTGTGTGCATAACACATTGTACGTACAATACACACAAGCATTTCATGTTTTGGTTTGCGATTCGAAGTGCCAAATCACTTGCACTTCAATGGCCCCTAAACCACTCAAAGGTCATAATGCAGTTGTGGAGGGGAAGCTGTGCGCAAGTCTACAATGAACACAGAGCCGTGAGAATTGTTCAAAATGGTGCCATAATAGCGAAGTTAGACGCGTTTGATTACTGCAATGTGACAATCACTTCTTTTGCTCTTTCTTATGCTACCTTTTCCTGGAATCCTTTCCTAAAGCCGTTTTGCCCTCTCGACGAGCGCCACTCTTTATCACGCATGGCATGCAGGCACACATGCTGTCTGTGCGTGGCTAGGAGAATCTGTGCTGCAGGGAAGTGGCACATGCAGGCAACACAACGAACAGCAAGAAGTGCGACAGCTGCTTGCAGCCTAACCGGAAATCTTAGGTTTCTGCTCGACAAATCACAGCAAGATTTGCAGCACGGGTCAGCGATTCAACTTGTCGACATGACACAGAGGTCAGAAAGGCATGGAAAAAAGGAGGAATTGCTCCTTTCGCTTTCCTTTGCTACAATTCTCTGGTATCCTCTCCCCAAGCTGTTCTGCCCTCTTGCCAAGCGCTCTACCCATCTCACGTGGACTGCAGATGCACGTGCTGTCTGTGCGCAGTTAGGAGAACGTGCACTACAGAGAGGTGGCACACGCAGGCAACACGACGAACAGTGAGGAGTGCGACAGCTGCTTGCAGCCTAACCAGAAGTCGTAGGTTATTGCTCGACCTATTGCAGCACAATTCCCACTACGAGTCAGAGATTTAACTTGTCGACATCACACAGAGGCCAAAAAGGCCTGGAAAAAAAGAGGAATTGCTCCTTTCGCACTTTCCTTTGCTACACTCCCCTGGTATCTTCTCCCCAAGCCGTTCTGCCCTCTTGCCGAGCGCTCTACGCATCTCACGTGGCCTGCAGATGCACGTGCTGTCTGTGTGCGGCTAGAACAGCGTGCACTGCAGAGAGGTGGCACATGCAGGCAACACGACGAACAGTGAGGAGTGTGACAGCTGCTTGCAGCCTAACCAGAAGTCGAAGGTTATTGCTCGACTTATTGCAGCACGATTCCCACTATGAGTCAGAGATTCAACTTGACATCACACAAAGGCAAAAAAGCCCTGGAAAGAAAGAGGAATTGTTTCTCGGAATTTGTTGTGCATTGGCAGCTCCTAGTGTTGCCACGTGTGGCTAGTTGATCGTGACAGCATTCTGCCCACAGTGCGCGTGTTTACTTGAAATGTTTGAAAAAAATATTGGAGGTGGTTTAAGGGCCTTTTCAAGCACAGTTAGTCTCAAGTGCGCTCATGCTAGGCAGTGTGATTCAGGAGAGAGACTTCACATGTGTGCAAGTGGCACAGTAATATTTACATACTGTTTGTGATTCAAGGACAGATGGCAGCACTGTGCACAAATAGCAAGATTTCCTAGCCTGACAGAAGATGGAGAACAGGATCCATTTTTCATGGAAGCTGCACACTGAATGGCATGGCAACTCGTAACAAAACAACACTATCAAATTGAAATATTTTAGACGAAGGCAGCTGCCCCAAAACAGAATAGGAAAGAGAAGGCAGAAGTTGCGTCTCTCTACTCGTTTACTGCACTGGAGAGCATCACCATCCACAATGGAAGACCTAAAACCACAGCTGAAAACAAAAACTTTCTCGAAAGCAGATTGCTTATTCATGCCTGTGAATATTTAGTCATGTTAATACCAGATACAACAGTGCAAGTTTGACAGCTCATAATAATTTACCAGTAATTGCATCAATGCTTTGTGCAGTGGGAGAAATAGCACTATCTAAATCAAACCTAGCAGACATTGTCTGATATATTCAGTTTACTAAAAGTGCTTCAAAATGTGCAATCTGTATTGGGCTACTATGTATCCCCCAGTCAAGCTGGCACAGAACAAAGTTCTTGTGCACAAGCTAAGCTTGTAGCGCAGCCAGACTTGACCATGACAGCGGTGCATCATTGTTTCTGCTGCAATCTGTGTATACAGTAGGAAAATTATAGACATGCAGGTACCACAACCACTATAAGGTGCCAGCACATGCTGGCCTGTGGTTCATTTGAACTGAAAGTGGGAGCTAAGATGTTCAGGAAAGCAAAAAGGAAAAAAAAGTGAAAAAATGCTCAAAGCCAAGACACGGCGCGACTTCATTTCTACCCCCTTTGTCATTCTCCGCAGTGTCCATTTTAGGGCATTCATTGGGATGAAAAAAAAAACGATCAGAACCTGAAATGACCTCATTAACGAATTCAAAAAACGTCTGTGGCACGAGATTCGTGAGGTGATGAAATCCATTGGTGAAGTCATTAGACAAATACTTCAAAGGTTGCAAGGCTCCTTATAAAATTATGACACTACTCTTCGGATAACTACTTCTGGTATAAACCCAAAATTTTTTTCTGAATGGAGGACCACTTGAGAGGGTGCCATTTTTTCGCATGCATTCTGCCAGTATCTGTTTAGTTCGAAGGGTAGTAAATTTAAAATAAGCTGATTCTTTTAATGTATCACTGAACACACTAAGCCCTACAATATTCTGGGGTCTATTAGCCACGAAAATAAATTGATTACCTCAAAAGCTTGCGAAACTTAACGAGAACATATACTTGTACCGCCTTTTATAGTGCACACAATGAGCCAAACGCAGGCTTCACAGACAATACCAAGCACACAACTAATTAACACTTATTTTGTGTCATTGCTTAAGCCCAAATGTGACCTACCTTCATAGTGGAACTTTTTGTCTCGCTCACGGCCCGTGCTAGCATGCCTCTGTTCCAAATAGCATATTCCGCCAAACTGCAACAGCTTTTTTTTTTCAAATCTGCTTTTCTGAATGTAGGCAGATTCAGCATCGTCGCTATTGAAGTTCACCTCTTTAAAACTCAACTTTTTTATTACTTTCTTCAATTTCTGTAAAGAGAAATGCAGCTGCAATCAGTCTTGGCATGCCAATAGCAAGAAGCTTTGACAGACAGCACCAAGTTTTCTCGACATACTAAAGTAAATATTAGCATGTATTTACACATTCTTCCTGTGTCACAGACAAGTGTGGTGATGGTATCAATCAAGAATGTTCACACCCACTACAGATTCTGAAAACTACTGCACCAGTGCGTGCCCATGTGCACTAAATTCAACGTAAGTGGAAAGGAGGTTATCGTATTTACTCTATTCTACCGCGCCCTCAACTGTAACGCGCACCCGATTTCCACGATGAAAAAAAAAAGTAAGACATCGATTGCAACGCACACCCATTTTGCTCGTTGGCCCGCACGATCACACTACTCGGGAAAACGACTCCTTTTGGAAGCGTCTTCTGTTTAAATATAAGGTACGGGGGAAGCTTGTGCCCATCTGACGTGCAACAGAGCATTGCCGTCACTAGTTTTACCGTGGCCCGATGTCAGCACGCAAAACAAATCCCTAACCTTAATCGCAGCCTGCCTGAAGGTCTAGGGATCATCTAGACCACGAATGTCAGGACTGTGAGTACGGTTTGGGACATTATAAGGCTATTTTGTTGTCTGACTGCGTCTCCCGACCAGCAAAGCCTAACGCTAGCGGTTGAACAAAACGCGGCGGCTCGGCAGTGTACCCCCCAGGCCGACCGCTCACGGCGTTTTAGCAGTCAAGAGGCCCTTGTGGAGACGGCGGCCTAGGAAGGTGAAGTGGAGGGTACGGAATGAAAACACCTGAAGAATGTAGAACCGCTGACTGAATCACACGAACGTTGGAAAACATAGTTTTAAAGAGCTGCGTGACTCCGCTAGAGGTGAAAGACAGGGGCGTCAAGATGGCAACGCCCGGGCAGAAAGTGGAGCCGAGCCCGGCGAAGACAGGAAGAAGACGGCGGCTGCGAACGCAGCATACAAAAAGCTGGGGCACAAGATCGCGGAGCACTCGATTGCGTCGTACCTACCGCGGTTGCCGGCCAACGACTACAAGATAATCATTCGTCCGAAGTGCGGGCTGGCGCTCACAAAAATTCCGAACACCAGGCTCAGTGAGACGGTGCGTACGACAGCGCAAATTCCGTGGATTAAGGGACAAGAAAAGGAAGTGTTCATTGTTAACGACAAGCAAGGCACCCCGATTTTCAGCACTCCAGACATAGACACTGTCTGGAAGGTGACCAGGATTAAGTCTTGATTATCAAGATTGAAGGCAAGAACTACGACGTCACGGCGTACCGCGCATCGCACGAGGATAGCGGGCGGGGTGTGGTGCGCGGCATCGACCCGAGATTGTCAGTAGAGGAACTGACAGAGGCTTTCGGCAACTCAAGGAACCCGCCGATACTTGGTGTTAGGAAGCTGGGGAACTCAAGTTCAGCGGTCATCTTCAAAAATGAGACAGTGCCCAGGTGGATGTACTGTTACGGCGTACCACTGAAGTGCGTGCTTTATAAGAAACGATACGAGGTGTGCTACCGATGTGGCCAGCTAGGACACAGATCGGACGTGTGTATCAGCGACCATGTTCGCTGCCGGGGATGCGGAACGACAGCTCCACCCGAGGACCATGCATGTGAGCCCAAGTGTAAGCTGTGCGGCAAAGGTCATCTGACAGCAGATCGGAAATGCAAGGAAGCTTTCAGGACCCCTTATACAATAAAGAAGAGACAGTGGGAGGCCTGGCGGCGAATGGAAGGAGAAGAGCGGAAGGCGAAGGACGCCGATCCACAAACGTGCAGAATAAGAGATCAAAGAACGGTCCAAGAGCCGGTCGAAGCATCGGAGAGGGTCAAGAGGAAGAACAGGTTCCTTCCCAAGACTACCGCAAAGACAGGAACGAGAGCTGCCACCAATGACTGGTCCAGTAAACGAGGGGACTTCCGGCAGTGCTGTCCTCAACAGTGGGAGACCCACGTCGCCGAACCGCAAGGTGGGTTAAGGAGATAGGGCCTCCCAGGATAATCGCGATGAAATGTTAACCATTAAGGAAGAAAATCGCATGCTTAAAGAGCAGCTAGCGATGATGAGTCGGCAAATAGAGGAGCTTCAAATAGCTATTAAGTCGTCTAACATAACACCGGTTTCCTTACCACAAATGCCAAAGAATCAAAATATAAAAAGGCCGGAGGAGCAGAGCGCTACTCCGCCTCTAGCGAAAGAGAGGGCAAAAGAAGCGGAAAAGCCCGTAATAGATGAGAACGTAAAAACAGTGATAGACATGAAAATAGCACAACTGGAGGCAAACATTGAAGCCAAATCTACCCAGGACGATGAATGGCGTAAGGCCTTCGAGAAACGAATGTTCGAGATGTTTCAAAATCTGACACAGCAGTTGCATCAGCGGGATAATAAACTTACCGAGGAACTTAAAACAGAATTCGCGAAGAGGGATCGGGCGTGTGAACAGCTCGCCCAAGAAGTATTAGGCAGACCGATGAATCACCTTAGTGGCAATCATGGCTCACAGATTCAGTAAGAACACCGTTTGGCAATGGAACTGCAGAGGCTTCACGCGCAAGCGTGTGGTTCTGCAGGAATTCCTGAGGAAAGGGGATCGACCAGATGTTATAGCTTTACAGGAATGTGGGAGAAAGGCGACATTGTGGGGTTATAAATCCTAAGTAAGCGAAGGCACGAGTACGCAGGTGGCCACCCTGGTCAGGCGAAACGTTACGGCGGTGCAGCATGACATTGGTAATGCACACATCGACCATGTTCTCATAGAACTAATACCCCAAAGAAAGAAACACGCTAGCTTGTTCGTATTAAATATATACAGCTCTCCCAGACAAAGGCGATGCGACTTTGGGGATCTTTTCGCTTCTACGCGACGTAAGAGTAAGAACAACCCATTGCTGATCGTCGGTGACTTTAACGCTCACCACACGGCATGGGGATATAAGCAGGCTTCAATTAAGGGCAGGAAATTGTGGGATGACATGCAAACTCATAATCTGGATTTATTAACCGACCTGTTGCAGCCAACGAGGAAGGAAAATAGTGTCGCGGTTGACACCACACCCGACCTTACTCTGAGAGGAGCGGCACTAGTGCCACGTGGTGCAACACAAACGAGGACCTAGGCAGTGATCACATGATCATAGAAATAGTGGTAGAGGGAGGCCCGGCAACACCTCGGAAACGAAGGGTAGAGGCCGTAAATTGGGACCCTTTCAGGGACCTCAGGGGTAACCCGACTCCCATTTCCGACATTCCCGAGTGGTGCGATGGGGTGTTACGTACTGTTAAGGAAGCCACTGAAGTGGTGGAAACCGAGGAGGACAACGAAGTGGTAGACACGAGATTAGTAAATCTTTGGAAGAAAAAGAAAGCGTTGGAAAACCGACTCCAACAGAGGAGATGGGATCGGAGTATCAGGAAACAAATAGCGGCTTTAAACAGGCAAATTGGAGAACACGCCATCACGCCCACGAAGCAAAGGTGGCGGAACGTCTGTCAGGAGATGGATAGGAATATAAGTACATCCGGGACGTGGCGGCTTCTTCGTCACCTTTTAGATCTGGAGAGCACGAAGACAGCGTCTAAACAGCAATTGGAACGGATGGCGCACCAATTTGAAGGCACTAGGAAGGAACTCTTAGAAGAAGTTCGGAGCAGATACATAAATCCCGCCGGATCCGAACCTCTCCCAGATTATGGAGGACGGGAAAACGCAGCCTTAGACGCCCCTATCTCCCTGGCTGAGGTGCGAGCGGAGATTAATCGGCTAAGGACTAGATCACCGGCAGGGCCAGACAGAGTGACTAACAAAATGCTCCGTAATTTAGACGATAGGTCTATCGCTAACCTAGCAATGTACATGCAGGAGTGTTGGGAAAAAGGGACGATACCGCAGGAGTGGAAACTCGAAAATGTAATTTTCATTCCTAAACCGGGTAAAAAACTCCGTTTCGAGAATCTTAGGCCGATATCGTTAACGTCTTGCGTAGATAAGCTCATGGAGCATGTCGTTCAGACGCGGCTCAACAGGTACATGGAAGACAATGGTATGTATCCGGACACCATGATCGGTTTTCGACCCCGACTATCAGCGTGCGACGTGATGCTACAGCTCAAGGACCAAATTATAGACAAGCCAAGGCGAGACACAAAAGTTATCGTGGGGTTAGATGTGGCAAAAGCATTTGACAACATGAGGCACGTATCGATCTTGGGAAATCTGAGCTCCCTGAACGTCGGAAAGCGAGTTTATGACTACGTCAAGGACTTCCTTTCGAACAGGACAGCCACTTTAAAAATCGGGGAAGAATCTATCGAGGACATTAAATTAGGCAACAGGGGGACACCTCAGGGCTCAATGTTATCACCCACCCTTTTCAACATTGTGATGTTGAAACTGCCTGAACAGTTAAAGAATATTGAGAATTTAAATCACACCATTTACGCGGATGACATAACATTATGGATGAACAAGGGCAGTGACGGCCAAATTGAAGGCTCTCTGCAAATCGCCATTGATAAAATCGTGGAGTACCTGGAGCCCAAAGGACTTAAATGCTCGGCCAAAAAGTCGGAAGCACTCTTCCTCATGCCCGCCGGAAAATGGCGGCTCCACAACAGGCCTGAAGTGGACATCCACTTGTATGTTAACGGCACAGAGATCCCCACGGTCGACAGTATCCGTGTTCTTGGACTAAGGATTCAGGCGAACCGTAAGAATTCTGAAACTCTTGCTAGGTTGAAAGCCAGTTCTAATCAGACATGTAGTCTCATCAGACGAATCGCAAACAGGCATGCTGGGATGAAGAAGACGAACCTTCTTAGATTAGTGCAGACCTTCATAATAAGTAGGATAGTGTACGTGGCACCTTATTTAAAATTAAACCAAGCGGAGCGGGGCAAACTCGACACCATTATAAGGAAAAGTGTGAAAGTCGCGCTCGGACTTCCCCCAAACACGTCAACTGACAGACTTATGAAGTTGGGGGTATCTAGCACACTCGATGAGCTAATTGAGGCTAATTGAGTTCAGCGCGAACGGCGTCACGATGTTTCGCATTCGCATCGATTTCTTCCTTCGTTAGGGAACGCGTCCGCAGATGAAGCCACGGTCCACTCACGCTCGATGGCGGCACCGATTCAGACGAAGTGCTGGGTCCGGCGATATCAGAAGCACTCGGTGTCACACTGGATGGCATCGATTCGGAGCACGTGTCGAGCCCGGCGATCTTGGAAACACTCGGTGCATTTGCGGCTCCAGCCACACTCGATGTGTCGGATTCTCGACTGGCGACAGCCGACAACACAGTTCCGTCGCTGCAAGCGACTACGCAGTCGGCACCCGCAGCAGAATAGCGGAATTTCGATGATCGTACAAGCCGCATAGCGCGCCTCCGCGCACCGAACTTCCGCACTGACTTCGGCTTCATTGCCGGCATCGCCCGCAACAACAAAGACGAAAGGCACAGAACTAGTGCAAAAAGAAAAAAAAAACGAGACAAAATGATCGAAAAGATGGCACAAGGCGAAGAGCGGCTCGTAAGCAGACGTCTGTCGAGGCGGACGGAGCAGAGAGCAACAACAAAGCGAGCGCGCTGGACGCGCCATCGAGAGGAGCGACCGCCCCCGCTGCTACACAGCAGCCAATGGCGGGCACGCTTTCTCCCGCGAGATATGAATGCGCTGCTATAGCCAATCAGCGCTCCGCATCGCATCGCGGGAAAACGCCAATAGCGTCTCAACTGTGCTGCCGACGCCATTTTGCAAGGCGGCAAATGAGCAAGAAAGAATTCACGGTCAAAACAACACCAAGATGGCGCGGGACGACCGCATGGTCCGGGAACGGCGCGCGCGCGAAGTTTGGTTTGATTTCGGGATTTGCGCCTGTTTTGGACACGCGGCGGCCTCGAAAATAGTATTTTTTTTTGCACTTTGCGGTTGAATTAGGTGCTGATAATTACAGAA
This sequence comes from Rhipicephalus microplus, assembly GCF_013339725.1. Classification (NCBI taxonomy): domain Eukaryota; kingdom Metazoa; phylum Arthropoda; class Arachnida; order Ixodida; family Ixodidae; genus Rhipicephalus; species Rhipicephalus microplus. Next base: position 102,442,535 of record NC_051166.1, on the reverse strand, counting down.
TAGGTAGTTTATGAGACATACAACTCAAAAATGTGGTTTTTCAAAAACCGACTTTTTCGCGATTTTTCGGTTTTCAAGGGCCGCGTCCCCCCTTAAACATGGTAGGAGTACCCAAAGAGCAGGTTCTGCTTGTCTGGGCTCCAGCTCACCAACGACTTAGAGGGAACGAGGAGGCTCATTCCGTCGCCCGAGGTCTCACCTACCGGTCGACCCCTGGAACTTCCCAAGTTACCGAACAAAGAAGCGAGTATATGCGCACATACCATAAAATCGTCGCACACTACAGGCTGAATCGGCAAGTATACCCGAGAGCGGACAACTCACGAAGTAAGAAAAACGAGGTTTTGTGGCGAAAGTTACAGACCGGGGTTTTTCCAAACCCCGCACTTTACAGCAAGTGGCACCCCGCAGTTTTCCAGTCCCAGTGTAAATTTTGTGATGAGGTAGCGAATTTGGTCCACATGGTGAGGACATGTCCAAGTCAGAACGATGGTTCTCACACTTTAGAATCCTGGGAGGCCCTGCTCTGCAGCCCAGATCCCAACGTCCAGCGCGACATTATCAGTCAAGCCCTTACTGCTGCCGCGTCCCAAGGGATTCCGGCCGACAGCTAGGGGCGACGGGCCATGCCTCAACAATTGACTGACTTTTTAATAAATTTCTCTCTCTCTCTCTCTTTAAGGTATCACTCAACACACTAAGCCCCACAATATTCTGGGGCCTATTAGCCACAAAAATAAACTGATTACCTCAAAAGCTTGCGAAACTTATATTTGCACCGTCTACTTGTACTTGTACCGCGAACATATACTTGTACCGCCTTTTGTGGTGCACACAATGATCCAAACGCAGGCTTCACACACAATTCCAAGCACACAACTAATTAACACTTATTTTGTGTCATTGCTTAAGCCCAAATGTGACCTACCTTCATAGTGGAACTTTTTCTCTCGCTCACGGCCCGTGCTAGCATGCCTCTGTTGCAAAGAGCATAACTTCCGCCAAACTGCAACAGCTTTTTTTTCAAATCTGCCTTTCAGAACGTACGCAGACTCAGCATCGTCGCTGTTGAAGTCCACTTCTTTAAGACTCAACTTTTTTATTACTTTGTTATATTTCTGTAAAGAGAAATGCAGCTGCAATCAGTCTTGGCATGCCAATAGCAAGAAGCTTTGATAGACAGCACCAAATTTTCTCGGCATACTAAAGTAAATAACAGGGTGTATTTACACATTCTTCCTGTGTCACAGGCAAGTATGGTGATGGTAGCAATCAAGAATGTTCACACCCACTACAGATTCTGAAAACTACTGCACCAGTGCGTGCCCATATGCACTAAATTCAATGTAAATGAAAAGGAGGTTAATCTGTTTTTTATCAATACTCTAAACAGCATATATTGTTTTTCTTCTAGACCATCCATTTTGAAAACTTGGTGCATGTGAGCTGAGAGACACTACTTGGGTACATGCAGGGTGTTTCTAGATAAGGACAATTAACTTCCCAACTCCCAACTATTTTTTAACTTCAATGAAATGGTTTCATGACATAGCAAGATTCCTCCAGACATCAAAACACAAAATTATTTTTCAGCATACATCATAGTTTGAGAATGAGAAAAATTAGGACTAGGTGAAAAATGCAGCAACAAAATATTCCAACTCTGGGAGAATCAGAAATGCATAAATAACTTATACACTTCATATTGGTTACAGTAACAATCAAGAACTTTGTAACTGAAGATGAAGTATGCTTGGTAGCTTGAGCAAGTTTTCAACAGGAAAAAAAAGGCTTTTGAAAAAGAGATTTCAGGCTATTTATGTGTAGCGTTTTCTTTAGGGTGTGGGGTGGGACTTCTTTTGGTAAAATAAAAAATAAACTTTAGAAGTCTGTAATCTCCTAACAGAAAACTTATTTATCTTTCAGAAAAGAAATCACACTTGGGCATTTGGTATTAAAAAAAAAATACTCAAGGTCATGATGCACGTGTGCCATAATTTCTTTCCTCAGTGCCATCCCTCCCTACTTAGCTTACAAGTGCGCTCGTTGGGATGAGAGAAGAAAGCAATTACAGCCTTCAACAAATATCGGTAACTCCGTTTGTATGAGACGAATTCTAAACATTTTAGAGCAATCCAAAAACCATTCGATGGCTTCTTGGATAAGTGTTCCAGGGCCCCTTTATTGATCTTTCCTGCTTATAGCTTGGTGTATGATACACTTGCAGCACAGCGACCTAACATCTCTAGTGAGTCAATATTTATTTTATTGTATAAGACGAACACTACACTTTAATCAACCTAGAAAACAAGCTGGCTTCAGGAAAGAATTGTCTTCAACAGTCGCTGAGTAATCTATTGAATAGCAGAAACCCATTTATATGGCTTTCAAAAAACTAGGAAGAAGCATTCAACTCTGCTAAGATAACAGCAGTTTTGGAGGCACTGTGTTAGCAAGGAGTACTGCAAACTTATGCAAATACCATAGCCAACATCTACAAAGATTGTACAGCTTATTTCCCTCTTCACAAGAAAAGCAAACTGTAATAAAGTAAGAGGTCCGAAGAGAAGGTCTTTTTCATGCTGCTAATTGCATGCTTAGAAGTATCTAAATGACAAAATTAAGGACGAAATAGAATAAGGACTAACCAAAAATATTGCAACCAATTGTACGGCAATGATAGAAACAAAGTGCGAAAAATTATTTAAGACTCTAAACTGAGTAGCCAATAAAGCGAAGCTAAGACATTTTAAAGGGTTCTGAACCATATTTCCAGCTTGGTGAACAAACACATTCTACAGAGACAGTGATGAAAGTGACATTTTGCTTTTTGGAGCAGATGCTGTTGCAGAAAAAATGGTGCTTTGGAGCAGGCTCAACAAGTGTTTCCGGAGCCGAAAAAAATGCCATAACTTAGTCTTCCTATTGGTGTTTTTGGAGCAGATGCATGTTCCCAACGACTCCTGAAGTCTAAAACATCACTTAAGCATGTAATGGATATCTATAATTATTATTAAACATGCCGTATGCTAGTATACAGCTAGTATACAAGTCATATAGCAGCATTATTGGCGTAAATCATGGGGGGAAGGGGGGAGGGTTAAGGGAGTTTGAACTTTTCTTGGGTTCAGGCTGGGGAGGATATCCCTTGCAAGTGTCCCACTTGAGGTTTAGCATTAGCACGCGATATAATTGAGTGAACAGTGAAGTATAGCGCAATCAACCTTTTAAAAGGCTTTTTATCTTTTGCTGCGAACCTGTGTTAAATGCCCCTCAGCTCTGTGAACTATGGAAATCGAAAAAAGGTGAAAAAAAAAAGACTGAATAAAACAATGCGATTGCTCGAGCTCTGACCCCATGCTCATTTTCTTAATAAATAAAATGCATCCCATATCAAAGACACCATGGCCTGATATGTGTCACCCCTTGAGATTTTTCTGGATTTACGCCATTGAGTAGAATACTAGGATGATAGTGTATACAGCTTGCTTTTGGTTTCGCTTAGGCTCACGGGATGGTCCCATGGTTCAACTTCATTTTTTTTTTTCATTTGCCAACACCATTTTGGAGCAAGTTTGGAGCAGTTACTAGCAAACATTGCACTTTGGAGCAGCATTTCTTTTTGGAGCAGTTTGGAGCAATTGGAGCCGCACTTCCATCACTGCAGACAGCAAACACTGTTCTGAAGAGCTAAGCCGAATTTCGTAGTTGTGTGTGGCAAATTTACTGTGATAGTGCAAAGTAGCCACTTTCTGTAGTGCTTGTCCTCACTAACTACAAAGCTGTCAGTAGTTGCTCTATTTCCTAATTTAGCAGATTGCTGCCATTGGCCAATATCTGACATAGAGCAAGAGCCGCGTTTGGTTGAAATATGTTTCTTGCTACAAGACCGTTGCTGTAGTTGAATAAAGAAGCTCAAGAGAAACTTTCATTGTAAAATTTGACATGACACATTTCCGAAAGAAGACGATCACCTCCTGAACACTGTACAAGTGCACACATTCAAGTTCATTTTCCGCTGCGCTGTCTTTTTGGCATTGCAGCCTTTGTGCCTTATTTGCTTCAGTTGGGTCTGAATGTCATTTGTGGCCTCAAACCTTACAAAGCTAGTATGCAGTCCCAATTCTCAACGCTGCGACTTTAGTGTAACCTAAACCTTTGCTGTTTCGAACACTTTGTGCCCGAGTTGGTCACTCCCCATGTACTGATCGAACACTTTGTGCCTGAGTTGGTCACTCCCCATGTACTGATCCTCCTATTGCAGTAGTACTGACCCATGAAAACCTTTGTATAAAAAATCACCGCTATGCTTGCCATTGCATGCTTTGTCAATTTCAAAGTCCTATTTACCCTCAACCTACCACACTGCACTGCACAGGGCCACAGGCTTATCTCTCGTCGGCTGCTCACTGCCTCCCATGTGTCTTTAGCCAATGATATATAGGCAAAAGGCCACCCACCTTATGCAGTGAAGCAGAGCGACTTGAGAATAAATAAGCCCTATGAACCTCTCGAGCAAAATGCATTGCTAGACACCACTTAGCATTTGGAAAGTTGAATTTGTTGCCAAAGCCTTAACTCGATTCGGCTACTATCTCTCTATCAAACTAATGCAGGAAAATGCCAGTGCGCATCAGATACTCGTGAACCTTGCCAGAATTTTGCACAATTAAGCCTTTCCGTTTCACACAGCTGCCATGGCCACCATGAGCCATCGGTGTTCTACAGTGTGAGCATAAACACACAGCAGCAACACTACTGCATTAAGAAATCGCACCGGAAGTGAACAAACATGCTTCAGGAGGCCCTTCAACACTTTTATGAGCTAGAACAGTCTCAACTATTAAATGTATCATGCTCCACAAATCACATGACACAAGTATTGTTACATTCTGTCAACTATGAGCAAAGTTACAGGAATTTGTCGCACGTTTCAAGCACTTTCTCTCTTTTTCATGCAACATTGTTAAAGAGCTTCAACACTAGTGCATTAAGAAATCGCACCGGAAGTGAACAAACATGCTTCAGGAGGCCCTGCAACACTTTTCTGGGCTAGAAAAGTCTCAACTATTAAGTGTACGATGTTCGACAAATCACATGACACAAATAATGTTAGATTCTGTCAACTATGAGCAAAGTTACAGGAATTCGTCGCACGTTTCAAGCACTTTCTTTTTCATGCAACAATGTTAAAGAGCTTGTTCCACAGAAATTCCGGCATGAGCATCATTGATTGTGTGCGAAAAGTCGTCATCTTATGCATGTCCGAAAAATTGCAAAATATCTAAATAAAATAAATAATAAAAATTATCGGCTCGACTGAAAATTGAACCCTGGCCATTTGCATGGCAAGCATGTGTTCTACCACAGAGCAACGTCTATGATTAGTAATAAAAATAACTTCCGCTGCTTGGAAATGCTGTGAAAATAATACACTTCACAAACACACATCCTGTACACAGGCTTCCCAGTAAAACATGCAATTATGGCATTATTGTTGCATGATACAAGATGTGAGAACATGTGACTAACACACCAACTTCACTGTTTAAAGCAGGCTATCCATTACAAAAGGCACATACATTGCTGTACGTATTCCCTTAAGACCACCTAGTGGGTGCATAGCAATTTGGAAAAGATATAACGCGCCTAACTGCTCGTGGTTTAAGACGTGCTACCCCTTACACAAAAAGCAGCCATTAGCTAAAGTTTCACTGACACAAGCTACTTTCAGCTTTATGAATTACAAATCCATAATTTAAACTTCTCAAGTAACACCATACAATCAAACGTATGCACTAGGTGGTTGAAGTATGCACTAGGGACAGGACATCGCTATTGCAATCAACTGAAAGGCGGAGCTTAAAGGGGTGGTGCCACCAAATTTTGAGGCTACCCCAAGCCTTTTGTCGGTGTCCTCTGTATGCAAGGACTCTCCAGACGAAGAGTTGGACACAACAAACGCGTAAAATACAGTTTGATTCATTTCTAAAAGTGTACCTGAATGCTCACTCTCGCGATCTAGTCCCATCTCTTGCGCAGGAACACTGACGTTTCAGAACAGGAGAAGCAACGGCAGTTGTCATGACGTCACACCAGTTTTGTAGTGACGTGAGTGACCTCTGCCATCTCATATATGAGGCTACAGTTATGAGCGTGCTGGCGTCCCTTGCAGATAGACTGTGCGCGTTGCTCGAGGACACTGGGTGCTTTCGAAGAGACACTCTACGCGTTCTTTACAGAGAATGAAGGCATTCCTCAGAGACGCCGCGCACGTCCAACAGCGGGGCTGCCCCCTCCTCCTTCAGCGTACTGTACATACGTAGTAAATATAAATGCTTTGTTTCCTGCTGGCTGCCTTTTGCCTTGCCAGTGTCTGGATGCTGCTGCAGGTGGCCACGACGACTGTCAGCGCGTTTCTTTTGCTGGTGATTGTGTGGCACGTCTGTGAGAGAAGACGAAACTCAGCACGATGTACGTCGCAGTCTTGTGTGGTCACGTGACTAAGCCACCTATGCATCGACGTCATTGCCCAACTCGGCGCCGCGAAACCGAAAATGGTCCACATAAGTAGAGCACAATTAAATTATTCATTGAAAATACATCAATCTTGGGGCGTGCATCATGCTTCCTGGAGCCGAAGGAAACGCTTACAGCAAAGAACACGCATGCCACAAATTTGGTGGCACCACCCCTTTAAAGGTCCCCCAGCGTGTCTTAATGTGATGGCCCTTGCCTGTACCGACGCTATTTTCGGTTTGAAGAGGCCAAGATAGCTTGGCCTTCTGAAACCAAAAAACCCTTCTGTCACCGTACTATATGCGTTTAAATGTGAATGCATTTCTTAGTCGGGCTATGTGAAGCATCCGGCGGCCGCGAGCCGGCAGGTGTTATCTTTTAGATGCGGAGCATCTTATACTCGCGCCTTGTAGTGCGCCGTCCGCGCCGTCCGCACCGCTTCTCGAACATTCGACAGCTGACGCGCGCGCATGCGCCGTCGCGCCGTCGCCCACTCTTCCACCATCTGTGCATCCCTTCCTCCTCTACACACCGCGCGCGCTTCACTCCTCCACCATCTGTGCACCCTTCCTCCTCTACACACCGCGTTCGACATCTACAATTCTCCTGATTCTCCAGTGGACGCGCATGTGGCGTCGCGCTTCGAGAACATTCAACAGCTGACAGTGCATGCGCCGTCGTGCTGTATATATACTCAAGGTCGGCGCTCGCTCGCTCAGTTGCCGCTCGTCGGTTGGTTTGTACGGCGCGTCGACGTCCAAGGTCGCGGTGAAATGAATTCCAACGAATCCACAAACACAATGATCGACGTCCCTTCGACCAGCGCCGCCCTTTCGCATACGTGTGTACGTGTTCACTCATTTAACACCCCCTCCTACAACCACGTTAACCAATTTAGCCATCGACCCAAGTAAGTCGCAATTTAACACCCCATTTCACAACCACGTTAACCAATTTAGCCATCGACCCAAGTAAGTCGCACTTTAACACCCCGTTAACCAATTATATGGTCCGCATCCTCCTCAGTGTTCCCCCGAGGGAAGCTGCGGGCAATTTTTTTGTTCTCCTTCCCTCTCCCATAGCAACAGCTGTGGCGCGCGTGCTAATCCTTGCCCGTAACCAGCGGAGCATGTGGTATGAGAGTGTGTAGCAGAGGGTAGGTGCAGTGCTTCGCTGCTCTCGCAATTCGCTCTCTTTCCTCTCTGCACCCCACCATCCCGTCCACTCACGCCTCACTCTGAACCGTTCGCTGGCTGGGCGCCTCTCAAGAACATCTGGAAATTGTGTGCTCAAGACGCCGCTGTGAAACGCTAACGCAGAGCAGAGAACACTGGTGCCCCACTCTCTCATTTGCTCGCTCCTCACTCTCGACCGTTCGCTGGCTGGGCCCCTCTCAACGTGATGGCAGAAGTTGGTGAAGGCGAATGTGACAGCAACGGTGCCCTCTCTCAGCGCGAGATATGCATTCGCGTTTCCTCATAATGCCCCTCGAGGAAGTGGGGACATTTTTCTTCATACTCCTCCTCGAATGCATCCTCTATCAGGCAGTATTTAATTGCTGACATTTCAAACATAGGCATTCACCTCTGAGCAGCTCAACACTAGCTTTTTCAAGAGGCGATGCTGCCTCGTTGACGATGATGGTGTTCTGTCATCGTCGGGAGCGTTGCTTAACTTTGAACTATTCCATTGTCTTTATTCCTATTCGCGACCTTCATAAACCTCTCTACTTTAGTTCTTTCTTCCCAGGTTTTGGCACCATTAAATTATCTATTTTTAACTAATTAGCTAGTTATAAATATGTGAGATCTACATGTGAGTAAGGATATAATCAAAAACTGTATTACATGCACACGTTCAAAAGAACACGCATCTTAGCTGAAGTTCATTGTTCAGATTGCCTCACCCAACTAAATTTTTCTCCTGGGGTGAAGGCAGTGAACTCTCTCAGGCCTAAATTCGCACTCCCCTGTGAGTTCGGGTTGCATATGTCAAGAATTCCATGCTCGAAATTTTGAGTTATAGGGGACGCCGCCTTTTGTGGCTTGTTATTTTGTCTGGCTTGAGGTGTTCTCTCAGTTTCTCACATGCACAACCAGAGTGTACCACTGTTTTCTAGGCACCATGAATGGCCCTTGATCCTTTCGTGGATCGCAAATTCATTGCCTGGTATCACGAGAAGCTGCAATAATGCAGGCTTGTGCAAAGCAACCAGTGGAGCTGTTTCAGCTTGTCAGTACAGTATACATTTGGATCTCATTATACAATCAATGCCAGGATCTCCATGAGTATGTGGTCATAACTTCCATCGAAATGCTTGTGTTTATTGCTTACTGTTGATCACTTCCAAGAAGCTTTAGCTTTTACACATACGTCTTGGCATTTGCAAATTATCAGCATACTAAAGAAGAAAATTATTGCAGCTGGTATCGTTGCAGCATCTGCCATCACTTTTATGTATTTGCACGCAACAAGTTGAGGAAAAGCAGTGCCAAGAAGGAGGGTAATATCTAATTGCACAAACTACCTTGACATAAGGACAGTGCATCATTTCACTTAAGGTGCAAAGCATTTGCCAATGCTATAGCTCAAATGCAAAAACAATTTCAAAAGAATTTTTAAGCTTCAAAAGCATATGCAGGTTAATAACCTTAAGAGCTTGAATGATAAGGAGATGTATGTGTAAGATATACTGTTACACTCTTAATAAAACAATTTTAACTAACGAGCACACTTTCTTAATTCATGAAATGTAGCTTCATAGCTACACGATATGTGCAAATACTGCAACATGTGATGACATTAAACTAATACTGACAAGGCTAATATCGCATTCATAAACCAACATAAGGGTCACATTATAATGCATTTCATCCCTTCAAACTCGCCAAGTACCATCCTTTTACGTGCAAGAAGCGTGAGGCCACAACTTTAAAACTCTGTTAGTATTCTTTTAAATGGCTTCACATAACAAGAAATAGCTGAAGCCAAAACAAACAAAAAATGAATGGTACTCACAATAAGGTGTTCTTCTTCTGCATTATCTGCCAATAAACTTCTTAACAAGCAGTGGAGGTGCCAGGCCATAATTTGGGGCACTTGCAAACTTCGCCCTAACCTATATGGTGACACATTTGACATCACAGACCACAATACCCTTTGTTAACTATCCACTCTTAAGGACCATTCTGGATGACTTGCTCGCTGCGCACTCAAACTTCAGCAGTCGTTGGTCATCTCAAGGAACTGCGTCGCCCAGGTCCACAAACTTCAAGCTTCCCAGTGTTATTCACAACGCCAGCTCGTGTCCAACACGTGACCTGTAACAGATCAAGCCCACCGCATCCACCTGGACGCCGATCACAATGCCACGAGTTGAGTGAGAACGCTTTATAGTCTCTAGTGACTTTTATCATAGCTTTATTTTGTGTGTTCTTTTTTGTGTGTTTGATTTGTGTTTGTGTTTAGGATAATGCATGTTTTCTATTAGTTTTTGATTAAATATGTGATGAAAATGATCTCGCATTGTCTATTCTCTCTGGATTTTTTCCATGCGATAGCGGTTAAAGACACCGGCAGGGGCAGTGGCAAACAACCACGGCATCCTTGTTGTGATCTCATTACAGCTTTCACTGTAACAAGGTGTCGAGACCACAGCAAAAAGTTTTAATTCGCAACAATCTGGTAATTTCTCCCGTAATTTCTGTGGCATAATCATGTTAACAACTCAAAAGGCATGCCATTTCTCCAACAAGAATGAATCGGTCATAAATTTGGGTCAATATGGAGATGGGCAACATATGCACCACTTTGCGGCAGAAAGGCCTCACTAGCCAGCTAGCTCTCATGGGTGAGCATTCTAGTGAGTGCTCTCTGCTCCTCACTGAACATCGCAGCTCCACACCAAAGCAGAGATCTTCCTCATGAAAATGTTGACTGCATGCACATGTTGCTGCTGGCGGCTATTCACCATTTCCAAGTTTCACCATTCAAGCTTCATGCAGCTTTGTACTCTGCTTACCCTACGGACAAGTGTGAATGCCGACACCAGGTTCCATCGTAGACGCCCTACACTGCAGCACCGAACACTGGCCTATCGTATAAGACTCCTTCAAACTGCCCATCAAAGTGCTTACAAATGTTGTCAACCGCACAGCTAGAAAACAAAAGCTTACCTATTTAAACAGAATTGCATAACAAGCAGCATTATGAAATTCTGTTTTCAGCCTATCTTGGTATCCTCGTCGCAGATGCCGCTGCCACTAATACTGCCCACCACACTGATGGTGGTGGCACCACCTTTTCCTGTGGTGGGCCCCACTCCCAATGGCATCGCATGAATGGCATAAATGAGATGTCATCGCAGTCATTTGCTTTACTGGGATACCCATGATATAACCCATGATACCCTCGATACTATGATAAAACAAAAATGTGAAATGTGATGTACCTATGATGATATGCACAGCACAACTTAACAGTGATAACGTGTACTATGTGACGTTTCGCTGTGTCATCAGCTGCGCTGACATAGCAGCGAATAACCAACTACATGCCTATAAAAGCGTGGCCCAAGAATAAATACAGATTTTTTCTTGTTCTGCAAGTGATACTGTAGTTTCTTTGAGTACGGTAGCTTGGCTGCCTAACTCTACTACACTGGCAACGAGGGCGGGACCCCAGCGGCTTTCCGCATGCTCCTTTCGTTAGTGCTGAAGGGAAAAGGACGGCTCACTGGGCGTCACTGCAATGATGAAGGTGGGAAAAATTGACATTTTTGATAAAAGGAGTGGTAGCCACGAGTCCTACCTGGAAAGATTTGAGCTTTACATCTTGGCAAAGGATGTGAGGCAAGAAGCTAGCTGTATTTTTGACAGTTGTAGGCCCTGGAGTGTATGAGGTACTGAAGAACCCGTTAACACCACACTCGTCAGCCAGCAAGACGTATGACGAGGTGACGGCTCTGTTGAAATGTCACTACAGGCCCCAAACGGCCGTGATAGCCGAATGGTGCCAATGAACCGAAGGGTGCCATTAGAACAAGAGACTGTGGCCGAACTCGTGATGCAGCTAAAGCTGTTGGCCAGAAGTTGCGAGTTTGGAAAGTTTCTGAACAAAACCTTTAGAGACACACTTTTCCCCAAACTACGTTGCACCGATAAACAACGCAAGCTGTTTGAAGCTGAAAAATTGACATTCGAAGAGGCGTGTAAAATTGCTTAAACCGTGAGCTCACCGCCACACAGACCCGGCAAATGTCGTTAGAATAGCACCAGGGTAGTTGCACAAGCGCTAAAGACTAGAAGTTGATGTTCTCAGGCAAAAGATTCATAGCAGAGACAGCCATCGGGACAGAACCGAGTGCCCAGAGTGTTTTCGTTGCGGTAAACGACACACTTTATAAAGTTGCCGGTATCGCAAATCAAAGTGCCATAATAGCAAGGAGCAAGGTAACTTGCAAACAATGTGCAGACAGCTCCTCGGCAGAACAAATACACTGAATGCAATCTATAGTCCGGCGGAGCATTCATACGAAGAGCAAGAAATATGCACTATAAAAATCAATAGGTCTGTCTACTAAGTCATGATCAAGATTGAAGGACGAGCCTTCAAAATGCAAATAGATACAGAAACTTCCGTCACTGTCATGCTGAAATCCATTTTTCGGCGCGAGTTTCTTCATCTGACAATAAGAAAGTGACTGTTCCTCTAAGGACACACACAGGGGAACTAGTGCCGGTTATAGGATCAGTGAACGTGCGAGTAACGCACGGCGATCAAACTGATACCCTACCTGTATTGATAGTAGACGGTGGTGGACAAGAGTTCCCATGTTTGCTTGGTCGCAACTGGTTGAGGAAGCAAATTGAAGTGGCTAGAAGTTGAAGCTATTGAGCAAGATCAGACTGTTGATGAATTAAGAATTTTGAGACAGTGTTTTCACCCCAGATTGGGTTCATAACTGGCTAGAAAGTGCAAGTTCTCTTGAATCCAAACAGCAAGCCAGTATTTTGCAAGGCTCGAGCAGTACCATTTGCACTCAAGCAAGCTGTGTCTGGGGAACTTTATGTCTTAGAACGGACTGGGACATTGAAAAAGGTCACCAGTAGCGATTGCACAACTCCTTTGGTTGTGGTACCAAAAGATGGGGGAGCAACAGTACGGCTGTGTGGCGACTACAAGGTCACGATGAACCCTGCGCTACACTGACTGAGCGTTACCCTCTGTCTCTGCCAGAAGACTTATTAGCAACTTTAGCAGGCTAAAAGATATTTTGCATTCTTGACCTTGCTTCCGCTTACCAGCAAGTGGAACTTGAAGAATATGTCAAAGATATTTTATTGGTAAACACAAAAACATATGACATTACATTGCTGAGTAACTCAAGGGACGAATTGCATGATTACGGAGTTAGACATGGAGAGCAGAAAGGTGGGTCTTAAAATTATTCTGCAGAAAACGAAAGTGATGTACAACAACCTCGAAAGAGAGCAGCGCTTCGAGATAGGTAATAGTACACTTCAAGTTGTAAAAGAATATGTCTACTTAGGGTAGGTAATAACCGCAAAGCCGAACCACGACATTGAAGTAACTAGAAGAATAAGAATGGGGTGGAGCACATTTGGCAAGCACTCTCAAATTATAACAGGTAGATTGCCACTATCTCTCAAGAGAAAGGCATATAACAGCTGTATCTTGCAGGTACTTAGCTACGGAGCAGAAACTCGGAGACTTACAAAGAGAGTTCAGCTTAAATTGAGGACGACGCAGCGAGCAATGGAAAGAAAAATGGTAGGTGTAACCTTAAGAGACAAGAAGAGAGCATAGTGGATTAGGGAACAAACGAAGGTTAAGGATATCATTGTTGAAATCAAGAAGAGGAAATGGACATGGGCCGGGCATGTAGCACGTAGACAGGATAACCGCTGGTCATTAAGGGTAACTAACTGGATTTCCAGAAAAGGCAAGCAGGTTAGAGGGAGACAGAAGATTAGGTGGGCAGATGACATTAAGAAGTTTGCGGGTATAAATTGGCACTAGCAAGCACAAGACCGGGTTAACTGGCGGAACATGGGAGAGGCCTTTGTCCTGCAGTGGACGTAGTTAGGCTAATGATGATGATGATGATGATGATGATGGTGATGACACACCAAGGCCTTTACCAATACCAACGGCTCCCGTTTGGCATAGCAAGTGCTCCTGCCATATTCCAGTTGCTCATGGACAGGATTTTCAAGGGCGTCACTCAAGTCTGGTGTTACATCAATGATGTCATCATAGAAGGGTAAAGTATTGATGACTGTCGGCTGAAGCTGGAAGAAGTGCTGACCCGATTACGCGATCACAACATGACAGTGCACATGAAAAAATGCTAGCTCTTTTGCAGAGAAGTTCGCTACCTTGGCCCCAGAATTTCAGCAGAGGAAATCAGGCCACTGGGATCAAAAGTAAGGGCGACAAAAGATGCACCAGAGCCCACAAATCCAACAAAGTTAAGTATTTCCTTGCAATGATAACATAGCAGAGGAAATCAGGCCACTGGAATCAAAAGTAAGAACGATAAAAGATGCACCAGAGCCCACAAATATAACAAATTAAGCCTTTGCTTGGAAGGGTAACATTATAACTGCTCTGGTAACAGTTGGCAACCAGAGCAGCGCCGCTGTAAGAACTTCTGAGGAAAGGAAACCATTGATATTGGACGAACAAAAGTGTGCTCGTGTTTCAAGAAATAAATTCGCTATTCAGCCAATGGCTAGTATTGTGCAAGTATACTGGAATGTGCATGCATGCATGCAAAGCACGCAATGATGAATGGCATAGCATGCATGTCATATACGGTACAACATGAACGGCATTAATGAGAAGAGGTCATTGCAGTCATTCACTTTTCTGGAAGAACTCAATATGCATGACATCACATGATACAACAAAGATGCAATTGCATTCACTGAAAAAAGGAAAAAAAAATTGAGTTGGTCAACCATTTGCTAGTGTTGTGTAATGCTGTCTATCTAGTGAAAATTTTCAATGCGCTACCAGGAAACATAACAACCACAGGAGACAACACAAGCGTGAACTAACAACTATTCGTGATTGTATTTACGAAATTGTGATAAAATATATACACACAAACAAAAGGAGCAAAAAATGTTCACACATGTGCAAGAAACACATCAAGAAATTTATATATTTGTTTTATTTTATTCATTCATATACCCTAAAGGCCCATTTGGGCATAACATAGGGGGGGGGGATAGTTACAATGCAGCGGGGTTATGTGCTGTTATGCCTGCCAGTCCACAGCGAACGTCCATGCCTCTGAAAAAGGCAATCTGTGTCAAGGCCAGCCCGCGAGCCCGCCTGACGCGAACAACTCAACGGCGTCAACACGCGGCGGTGCCTCAATGCCGCGCACGCTCAGTGAGTCACCTAAGCCAGCGAGCCCGTCGAGCAAGCAACCGGCGCCTTCCTGTCTGGCGGGTCTGACGCAATGCCTGCCGACGTCACTCGTCCTTGGGTGCAGCCACCTGCAGCGCAGCCTCTCCAGATTCGATGAGAAAGAATGACGCGGCCCAGCGGCGACCCCATTGGAGGATTCTGACCTCACGACCAGCGGCGCTTATGGTTGGACATTTGGTTATTCAAAGAATCCACCCGGTGCATATAAAAGATGCCCTGTGGCGCGTCGCGAGGAGCAGACCCATTTGAGAGCAGACCTATGTGTTAGAGAGGAGAGCTCGGCTCTTCGGGTCTCTAAGCTGTCGGCCCCAGTGCCAAATTTGTAATGCCTCTGTATGTATGCTGTACATAAACCTTGTTTAACTCACCGTCGTCTCGTCCGCTCGTCTATCAGCTCTGCGCAGAAGCAGTCGCGAGCCGAGAAACATACGCTACCAAACGGCTGGTAACCTTCCCGGCAGAGTTCGAAGAGGTGGCACCTTCGGGACCATGTTGGCGTCACCGTCTTTCGAAACAGTGGTTGCAGCAGTGAGATTCGTGGCGCCCTTCGAAACATCGTCGGAGGCGCGCGTCGCAACAGTGGTTGGCAGCTGCGGGATCGGCCAGCGTCAGCGACATCGATGCGGTGAGTGCCTGATGTTTTCCCCTCAGTTCACCAGACTACTCTAGCTCTGGTTGTAGTAGTTTAGAGAAGGGCTGTGTGAAGCATTGAAGTGAGCTTTGATCGTTTCAAGCAATGTCGAAGTGCTTTGAAACCAAAGTTAATGCAAAGGGGGTAAACACGGGAGTGTGAAAAATTGCTTGCGCGTCTTGCTAGTTGACTTATAGTGGGTACGGCAAGTAAATTCTTAACAGGGGCAAACAGCAAAAGGCTAGTGTGAACGATGGAGGACCTTAAAGTGAAGTAACTCATCGAAATTTGTGAGGAACTCGGCATTACTTTGGGCCATGCGAAACGAAAGCAAGCGATCCTTGAGATCATGAAGGATGAGGGAGTGTCGGCTGAGGAAGTCGATGAGGCCTGGGTGGATATCAAAGCACGCCGCGAGAAGGCTGAAAGGCGAGAAGCTCGCGAACGTGAAGAAGCTGAAAGGCGAGAAGCTCGCGAACGTGAAGAAGTTGAAAGGCGAGAAGTTCGTGAAGAAGCTGAAAGGCGAGAACGCCGTGAGGAGGCCAAGAGACAGGAGCGCCTTGAGTTGAAACGATTAGAATTGGCAATCCTACAGTGTTCGCAGGCGCCTAGCGTAGCTTCTCCGACGATTCAGGTCAGCGGTTATAGAATTCGGGACCAATTGCCACCGTTCGTAGTAGGTGAGGACATGGCGAAGTATCTCATCAAGTTTGAACACGTCTGTGAGGGAAATGCTTTGGAGCGGTCTCTTTGGGTGCAGAACCTGTTAGCTCTTCTTCCCGGTGAAGTGTCCGACGCGACAACTTGCTTGTCGAGGGAAGCGTTTGAGAGCTATGACGAGGTTAAGGAAGTGCTCTTAAGGCGTTATAAGTTGTCACCCGAGGCTTTCAGGCAAAGGTTCCGGTATGCTAAAAAGGGGAATGGGTCACACGTTGACTTCGCGTTTCGTCTTAAAGCCGATTTAATTGAATGGCTCAAGGGCGAAGGTGTTTATGACGACCACGATAAAGTAGTGGAATGCGTTGCATTGGAGCAATTCTACCGCTGCATCGAGGAGGATGTCAAACTTTGGCTGCAGGACAAACTTGGTGAAGTACAGCTATACAAGGCAGCAGAGTTAGCTGAGGAGTATTATACTCGCCGAAAGTTGCATAGCAGGGCAGTGCGTGTTGAAAAGTATGAAAGGAAAGAGGGCTTTTCAAAGAAACCTGATCAACGGAAACCCGCTCCGCACCGTAATTTCAAGAAGGACCCGTCTCTTACGAAGGACACTGTAGGGGAAGGGCAAACGGAAGCGAAAATCAAGTGAGGCTCCTAAACAACGCACTGATACCACACGGGCGTTTGAATCACGGAAGCCGCTAATCTGCTACAACTGCAAAAAGGAAGGGCACATCGCAATAAACTGTAAGCAAAAGTTTGCTTTTGCAACAATCCGAGAATCGGAAAAGAACATGCGGTTGTTGGAGCCGTATATCCAAGAAATTATTGTGAATGGGAAAACGTGTCGAGCACTTCGTGACTCAGCGGCAACCATGGACGTTGTCCATCCTTCATTGGTGTCTCCGGATGACTTTACAGGAGAATGCGCGTGGATCAAGCAAGTCGCCGAGAAGCAGAGTGCTTGCTTACCAATCGCCACGGTTGTCATTGAAGGCCCGTTCGGTAAGCTTCGCACCGAAGCAGCTGTGTCTGCCGCGCTTCCCTATCGTTTTTCTTATCTTTCCTCTAACAACTCAGAGCAGCTTCTCAAAGAGCAGGGTAAATCGTTCTTCCCCAACTTAGCGTACATGGCCCTCACGCGATCGCAAGCGTGGAAGCTTTCGCAGGAGCTTGATTTTGTTCAATGCGGTGAACTCTCAAGTGACTTTGTCGGCGGGTCGACGGAACCTCAGAGAGGAAATTTTCCGCATGAGTCATGGGAGCAGTCACTCGAGCGGCCTGTCGCCGAAGCGATTGGCGCGGTTTCCGTAGCAGGGGAAGACGACATGGCGCCATTGAATCAGAGCGAGAGGGCTGCAACGCTCTCGCCTGTAGCGGAAAGTTGGAGTGAGCTGTCGAGGGTTGATCGAGAAACGCTCATTCGAGAGCAGCGTGAGGACCTCTCGATTAAAGCGCTAATGGAAAGCGTAAAGTTGGGAAAAAAGAAAAAGAATGTTTCTTTTTTTGAGAAAGCAGGGCTTTTGTATCGGAGCTACACAAGTGCGCAAGGTCGCAAGTATGAGCAGCTCTTGGTGCCAGAAAAGTATCGCCGCCAACTATTGGAACTGGCGCATGAAAACGCATGGGCAGGGCCTTTCGGCATAAAATAGACCAAGGCTAGAGTTTCCCTTTAGTTTTATTGGCCAAAATGCTGGAAGGATATCGAAGACTTTGTACGCTCATGCGACACTTGTCAGAGAGCGGGGAAATCCACGGACAAGTGGAAGGCACCCATGAAGCTTGTGCCAATTATCACAGAACCATTTCGGCGCCTAGTAATTGATATAGTCGGGCCATTGCCAGAGTCAAGGCAAGGTTGTCGGTACATCCTGACGGCTCTCTGTGTAGCCACAAAATTTCCGGAAGCGATACCACTTACGGAGCTCAATTCTCCTCCTGTCGTGGATGCACTACTATCTATATTTGCACGCGTCGGATTTCCTTCTGAAATCCAATGCGACAATTGTAGTGTCTTCACCAGCTGCCTTACCTCTACCTTTATGAATACATGTGGAATAAAAGTAGTGCACAGCTCGATCTATCACCCGCAATCTAATCCGGTAGAGCGTATGCATTCTGTTCTGAAACGGATACTGAGAGCTCTCTGCTACGAGCACAAATGCGACTAGGAAGCGTGTATTGCTCCCGCTATGTTCGCTTTGAGATCAGCTCCTTATGAGAGCACTGGTTTTAGCCCTGCAGAGCTTGTGTATGGCAGGAGTTTGAGAACACCATTGCGAATGCTACGCGAGTCCTGGGAGGGATTCGATGAGGACCCTTATATAGTTGCGTATGTTCTAGACCTCTCAGAGGCTTGAAAAAATGGAAGATCTTGTGGAAAGCCACATGAAGGCTGCACAAGTGTTGTCGAAGGAGTACTACGACAAATCGGCGAAGAAGCGCACATGTGAAGTTGGTAATCAAGTAATGCTGCTGCGGCCATCCAAAAAGAACAAGCTTGAGGTTCATTGGGAAGGGCCCGCCAAAGTAATGTCGAAGCTTTCGGATACCAATTATGAAGTGAAATTAGGAAGGCGGCCAAACAAAATTTACCACAGAAACTTGATGAAACCGTACGTTCAACGTCAAGCGGTCGTAAATCCGCTGTTGAATGCTTCAGAGGAAGAGGGAGAAGAAATTTTGAGTTCTAGTGATGTAATCGAAAGGGGATTCCAGATAATCTTGGAGCAGTTGAACCTAGACCCTAGGTTAAGTGAAGTCTAGAAGGAGGACCTGAGAAGGATTGTTTCCGAGTTTCAATACGTGTTTTCGGATGGTCCCGGAAACACGACGGTGATCGAACACGATATCGAGCTAACTTGAGAGGAGCCAATCCGTAGCAAGCCGTATCGTTGTTCCCCCGGGCAGAAGCAGATCATGAAAGAGGAGATCGATAAAATGCTGGAGTTGGGAATCATAGTACCGGGCGAGAGTGACTATACATCTCCTCTAATATTGGTTCAGGTGCCAGGAAAAGATCCAAGGCCATGCATCGATTATCGGCATCTTAACACCATAACTCGAGACCAAACTTACCCGATACCAAACCTAGAGGAGAGGGTGGAAACTGTGTCACAGTCCAGCTATATTTCCACGTTAGACCTCGTGCGAGGGTATTGGCAAGTCCCCCTTATAAAGCGTGCTAGCCACTATGCCGCATTTGTTTCTCCATTTGGAACGTATCATCCACTTAAGCTGAGCTTTGGATTGAAAAATGCACCCTTTTGTTTTTCAGGCTTAATGGACCGCGTTCTTAAAGGCCTCTCCGAGTTTGCTCTGCCGTACCTTGACGATGTCGTCATCTTCTCCAACAACTGGGAAGAACATGTCGAGCATTTACGCGTCGTGCTGAACAGGTTGAAAGAGGCTGGCCTTACCGTGAAACCTACCAAATGTCACCTAGGGTGTGGCGAGGTGTCTTACCTGGGGCACGTTGTGGGGCGTGGCCCGCGTAGACCTTCAGAAATTAAGGTAGCCGCCGTCGTGAACTATCCACGACCAACCACAAAATCTGAGATAAGGGCATTCTTGGGCCTGGCTGGATACTATCAGCATTATGTGCAAAATTACTCTAGCATTGCCAGCCCTCTAACTGACGCACTTCGAAAATCCGAGCCGGTTAAAGTAGTATGGGACTCAGAAAAGAAGAATGCGTTTTGACAGCTAAAACAGGCCCTAAGCGAAAAGCCCGTTCTCATGGCACCCGATTTCTCCAAGAGATTTGTGATTCGATGCGACGCGAGTGATCGCGGCATGGGAGCTGTATTGTGCCAGGACGACAATGCTGGTAACGAAAGGCCAGTTTTGTGTTTAGGTCGAAAACTCAGCGGCAGGGAAGAGGCGTACAGTACTTCTGAAAAGGAATGCGCTTGCCTCGTGTGGGCCGTTTAAAAGCTAGCTCGTTATGTCTCCGGTTCGAGGTTTGTGGTTGAAACGGACCACTGTCCTCTAACCTGGTTAAATAACATGTCGCCTGAAAGTGGCCGGTTACTGAGGTGGAGCATGATACTCCAACAGCACAACTTTGACGTTCGCTACAAAAAAGGAAAGCTAAACGCTAATGCAGACGCATTCAGCCGTGCGTTTAGTTAGTACCTTCTCCACCTTTCGGTTTCTCGCTGGTGATTTGGGGCAAAATTTTGTCCTCACCACGGCCTTAGCTGAGCGCTCTCGTCCAGAACAAGCTCAAGGAGCCAACTTTATGTTCTATTCTATTTCGTTACGTTGTTGTATGTGTAAAAAAATTGAGTTCTCATTTTAAGAGTCTTGTGTCCCACATGTGCCTCTTGATGTAGAGGGAACGAAATTCCGATAGACACGTCGCTAGGTATATGTTGTACTATACTTTGTCTGGTGTTCTGTCGGGTGATAGAGGGCACTTGCTTGTGTCGTGTGTTGTCTGTTGTCGAACCGTTCTTGACAAGTTGCAGAACCATCGACAAGTGCTGAAACCAAGGATCATCAGGAGACGAGCGAAGCTGGTCGACAAGTTGGGGCGACAAGCCAGTGGAGCTGGGATCCGTCCTCAAGAATAGGATGTGTTCCCGGAACAGAGTCTGGAGCTGCATTCTCTCCATGGCCCTGGAGGGACCTGGCGAACGAGCGCGCCTGACATCCGAGCCACGTGGAAGCAGCTCGTCTTTCCGGCGCATTGTCTGGCGGCGGGAGTGCTGTTATGCCTGCGAGTCCACAGCGAACGTCCATGCCTTTGAAAAAGGCAATCTGTGTCAAGGCCAGCCCGCGAGCCCGCCTGACGCGAACAACTCAACGGCGTAAACATGCGGCGGTGCCTCTCTGCCGCGCACGCATAGTGAGTCACCTCAGCCAGCGAGCCCGTCGAGCAAGCAACCGGCGCCTTCCTGTCTGGCGGGTCTGACGCAATGCCTGGCGACGTCACTCGTCCTTGGGTGCAGCCACCTGCAGCGCAGCCTCTCCAGATTCGATGAGAAAGAATGACGCGGCCCAGCGGCGACCCCATTGGAGGATTCTGACCTCACGACCAGCGGCGCTTCTGGTTGGACATTTGGTTATTCAAAGAATCCACCCGGTGCATATAAAAGATGCCCTGCGGTGCGTCGCGAGGAGCAGACCCATTTGATTGATTGATTTGTGGGGTTTAACGTTCCAACACCACCATTTGATTATGAGAGACGCCGTAGTGGAGGGCTCCGGAAATTTTGACCACCTGGGGTTCTTTAACATGCACCCAAATCTGAGTACACGGGCGTACAACATTTCCGCCTCCATCGGAAATGCAGCCGCCGCAGCCGGGAATCGAACCATCGACCTGCGGGTCAGCAGCCGAGCGGACCCATTTGAAAGCAGACCTATGTGTTAGAGAGGAGAGCTCGGCTCTTCGGGTCTCTAAGCTGTCGGCCCCAGTGCCGAATTTGTAACGCCTCTGTATATATGCTGTACATAAACCTTGTTTAACTCACCGTCGTCTCGTCCGCTTGTCTATCAGCTCTGCGCAGAAGCAGTCGCAAGCTGAGAAACCTACGCTACCAAACGGCTCGTAACCTTCCCGGCGGAGTTCGAAGCAGTGGCGCCTTCGGGATCGTGTTGGCGTCGCCGTCTTTCGGAACAGTGGTTGCAGCGGTGAGATTCGTGGCGCCCTTCGTAACGTCGTCGGAGGCGCGCTTCGCAACAGTGCACAACAGAAATATTTACACAGAACACAAAAAAATAAAAAAGGTAAATGCAGAAACAAAGATGGCACCAAAGAAGACATAGTAATGCAATGCAGCACTCAGTAAGGCATGAAACAAGGTGTGCGATAACTGATGTAATATTGGTACTAGACTAGACTAAACAAAACAAAGCCACAAAATGTTACAGTTCTACATTCCACATCTCCATTAATTTGCTAACAAATGTGTCGTGATCACGCACAGTTACAACATTGCTTGGTAGTTTATTCCAATGATAAATCGCAAGAAACAATGGTGAGTCACGAAGGAAGTTAGTACGGGCAAACATGGGTTGTATTTGTAGGCATGATTCCTACGTGTAAAAATGCGATGACCTGGTTTAATCTGTAAATGTAAGAAAGATGACTCACTGAAATAAAGCCTGTGGAAATGAGACAGCAGAGCAATAAGCCTACATATTTCTAGAGTAGGTAATTTCAATGACGTTTTAATAGCTTAAAAATTGTTTGACAGCAAAAGTATTGTTTGCGACTTTTTTACAGTAATATGTAGCTTTGCGTATGATAATCACAAATTCCCGATCGTGGATTTTGAATTCCAATCGTGGATTTGAGATCTTCTACACCCCGTGCACTGTCCCAGTATCTCCACCAGATTACAACGTCGTTCGTGGGCAAAACACTCATCCCCATATACAACGCCAGCCACTTTGTGGAGCGCATGAAGGATGTGACCATAAGCAGTGATGAGTGCATCGTATCGTTCGACCTAGTGTCCCTGTTGTGGAGTCTGAAAGTGGAGAGAGTGCGACGCTCTTGGAGTGAACAAACGCAGTTGACAGGGTAAAAATGAACCAAACAACACATTTATTTTACTGCTTTTAGATTGAGGATATCGTCAGCCAAACTATATACACATCAATTGTCAACAACACGCTAAACAACCTGACACAATATTCCACAACACTCAGCAACAAACACAAGGCAGCAGCGCCAACGCCTGGCTTGCAACGAGGGCCCCCGGCAGATGAGCCGCGGTGCTGTGCACCGAGGAGCCGCCGCGAGACAGCAGTTCACGCCAAACCCCACGAGCGAGAGAGCCGTTCTTCTCTCATGTGCCGCCAGACGTCACCGCCCGCCGGCGCTACCGATCTAACCTTGATGATGATGGTGGTGTGAAACGCTTGCGAGCACAACGCCACCTACCGCTCGATAGTTCAGACCTCTAAATGCGACTTCTACGCGAGACACGTGTGCCAAGAGGCACAACCAACTTTACAAGGGGTGAAAGAACCCTCCCCCCCCCCCACTGTTTACCAGCGTGCCCGTAGTACTAACGGTGTCTAGTGCACGAGCAGCTTTGAATGACGAACTCTTTAGTGAAAGAACCTGCCTGAGCATCGATGAACTGTGCCGCCTAATAGAGTACTGCCTCAAGAGAACATACATCAATCTCAACAAGCATTTCTACAGACAGGAGAACAGGACCACGATGGGAGCAGCCATATCCGTTACACATGCGAATCCCACAATGAAGCACTTAGAAAAGACAGCACTACGATCCTTTATTGACAGGCCGCAAGTATTTGTGAGGTAAGTGGATGACTGCTTTCACATCATAAAGAGGACTGTGGTAGACAGCTTTCTCGAACATCTAAACTCAGTCGACCGAGCTATCCAGTTCACAGTGGAAACAGAACAAGACGGAGTGCTAAAATTTCTTGATGTATTAGCATGACATCGTGGAGAGCGCGTGACCTTCTCGGTGTACAAAAGGCGAACGCACACCTGAAGCTACTTGAACTTTTCCTCATGTCCCCCACACTGCCCACAAAGCTTCAGTGGTGTCAGCACTACTTTCGTGAGCAAGAGCCTTCTGCAAGTCAGAAGGGTAAAGAAAGAGAGAAAAAGAGAAGGTCATAACCAAACTTAGAAGGGACGGATACACGGGAGCTTTCATCCGTCATGTGGTACACCACATGATGAGGGGTCAACCACCCCACCACGAAGACAATCCTGCAAACGACACATACGACCCTCTTCCCTCACTTGCCACACCACTGGCTACAATGGAACTGAATAGACCAGCCCAACTAGTCGTCATCCCCGTACGTGCCAGCACAGCACAAAAAAGGTGGGATCACTGTAATTTATAAGCTGGCTTGAACACTCGCACGCTTCTTACCGCGGCCGATAGATCGACGATCCAGGGAGCACCACCACGGCGTGGTGCACAAAGTGTCGTCTGCGGAATGTCCAGCGTGGTACATAGGCGAGAGTAAGTGCTTCCTGGAAAGAATGTGCCAGCACAGGAACAACGTCAGGAAGATGGAGGTGTTGCGCAATGCAGCACCCTTGCAGAGCATTGTGAGAAACACAACCACAAGATTGACTTCCAACGGCGATTCCATCATAGAAACAGATAAGAATCTGGAAAGAATCCTCGAGTCCTGGCACATACAGCACACACCGGCGAACATCAACTGGTCTCTAAAAAATATGCCTCTGATCTACATGCACAGCCTCCGAACGTGAGGGAAAGGGAAAGACGTAGCTTAGGACAAGGAACGTAGACGCTTCCCTGACCATTACAGTGACCTCTTAGAAAGAAACCAAGCCAGTCTCGAAATGTCAGGTTTTCTCAAATATTGTGGCTGGAGGTAACTCAGCTTCCTTCTACCAAGCCAGATTGATTGATTGATTGATTGATTGATATGTGGGGTTTAACATCCCAAAACTACTATATGATTATGAGAGACGCCGTAGTGGAGGGCTCCGGAAATTTCGACCACTTGGGGTTCTTTAACATGCACCCACATCCGAGCACACGGGCCTACAACATTTCCGCCTCCATCGGAAATGCAGCCGCCACAGCTGGGATTCGATCCCGCGACCTGCGGGTCAGCAGCCCAACACCTTAGCCACTAGCCCACCGCGACAGGGCAATACCCGGCCAGACAGACTTCTGTCAAAAAGTTTACATTTAAATCCCGAAATTGAATTGTAAATGTTCTAACACATTGTATAATTAATACTAGCACTTATTTCACAGAAATTTTGCATCAGTTTTAAATGCCCGCATAAATACCTCAAAAACTAGCCCTCCACAGTGGGGGAGCGCCTTCGGTAACACGGAACGCGTCGTTTTCTAATCGGGGGGCCCGCGGGCAGTGAAGAATGAAATGATACGGGTGCTTTGAGCCTGTCCCAAAGAAAAGCATTCCTGGCGTAAGCAGCCAAAACCACTTTAAGAGCAGCCCGACAACATAGAGAGAGAGGTGACGAAGAAAAGTCCTTGCCGAGTGCCAGTCAGGATATTTAGCGCCCCCCACAAATGTTCTCCGACGTCGACAAACTTGCCTTACTAATAGAACGTCATGAGGGGCCTCCGTCTATGTCAAAGCTGAGAAGATGTTGATTGTTCTTGATAACTCAGACGAGAACCCCTAACCTTAGAAACAAATTAAGATATCATATAGGCAATGCTCGTCACTAATCAGTCAGCAGTGCCCCCTATGCAGGACCCTGAAACAACACAAGCATCTAGAGTTTTCAAATTTGATGTCAGGGACCCTTTAAAATGTGACCTAAATAAAATTTTAAAATTTTTGCTCATAATGCTTTTATAGGCAAAAAAAATTTAAACGAATTTGATGTTTATCACCAGACAATTTGCTAAGCATGGGCACAACTAACTGAGGGAAATGAAGGTGCATCTAAGCTTGCACAAAAATTCACCGAATTGTGGGTAGAATCAGCGTGGGTAGAATCAGCGTGGGTAGAATACACACTGCAGTGAACATATATTTGACCTCCTTCCTTCCTCAATTGCTATGGCAACACGAAACTGCAACGTGAACTCTTTGTGTTATCCAAGGTAATGGCAACACAAACTGATTCCCAAACAAGTCAAGCTGGGTCATCTTGCAATTCTTCCCCGAGCAAAATACCAACTGTTGGACATCTTAGTGGAAGCTTGTAACCTACGATCATTTTCTGATCAAACCTGCAGTATGGAGGTCTGACTGAACTGGTACAACAGTCATATTTGTAAGTTTTTGTAATGTATTACTTACAATAGCATCAGTGGGACACGGCATCAATGTTGGCAAACCTTATACTCTACCTGCAAAGCACAGCATGTGCTGTATCACACAGGCAAAATGGAGCTCACAAGCTGGCATATTTTAGGGGTGGAACAGGGTAAATGGGTTTGGGAGCAGCGAAAGCTGCCTTTTGTAGCAGGCTTGGAACATCCACAAACACGTTTTGGGGCAGCTTGGAGCAGCCAGAGACAGTAGCATAAATCCATAACGATCACAAGGGGGGAGGGGGGACACGCATTTTACAATGGTGGCCATTGCGTTTTTATACGTATGCTTTATTTTTAATCACATAAAATTAAAATTATGCATTCACATCGGCACCTGGTCAGGAGAAATAGCACTGAGCATTTAACACTATATAAGCCACATCACATGGCGAAGTTATTTTGTAATAGCAACTTGTAAGCAAGCCTGCAGCTTCATCATTTGGACTAATTGATTGATATGTGGGATTTAACATCCCGAAACCACCATATGACTATGAGAGACACCGTAGTGGAGGGCTCCGGAAATTTAGACCACCTGGGGTTCTTGAACGTGCATCCAAATCTGAGCACACGGGCCTACAACATTTCCGCCTCCATCGCAAATGCAGCCGTCGCAGCCGGGATTCGATACCGCGACCTGCCGGTCAGCAGCCGAGTACCTTAGCCACTAGACCACCACGGCGGGTCTTCATCATTTGGACTACAACATGCAATAAAGATGGTAGTACTTTTTGTGCTGACACATAAAAGTATTGCCCATCGTGGGTACCGGCTAGCAGTACTTCGTTTCTGTTCAACAGAAGTGCTTCATATTTCAGAGTTGACGTTACGAAAAGTGCGTTGTCCTTGACTGTGATACTCGAATGGCACATTGGAAAGATAAATTTCGAGGAAAGACATTTGCATAAGGTGTGTGTCCCCCCCCCCCCCCCAGCCTGAACACAAGAGTGTCCTGACCCCCCTGACCCTACATGATTTACGCCACTGGTCAGAGAGAAAGTTATAATCAGATGTAGCCCCATTTAAGTGACAGTGAACTTGGCCACATTTCAGTGAACTTGGTGAACGCCATTCATCCAATGCTGCAGTTTTAAAACCCTAAGCAAAAGTGTATAATAGCTTGGCGCAGCAGGGGTGGTTCGGCACGGGATTGCGCAAGTAAATAAGCTTGGCGCACAATGGCGCAAATGGCTCAGCTGTTCTACCCCTGATATTTGCAAGCAGAAGCTTTGGGACCTTTTTGGTCAGCCAGGTGGTTGCCAGTGCACCATGAAAATGTTATGTACCACTTAAACATGAACAACTACCCTATTTACTTGCGTAATAGTCACACTTTGTTCTTAAAAAACTGACTAACCGAGACTTGGGGGCGACGTAAACTTTTCACAAGAAGAATAAAGTTGCAACTTGGAATCCTTAAGATACCTAATGTAAGCATAACCAGAGAATTGGGCTTAAAAAGTGCTTATTTGCATTAAGGGCACACAACTACTACATTTTGCATAAACTGCTCTACAGTTAACATGCAAAAATCACAAAATCATATAGGGTGTTGGAAGAAAGAAATTGCCTTTCTTAGGCATCTTCGATACCTTTCTCAATGCTGTTTGTTATCTGTGCTATGCTCTATCAAAGTGATTTAGCTGAAACCACACTGTACCAAGAAAAGTACTTTAGTAAATGTAGAGGAAGCTGAAGACAGCTCAATAACGCGCAACAACGGCAATTTGCAGAGGCGTCACTCCTCTTTCCTGCCACGGACCACTGCCATGTTAGCAACGTTCAAAAGCAAAATTTCATCTTCCTGATTCTAGTCTTCTCACATACAATTAATGCATTCGAAAGCAGACAAAGGGGGGAAAAGAATAATCAAAATGAGAAGTCAATTTCATAAAATTCGCTATGCATGCAAACCTCAGGTCGTGCCTACCGATGCTACTGGCGGAGTGCTGACCTCTACTGGCGGAGGGCAGAGGGAAACAACTGATACGCTGATTCTATGTTGGATAACTGCGTGCCATAAGCAGCTTTAAACTGACACTCATTTTGACAATTTCAATACAGAAATCGTGTACCGATGTAGGTACAACCAGATTAAATTCCTTATCTGATCATATACAGTGACAAAAGAAGCACTTATCATGGGACTCATGTCTAGCCACTGATCACATCGAACAGGGGGGAAAAAAAGTCGAACGTGTTGCGCTCCTCTGTACAGTGTTGGCAATCAAGCAATATTAAAAAACACACACACATACAGGTGCCTATTGAAGCACTACGCGCGATGACACAAAGGCTGTGTGAGTCAAAGCGTTCACAATGCCTCTGTACTTGATCGCGCCCGGGACGCAGATTTATGGATTCTTGTAAAGTGTCATGTCAATCACCTTTAACTGCAGGTGCGTTCATGGCAAAAACCACAAAGTAAAGTTCCACTGTGCTGTTATGCATAGTGGCCGCATCACACAATGATGGGAACATGCCATTACAAATAACCTCAATCATCACACAACATTAGGTTCTGGGTGCAATCATTATGCAGAAAGAAAAAAAGTCACACTTTGATGACGAAATTCCGAGGTGCACTCACTATGAGAGTAAATACCACGCACAATTCTACATCGCATACATCCAAGTTGTTTTGGCCTTGTATCAGGAGGCCAATGACGAGTGCTGGCACTTGCAAGAACCGCTAGCAGTGCTGGTGATTCTAGTAAGCGAGCAGTCACTGAATTCAATCGAAATTGTGGCTCTCTTTGCCAAAGTGAGACTTCTTTGGGTTGAGGGTAAGGATATCTTTTTCCAAGGCATGCTAAAATATTATCAAATCGACAGTTTGGATACCAATTAGGCAACTAAAATTCACAGGCCATATGATACCATGCCTATAAATCTCTTGAATGTTTCACAAGACTTCTGCAAAGGAAAAAGCATAAATGGTGCATTCAAGGCACCTGGCATTGCAAAAGTGTTCTTAAAGTCAG
Source organism: Rhipicephalus microplus (assembly GCF_013339725.1). Classification (NCBI taxonomy): domain Eukaryota; kingdom Metazoa; phylum Arthropoda; class Arachnida; order Ixodida; family Ixodidae; genus Rhipicephalus; species Rhipicephalus microplus. Next base: position 102,413,493 of record NC_051166.1, on the reverse strand, counting down.
CTGCATGCCACCAAATGCCAGTAGCTCACATGGAGAACTATACATGAAATATAGGGTGCTCAATGGAGGTGGTCAATTAAATCAATACGAAGTGGACCTTATTTCTTTCACCGAGTTGAGACATGAGTAGTCTACGCTGACATTCTAGGACCAGTTGTACTATAGCGCTCAGTACGAGCCCCATCATTGGAGCACAAGCCAAGCTCACTCAGATTATACAGTGGCACCGATTGTGACATACAGTAGACTCTCAGTAAATGAAAATATATTAAACGGAACTGCTGCTTAAATGAAAAAACTTCCTCTCACATCATTGGTTTCGTACTTGAATGCTGCAACCCACTTCATCTCTCAGTAAACGGAACTCCTGTTAAATTAAACACACTTTCCCGGTCCTTTCAGGTTTCGTTTAATAAGAGTCTACTGTAATTTGGAGTAACCAGGGGAGGGTTTAGCTGTTCCTTTAAGTGTGCATCGCCTCCCCTTGCTCCTCGCTCACCCTCGTTTTAGCCTCCTGCGATACCAGCTTTGAAAATGATAACTGTCGCCATGGCTTGACACACAAACTTCGAATTTGTCTGCAGTAAATAAATGGAAATATGTTCCTTCAATTAAAGCAGGGCATAAGTGAGGGCAAGTAATAGGGGGTGATTTCATTCACAGGAATTAAAACCCCAGTATAAAATAACAATAACGACATCTACTGTTAATCCCTCCTGTCCCCTTCTTGGGCACTTTCCTTTGACGCTCGCTGCTCCCATTGGCTGAATGCCTTCATGCACCTCTTGCATGCATTTTCTCTTGCTTGTCTTTTGTTTGTCTAGGGCTTCACCTCCAAAGTGGTGCCCAACACAGTGAGCTGCGTACATGTGCAGTCGGTTTTGCGCCCCTTTTTGCACCTTTACGGTTTAGTTTCAGTCGTTCTGTATTCGCAATGCCTCTTTGCTGCGCGTTTGGGTGCAGTGCACGTGAAACTGGTGGCAAGCAACTTTTCTGGATTCCATCCGAGCAGTGAGATGCGAAACAGAGGAAAACCTGGCATTATATAATCAGCTGGGCTGACTTCAAACTGCAGAACGGTGTCAGCTGTGCTAGATATGCAAGAGTCTCTACACACATCGCTGACTTGGATTTTAATTCTTCTAAGTGCAGCATATTTGCTTTGCATTTATTTGGTCCAGGGGTGCAAAGAGCTAAAATAGCATTTGGAGTAATTTCTGGAGCAAACTTTCTTATGAAAGACCAGTGAGAAAAAAAACGCTTACATTTAAAATACTATATGTGCAAAACATTGAACCCACCTAAATCGTGCATAGTAAACATGAGCCCTGCAATTCAATAAAAGTAGTATTCTGAATTACCCTACTGAACAAACAAGTCCTCGTTTGGATTTGCCGTGCCTGTGGAATCCTTTGACAGGATTTGCAAATTCAAATGTAGCTCTGCCAAGCTGGCTACATTTAATTTAAAGAGATTCGTAAAACCGAAGAGTAGGGATGCTGAAAAAAAAAACTGGAGCACAAGGTTTTCTTCTAGGGGGGGGGGGGGGGGGGCAGCATAAGTGTCATTCACTGCTCCAAATGATTACCAGCAACTCTTTTAGACGCCAGTGATCACACCAGTATGTACGAGTAATTTAACAAAATGTGCTGCATTCCGTGACTAAAGCTAACAGCCTCATCCAAATAACAAGACACTTTTCCGCAGGACACCAGTGTACTGCGGCAAAAGTGGCTTAAACAGCGTTCTGCACGGATTAGAACAAGGCCAAGAAATTTTCGAACCGCTACACCTACCCCACACCCCCTTAATTTTTCTTGACGGTGGGGTTAGGCTTAGGGCTCAACTTCTTGGCTCGCTTGCAAGTAGTGTTCAACCAGATGAAGTAACAACGGCCCGTGCACGTTGGCCCAGCGACAGATATCTATCGCCAGGACGACGCAACATCAAGCCAGAAAAATGATTTATGTGTTGTTGCTATAGCAACAAACATGGTAGCTGGCAATAACGACATTCACAAAAGGCCAACCTAGTTGGTGAGGTGAAAACGCGGCATATGTTCTTAACATGCGATACCCACCTTTGCGGACAGGGAAATTCATATTTCCCGCCAATCGTTAGTGGCTGCGGCAACACTTTTTTTTTTGGCTTGATGCTTCGTCGACGCATTGGTAGGTATCCGCTATGGTCCACAGACTGATGGGCGCGCAGCGTTGTTACTTTATCTTATACTTCACCGGTCGATCGCCATTCACAAGTGTCCACACTTAACGAGTATATAACTTCCATCGTGTTTTTAGGTTAGGGTCTGTCGCTTGGTTCGATTGATGACACAGAGTGCAGGCCAATGTGGCCTCGATTGCTCGCTAATATTAATGCACGTGAGATAATTTTGAGGCTGATTGGGCATTTTGGCGCAGCATAGCATAATTTCAGCAAATTTTGTGGTTTTGGCACAGCTCGGTACAATGAAGAAAAATTGTATCAAATTGGTACAGTTGGTGCAGCTGTTGCACCCCTGTTGGTGCCGAACTTTTTTAAAGACGTCTTCAAATGTGCCCGCTTTTTGCCGACCACGATTTAATATCTTTAGGCGGGATGCTTTTTCAGGCGGTGACATTTATCAGATTGCATGCAAGGCACACTCAATGGTAATGCCAGCATCCGCTGCATATCGCATTTCTGGCTCTTGAAAAACGCTGCAAGTTTCTGATATTCCATTGCCTCGCTCAAATTTCTTGCGAAGCGCCATTTCTTACAAGAACGTTTTTTTGTCTTCGGGTACTCCCGCCAGTAAGCATCACCTGTCAGCGTTCCCATTAAGATCGACTGCGCGAGTGATGCATTTCAGCATCTTGCCACCAATATCGAAGCCATTCAGTAGCTACAACATATCGATGTCCTCTCATTATGTTTCAGCAGCTAGTAATAACGGATCATGAAAAAAGTTGATCAACACACCAGCTGATAAGGACGAGTGACATGTGGAAACGGCGTTTGATGGGGAGATCGTCTGATAACTACGTACAATGAAGGGGAAGCCAGGGGGTGCCACGATCAACAGAAGAGAGAGCGAATGCCAGGACACGATAAGGAGTTGCCACTACTTTAATCTTATTTCGGGGCTTCACCAGGAACAGTCAAATTCTCTGGATAACTTGAAAATACAGCACGATCAGCACTACTTTACAGCCATGGTGAGCACTGTGCCATGCGTTAGTATATCTTGGCAAGGTTGGCCAAGATAGCCCATGGTCTCGGGCAGGGTTCTCAAACTCGCCTCAGTCAGCAGGTAGCAGTCATGCGATTCAGTCCCACAAGGGCCGTGGCAGTGAAGACCGTAAGAGAGGGAAGGAGTGACAGAACTGTCAGCAAACGTTGCCACTTCAAGGTTTCAAAGCCCACCTTTCCCATATCTCATATGCGGATCACTTCTGAAGTAGATTTAGTGCTAGATTCTAACCATATTCTGATAGCAATCTGCAAAATGACCCAAATCTGATGCCAGTTTTGAAATATAGTTTTTGCTTCATGGTTTGTTTTAACACATCATGACCACATGGGGTGCCTTACAAAAAGCAATGTTTAAGACCAGTCATGCTTGTGTAGCTCATAAACACATTTATTGTAAAAAAAAAACACATGAGGCAAGGATATTCGTATGCGGACCCCAGCCAACAAGCGAGTAATACAGCCCTCGATCCGCGTGTTGAAACCATTGGTCTCGGGAAAACTAAGACCATTGCCAAAAAGAACCAAGTTCCTGAGTCAACTGTCAGACTTGCAGTGAATGAGAACATGAGGCGAAATTCTTATGTCAGTACATTTCAGGATGTGCCAATACACTTATTTAAACAAAGATTCCTTGTTAATGCAGCTGTACATGGACAGCTACTTCATGCCACTGCAGAGCCCTCAATAAAAGGTAAGTCAAAAGGCAGACTTTATGCGGTTAATTAACATTCTGCCCCACTCGTCACCCACAAGTTGGTGGCCGAAAGCTCCCACAACCACATCATAAGGCAGACTTTATGCGGTTAATTAACATTCTGCCCCACTCGTCACCCACAAGTTGGTGGCCGAAAGCTCCCACAACCACATCATCCCAAACCTGTGGCCCCTCAGCTCGCAATACTTATATTGCTTGGACTACCATGTACGAGGTGCCTTTGATAGGAAGTCCACCAAGCAACCCCATAACACAGAAAACTCACTGATGACTGCCAGTGATGAATCACCAACACTTCCCTAAGGACCACTTATCAGAATGCACAGGCTTTTTCAAAGCCAAACAACCATTAGCAGCACAAGCAGTTTCACTGAATAATTTCGTAAATAAGCACAAACAGAAGCACCTTCCGAAAAATCATGGAAATGTGTTATGTCTCTCTCGAGAAAGAATACTTACTCAAATGTAATGCAACTTTTTTTTCCAGGTCTTTGCTACCTGAAGTTGTAGCTCGAACTACAATCAAATACTGAAGTTTAAGTTGTCTACAAAGTGCAATAATATACACAATCCTATTATTTTCATTTTTTTTCTTCCTGGAGACAACGACAAGCCCCCCTTCGCATTACGATGATGGTCGCATCACAATTGACTCAATATAATATATTTGTTACACCTAGACTCGAAGTCATTTGCTCAAATACATTTAACACCAGGTATAGTGTTAACTATACCTGGTGTTATAATCGACAGCCACAGCTCAGTTTTTCCGTCAGTCACAGAAAAGTTGCATCAATGTACGAGTATACAAGGATAATTGACAGCCTGAACATCATCACCAAACATATCAGCGTTGGTGACACCAACCCTGGTTAAGAAATTTCAAGAAAGGTGGACAGGTAGCAGATTCAACAACAAAGTAGGTAGCAAAACTTTTCTGGCCCCCCAGGCAACAGCAATAACAACTTTTGTGAGAAATAGTGCTAAGAAGAATCGTTACGTAGATTGAGAAAGCACTACAAATTCCGTCTAATACATTTGGTTCGAGAAAAAAAATTAGGGGACCTTTAAGCTTTGCCTTCTAAGAAAAGTAAAAACCATAGCAATATATGCATGCCCACACACACACTCTATTGCCTTCCTAATCGCTAGCCTGCCTTCAGTGGAGATCTGCCCCACCGCAGTGGTCTAGTGGCTAAGGTACTTGGCTGCTGACCCGCCGGTCCCGGAATCGAATCCCGGCTGCGGCGGCTACATTTCAAATTGAGGAGGAAATGTTATAGGCTCGTGTGCTCAGATTTGGGTGCATGTTAAAGAACCCCAGGCGGTCAAAATTTCCGGAGCCCTTCCGGTGTCTCTCATAACCATATGGTGGTTTTAGGACATTAAATTCCACCTATCAATCAATCATTCAGTGGAGATCTCGTTTGAGCCACAAGGAAAGCCGAAGTGCAAACACCCTTCGGCACCAATCGCCATTGCATATACCTTGTATTTTCACTCACGGCCTTTGCTGCTTTTTCACTCACAAACACAGACGCTGCAAAACAACGGAAATTCTGCAAAACAAGCTCTTGAATGCTACTGCATTAAAATGAGTGCCACGTATGCACGGACGGGTCGCAAGCAAATATCTGTTCCCAGCACAAAATGTAGCCCTTTTTCCTGTATGTGGCAGAATACACACAATAAACTAATGTGCGACAACACCTTCCTTGATCAGCTCCGTGTGTAAAATACAAGCGACATTCCCCTCCGTTCCACCCTTCATAAAAATAACGTCATCTCTGCCAATGCAGTGTAGTAATTAGGTTCGTTGGTTTTTGGGGTTTATTGTCCCAAAGCAAAGATGTCATAGAGTCCTGTTCTTTAAGAAATAAGCAACCAAGTGCACTTACAAAACATGCGGCATCCTAAGAAAGCATATTGAGGTAATAGAAGTACAGATGGATATACAGGGCATGGGTATATATAATGCATATACATGTATGTGTATACATACTGCAACTATCATGCAGCAAGATTAGTAATGAGAGGTTCAGCGTTACGTGAAGCAAACCTGGTACATATCAGCTCTCTTGAGTAACTATCAATACGTCTTGTTAATGAGTTTTACCTAATTAGTAAATTATATGGCTCGGCAAGCACTCAATTATCAAAATGCCAACAACGCATATGTAGGTGTATTCAAACGACTTCAAACTGCTTCATTTTCAACAATTTACTAATTGCATGCTTTTTTTACTAATCGAGAAGGCCCATGAAAAGTGAAGAATAACACATGACTGCGTCCCCCCCTGCGAAAGAAAAGCAGCGTTCTGAAATAAGTTTCAAGTAAACAACCACTAGGCCTGTTCACCACTACCGGGGACAGCATTCTGCACTTTGGCAAGGATGCAGGACGAGCGCCAACATGCATCATGAATGCACAGAAGCTCCTTCTGCTCGACTGTACGACACTGTTACTGTTGATATCATTTCAATGGTAAAGCCGTCAGAGCGCTGTCTTAACTACAGCTGCACTCAACCATACCAAAGTCATGTGGGAAAAGGCCAATAGGGTGGCGGCCCATGATTTTTTCTTTCTGCATTTTTTCCTTGATACTGGCTACCACAGCAAGCCAACTGAGGGTGCTGCTCTATAATGCGTGCTGCAGTTTTTTTCGATTTCACAGACTTTAGGAACCAGAAAAAAACAGCATTAGTGTGTTAAAAATAGCTCAGTTAGATGTCGTTTGAACATGCCTACATAAGCCTCACTGACATAAGGTTGAGTGAGTAGTTGTAGAGTTACAAATGTTACTATCAGAAAACTCATTATTGAAAAAGTTTGTAGTAGCTACTCCCACAAGGTTAACTTTGTATAACTTCTCTTCTCACTTTTAAAATACAGTTGAGCCCTTTTATAGGAGACACTGATGTAAGAAACGAATGGGTAAAGGAAACACCAGTTTGGCTGGATAAAAATAGGAGACAATAAAGAAAATGCACATGCAATGCCCTGCTTATAAGAGACACCTCATACAAGAGACAATTTCTCCCTAGTTAGTGTATGTCTCTTATAAAGGAGTTCAACTGTATTGCTCTGTGATAGTTGGGACACCCCGTATAGGAACAATAAAGACAGTGCTAAGCCACTCCTTGACCGCTAATTTATACTGGCACCTCAAGAGTGGAGACTTGGGACAGGGGATCAAATAGATTAGATTTGTGGGGTTTAACATCCCAAAACCTCTATATGATTATGAGAGACGTAGTGGAGGGCTCCGGAAATTTCGACCACCTGGGGTTCTTTAACGTGCACCCAAATCTGAGTACACGGGCCTACAACATTTCCGCCTCCATCAGAAATGCAGCCGCCGCAGCCGGGATTTGAACCCGCGACCTGCGGGTCAGCAGCCGAGTACCTTAGCCACTAGACCACTGCGGCGGGGCCAGGGGATCAAATAGGCAATCGAGGATAATCCAATTGGACTTTATTAAACACTAAAAGACATCTTACCTCGTCCACAGGCAATGGTGTTATAAGCTGAAACAAAATAGAAACATGTAGTTATGTATATGTATTGCCGGTGATGGAGGTTGTATAGCCTGTCACAGGGCATGTAGCTTCAACAGAATTATAGCAAACATATTTTAGTAGCCTCCCAACGGCCCTAGTTCATACAGTAATTGAGCCAAAACAAAGATAAAGCAAAGAACGCGAATTATGAGAAGATTCACATTTTTGAGAATAGGGCATGAAACTGGGGAACTACAACATTCGCACTTGAGCATGGACCCAGCAATGAACAGCTCAAAAATCCTTGGCTGCCAATATGCCGAGAATATAACTGGAAGCTCTGCAATATTTCTTTACCAGCACGATCAGTGGTGACTGCTAAATTTCTAGGTCACCAACTCAACATTAGACATGACAAGACCATTTTGACGGAGGTGAAATACTGAAGTTCTTGTGTACTTAAATTGATACGCATAATAAAAAACCTCTGGTGGTCAAAATTTATCCAGAGCCCTCCACTGCCATGTGGCTCAAAATCACATCATTGTTTTGTAAAAGACTAAAACTAAAATTATTTTTTTTAATTTACACGCAATGACAAGACAACAAAAAAATTTTGCCACTCTTATGTTAACCATCAATGCCCACAGACCAGAAAGCATCAACCATCTTTTACACCGCCTCCACCTCCTTACCACCACACAGTATCATCGACTAGGTTAAATTTTTAGGTTTACACAGCGGGCCATGAGGGTTGCCCCACTGAGGAGCTCTGAATTAATTACAACTCACCTGGGCCTCCTAAGTTACACAGTAGGCTAGAGTTTTTCCGCATTGCACCTTCATCAAAATCCAGTCTCCATGGCCAGAAATCAAACCTAAGAACTTCAGCTCTGTCGAAGACTGTCACAGAGGCTGAACCATTGTAGTAAGTGTGCCAGAATTACGTATAAGGACCTTGCCGAACTTTCTGGGCATGGTAAATTATTTGCGCTACATGCAAGTTAATGCTTGCTAACCATTTGAATGAAATATTACTCCTATGCCTCAGGAAACATACAACATTGCCCTACACACAGTTCATGTTTTGATGAGGCTGTGTCAAAACTGCGCGTGGCGATGCCAGAGTGGCCTGGTACGCCAATTGAATTGGCTACATCAATGAAAATGCAATGAGCAGTATTAACTTGATAAACAGCAGCAAATAAACTACAATGTTAAAAATTTTCAGAATATTTTAAATATAAAAAATTTTGAAGTGCCACTGGATTCAAAATATTGACATAAAAATTCCATTTTCAGCTTATGACATTCAATTGCTGTCATCTTCGCAGATTGTGTTGCCTACTTTGCACCGCAAGGTGTCACAAAACATAGCTGATCGCTACTGAAGTGCACAACAGCACATTGATTGATATGTGGGGTTTAACGTCCCAAACCACCATAAAATTATGAGAGACGCCGTAGTGGAGGGCTCCGGAAATTTTGACCACCTGAGGTTCTTTAATGTGCACCCAAATGTGAGCACACGGGCCTACAACATCTGCGCCTCCATCGGAAATGCAGCCGCCGCAGCCGGGATTCGAACCCGCGACCTGCGTGTCAGCAGCCGAGTACCTTAGCCACTAGACCACCGCGGCGGAGCATACAACAGCACATTCTGGCTTGTATCTGCCCAAGTAGAAGTTTACACATGAACGCCAGTGAACATGCAGCATGTTGCACTCACAGTTCAGAAATTGTGGATGAAATTCATTTTACAAGCTGTGTGCAAAAGGTTAATAGGAAAGTGCAACTTCAAAGCACAATGATAGCGAGAGTAATATACGCTGCACCAGTTGTCACAGAAATGCACAGCTTTGGCAAGACCAACCAGTAGAAATTGACAAATTTGACAAATACATTTACCCTGCAAAGCCCGTGTGAAAACTAGAAGTGCGTATAATTCGTCAACCAGAGAGAAGTCTACTATGGCTCTGTGAAGTTTTTTTAACTATCAAAAAACAAAACTAGCACAATTGTGCTTGCCTGCGTGGCTTATAAATTTTATATCAACGAACTACCAGCCAAGGCACAGCCTCCGAGTTTAATGTGTCACAAGTTCTAAAACACAAGATAGTGGAATCTACTATGAGAGCAAAAATCTAGTTTAAACATCCCAACAGCAGTATTTAGTGGGCAGTGAAATGCAGGCACTGCTCTGCTCTGCAGTAGCGCGCTCAGTGCAAACTATAAGGAACAGAACCACTGTAAAGACAACTTGGCTTCAGCTCAATGAATCCAAGCATTCTCTACTAAAAAATATTTTTGAACTGTGTACTTTTACACGAAATATTTTCACAACATAGATAAAAAGCATCACAAAGCCCCTTGACATCAACATTTAAAACCCTCACAATTCAGATTTTTGAAACATCATTCAGCATACGTTGTTAGCTAATCAACGGACCAGTGCTAAATTGTTCGATGTCAGCCTCACCAAGAATATTTACTGACTGGGCAGTGGCATTTACATTGCCAATGTGTCATTAAACAAGTTATGCTGCTCGTAAAGCAAACAATGCTCTTTTTTGCACGGTCCTTGAACACGTTGACTTACATCATCATGTGTCATAAGTGTCCTGAACACAGCATGTTTGGAATATTAGAAAAACAGTGCCACAGTGCTGCTTTTTTTTCCCTCGCATTCATATCAACAGTGCCACTGCAATGCTGATAAAAGGAAGAAGTGTTACTTGTAGGCACAAATAAAGAGAAGGCAATCGTACCATCTCCGTCCCTTTGTGGTGTGACGAATGAAAATTATAGCAATAAGCATGTCTGTAAGGTGTTGATATGGCAAACAAAACATTTCATGCCACTTTGTCACCCAGATTGAAAAGACTTTTTTTTTGCACAGACATTTAAAAGGACTATCACTATATTCATAAATTCATCTAAGCAGCAGTTTGAAGACACTGAATATGAATATGACATAGAGCTTAGTAAGCATAAAATACCAGCACTGCAATCAACATATTAATATTATACAAGTGATGCAACACTTAATCCCATTTGTTAATATACAGGCATAGTGCAATCAGGCATGATGACATGCGCAAGCACGCATGCGAGCTGAGAAGCAGCAGAGGTGGGGAAATGGCTTGCATTTCTTAACTTTTTGCGGTTACAGAAAAAATGATAAATAACGTGGCCAGCCAATGAAGGCAGAAAAGAAGACGACGTTTGAACACATTCATGTTTGCGTAATGGCTTTTGGCAGAGTTTCTCATTACCCATTCGTGTCCTGACATCTGCAGCAGTGCAATCCCAAACAGAACCATTCTGTGAATTTTGGGTGTCATAAAAACAAAAACAAAATTCTAGCCACACAAATGTATTCGGAGGTTTATTTCATAAATATTTCTCTACACCCTTCACTATCACTGGTACTTGAGGATAGTAAGACAATCCTCAAACGAGCCATCCAGGTTAACGCTAGGACTTGCACTGTGCAATTAGCAGTAGTCTGTCAAGGACTTCAAAAATTACAGGCCGATCAGGTTACTGTCCGTTGTCTACAAATTATTTACAAAAATAATAACTAGTATAATTAAGGTGACAGAGTTCAATCAACCAAAGGACCAAGCAGGATTTCGTACAGACTACTCCATAAAAGACTATATTCATACTGTCAATCAGGTAATAGAGAAATTCACAAAGTACAACCAACCCCTATACATAGCTTTCGTAGATTACAAGAAGGCGTTTGACTCAGTCAAGACATCAGCAGTAATAGAGGTCCTACGGAAGGACATCGACGGACCCTCCATAAACATATTGGAAGAAATCTACAGAGAATCCACAGCCACCATAATTCTTCATAAAGAAAACAACAGAATCCCAATAAAGAAGGGTGTAAGGCAGGGAGACATGATCTCTCCTATGCTATTCACCTCGTATTTACGGGAGGTTTTCAGGGCCCTGGATTGGGAAGAGTTAGGGACAGGAGTTAATGGAGAGTATCTTAGTAACCTGCGATTCACTGATGACATTGCATTAATGAGTAACTCAGGGGACAAATTTCATCTCATGATTACTGAACTGGACACAGAAACCAGAAGAGTAGGTCTGAAAATTAATATGCACAAAACTGAAGTAATGCACAACAGTCTCTGCAGAAAACAGCACTTTGCAATAGATGGAGAGACCCTCGCCGCGGTGGTTTAGTGGCTAAAGTACTTGGCTGCTGACCTGCAGGTTGCAGGATCGAATCCCGGCTGCGGCGGATGCATTTCCGATGGAGGCGGAAATGCTGTAGGCCAGAGTGTGCATATTTGGGTGCCTGTTAAACAACCCCAAGTGGTCGAAATTTCCAAAGCCTTCCACTACGGCGTCTCTGGTAATACTATGGTGGTTTTGGGAAGTTAAAGCCCACATATCATGATAGGTGGAGAGACGCCGGAGGTTGTAAAGGAATATATCTACTTAGGACAGGTGGTAACCGCAGAGCAGAACCATGAGAGTGAAATAGCTAAAAGAATAAGGATGGGGTGGATCACATTCGGCAAGCATTCTCAAATCATCAATGATAACCTGCCACATGCAAGGACGTAATTACCAGCCTAAATTATCACCCAAGCAGCACATTTCACAGTAGCGTGCACTGATGCAACAGTGGTTTAAAAACATACAAGGGGAAAGCAACAGCCGCAGTCACAGATACGATGCAGGCACGTAAGCAGCAGAAGTGCCACTACCAGTAGTGAGCCCAGCCATGCATATATGAAGTTGGCGAAAAATCTCGGACCACAAATCACATAGCATGAGCTACTGCTTCTGAATGGTCTGATGAAGTGCCTGTGGCACTCGTAGTGCTGTAAATCGGTAGGCAATGAGAACAGTGCTGGTCACCCTCCAGTGTTTGGGAATGTGGGAGTTCTGTAGAAGCCTTACTGCACAACATCTGCGGTCAGCTCAGATGGTGTGCATATTGGCATCTGAGAAGGGCTGCCTACACTAAGCAGTGGCAAAAGCACACAAATACGAGCCAAGCCAACCTCACTCAGCTACAGGAGACAATACTGCCACAGCCTTTGCTGACTCAAAGCTGGGATACCCACCAAATCTTCAGGAACACGTGAAACAGCAGACATGAGTGGCCAGCTAAAAACTAAACGTTCTAGTTGATGCCGAGTGAGTGTCTCATTAATGAGCTCTATGACAAGCAAGTATAGTGCATTCCATGCTTTCAAAACTATTCAATTGTTTACACACTAATATATATACATTTTGATTTATTCTCTGTTGAAGTGCCTTCTATGCTCCAGACATTGTCATGTGACACCATGAACTGCCACTACAACTCATCTGGCAGTGCCCACAACCTTTCAGAGCATGAGGAAGGCATTTTGTGTCTTAGAGTGTGTGCACACATTGTAAATATACCACATGGGTACTCGCAAAGTTCAATAAATAAAAAAGCACTTATGTGTGGCTGCCCCAAAATGAAAGATGTCACTGCCTCCAGCCGTGCCAACTGCTGCCACGCAAATGCCTCAGAAAAAGTTGTTCTTTAAGAAAAGGTAGTGCTAAACCATATTCAACGAGTAGGGTAAAGGTTTGCCAACTGCGTACGAGATTTGATTTACGCTACGGGCAGGCTTCACGGGCAAAATATTGAAATGCCAACGTGGGCTTCACTGACAATGGAGCTTATGTCCAAGGCACAACTTAGCGCCATAATAATTTATTGGCTAATTTACCCCCTTGGCTTACTCCAGCCTGCTATTAGAATGTGATCTTACAAATATCTTACTTTCTAGTGATGCAACAATGTTTGTATGCATGTACTTAAAGGCAATTAGTGTTGTGACAGTATTTGTCACATGCTTGTGTAAATTTTACTTCACTGAGAAGAGATTAAACACACAGATCAATTACCGGTTCATCTATTACCGACGTTGGAAAATGGCTTGCTTCAGATTTCTGAAAAGAAACCAGAAGTTTCCTTTCGTAGTTTAAAACCGTCCGCATGAAGCCATCTATTCCAAATATTTACAAAACACCCCACTTTCCAACATCACCTTACAAAACCATGCAAAACTTCACAATCTTCTCAGCCTTGAGTACCTTCACCAAGTTCTAAAATAGCCATAAAGTATGCAGTCCAAAAAAGACTAACCTAACAAAGACCTTGCTGAAATGGTCCCAGTGATATTCTTCCTCACTCAATGCTTCATTAGATAAAATGCAAAGGTGAAACGCATGATAAAAAAGGTGCAGCTGCACAGTTCAACAGTCTAGATGAAGAGAACCAGTACGCACAAAATATAAATGAAAACATTTCTGATTGATTTGTAGGGTTTAACGTCCCAAAACCACCATATGATTATGAGAGACGCCGTAGTGGAGGGCTCCGGAAATTTCGACCACCTGGGGTTCTTTAACGTGCACCCAAATCTGAGCACACGGGCCTACAACATTTTCGCCTCCATCGGAAATGCAGCCGCCGCAGCCGGGATCACAGTCAGACTTGTAACCTAGCACAAGCCGCTAAGAATCACTGGATGTGGACAGGTAGATACTTGAAAACTCAAACCGGGAATGAATCTAACTAGACTGACTTCTGAAACAGCCACTCATGTTAAAGGTAAAAGCACCAAAGTTAGTAGTAGGGAGGCTATCTAAACCCCCAAAGAACTTAATAAACAACAACAGAAGATAATGTTTACCTTAAAAGATGAAAAAGAATACGCTGCACTGTCAAAGCTGGTGAACAAAAGGAAAATCGAGGACATACGAAATTATGGCAACAAAGAGTAAAAAAAAATAGGCAGCAGCATCAAAGCGGATGAAAAAAAATTGTATATTTTCTATATATATATGAAAGATGAAAATGCATGAAGAGAAATATAAGCACCGGCGATGTTATAAGCAACTTCAATGACATCATGACTGTGACAAAAGTATTATATTCAGAAATCTACAGTTCACAGATAAATTCAAAGCAGAACAGGATACTCAAGTTACATATCGAACTATCGATGTAGTTGGGCCTACAAGAGATGTGCCGCAGGAAAGCTGCCACAGAAGACGACACAACAGTCTACTTGATTAAAGAGCGACAGAATTTTATATTTAACCCTTTGTATCCCAGCACTTACATATGTGGACATAACATATTGGCAAAGGATAAATAAGCTAGCCTAAAAGATTTTAAGTGTTCCATTACTTTAGCATTACATAAAAACATCTCCGGGAGGACGGCTTCCATGAACAAACAGCCCAATAGCACACAGAACATTGGCAAGGTCCTCGAGTCAATAGCTGGAGCACGTGCCAACAATGTTTTTACAAGTTCAGCTTAAATTCCCAAGGAGTTCTCAATTTTTTGTTTCATTTTGGGAAAAAAGAAGGGCTTATTTTCTTTTTGTGTAACTTTTGTAGCAGTGCGACTGACCAAAGTCTTGCAAGTTGAGTTGTCGCTGCGGCACCCACGATTGTCAACACTGGACCTACAGAGTTCTCGTGAAGCCCATACGGTGAGAGTTAGGCCAACTTTGCTGCCACGTGACTCTGCACAAAGAACATTTGTAATGAGGCTAAATATAAATTTCAGCTTTGTTTAGAATTTTTCGCTTTATTCCAGACATGAACTAAGTGATGAAGACATACTACCTTAATTTTTTTCGTAGCCAAGAAGAAGTGAATGTTCTGAATTGCAGAGATCTAAAGATGAACACACTGAAGCAAAGCTGTCAGCAAGCAAATGCCTCTTGAAGAATGCTGACGATGATTATGAAAGCGTTCAACATGATGACTGAACAACATGTTGAAGCAGAGATGTCAGCAAGCAAATGTTTCTTGAACGATGCTGATGACGACTACGGAAGCATTCAACTTGAGCATGATGACTGAACATCACGTTGAAGCAGAACTGTCAGCAAAGGTGCCTTGGTGACGTTAAAATGACGATGATGAATGATGATGAATGGTGACCATGAAAGCATTGAACATGATGATGACTGCATCAATGATGGTGATAATGAACTATGATGAAAGCACTCAGCTTGAACATGGCAATTAAACGTATTGCAACGTTCCTTTCCTCAAATGTTGTTATCGCCTCGTTACACTAGGTTCAGCGAAAACCGTTCCTATGATATTAAAGAAGCTGAGAGGCTGTAGTAGATCATTCTGTTAAGATTATGCCAATGTTCTGAACAATACAGATTATTTTGGAGCCAACATCGCCACTAGCGACAACGCTAGAATATTCGATGGCAAGGTTATAAAAGCCGACACGCTTCGCCGCTTGTCAGTTGATCGACGACCATTGCTCCGTTCGCCGCTACCAGTGCAAGACTATAATCAGACTTTCCGTTTAGTGGGCAGAGGTTTGCCCAAATGAAGAGTTTATTATTTGACTCTCAGTGTGCTCCATTCGTCCATGTCACGGCCCCGTAACATCTGGTGGAGGTGCTTCCCGGCCAACATACCGAACTCCTCCAGCCTTCCTCACTCCTCCAGAACTCCTCCAGCCTTCCTGACTCTCAGTCTTCCTCCAGCCATAGGCTGAGCCCACACTGTCAAGAGGACATCGACGCCAACGCTGAGCAGCGAGCCAGCCACCGGCAGCTAGGGCTCCCACCAGAGTTCGGGCCTCTACCTGACACAACTCGGAAGACTGAAACCCTGAGCTCGATTACTGCGACGACGACAGCTCCTTTACCACCTGAACCCATTCTGCTCCAGCAGCTTAAGGAGCCTCCCACTTTCCAGGGATCATCGTTTGAACACCAAGAAAGCTGGCTGGAGACCTACGATAGAGTCGCCGCCTTGAACAGCAGGGACACCGATGAAAAACTGCGCCGTGTCTACTTTTATTCAGAAGACGCTGCAAAAACATGGTTCGAGAACCAGGAACCCACCTTACAAACCTGGGATGTCTTTCGGACGACATTCCTGAACACTTTCACGAGAGTCGTTCGCAAGAAACGCGTCGCTAGTGCCTTGGAGGCACGCGTTCCATTTCCCAACGAAGGTGTGAACATCTTTGTAGAAGAGATGACCCGGCTGTTCCGTCGCGCCGACCCCAACATGACTGAGAAGAAAGTGAGCTTCCTTATGAGGGGTGTAAAGCAAGAACTTTTCACCGAACTGATCAGAAAACCGCCGAAGACAGTTGTTGAATTCGCCTCGGAAGCATCCACAATCGAGAAGACGCTCGAGATGAGGACACGGCAATACAGTCGCAGCTTTTCGGGTGCAAGCTATGCCGAGATCCAAGTGCTGGAAACCACTGACCTGCATGAGACGATCCGAGCTGAAGGACTCTGAGGAAACACCAACCAACCTACCAACCACAAAAATTATGATTATTTATGGCATAGTGGGTACCCATCAAGTGGTGGCATTTACCCAAAGAGTGTTTAGAAAAGGCTTTTAAGGCTGCTCTCCCAGCTTTCGCTGTGACTGTGCTGCGCGTTCCATGCAGGCCTGGGTTCTTTTTTCTTTAGGCGTTTCAAGTATTAAATATTCATAAAAATAAAGAACGTACTTGAAAACAAAGAGTGCAATACTTGTTTTTACCATTCATATAGGACAATATAGTCTTTATATTGAATATAAAGTACAGTATTATGAAAAATTGAAAATTATCGTTATCCTTTTTCTTCGCATCTGCTCCTCACTTGGTTGGGCTTGGAGCATACTCATGTGCACACCGCGAAGCAGGAATCATTGAAGAGGAACGTATTTTCCTATACGCTTAATTGCTACTACGTAATATCATGCTAAAACTAGTCGTGTAGGCCTGTGTACATGTTTTATTGAAATCGAAGGTTGGCCTGCCACGGTGGTTTAGTGGCTAAAGCACTTGGCTGCTAACCCAATCCCGGCCGCATTTTCTTGATGGAGGTGAAAATGCTTGAGAGCTGTGTGCTTAGCTTCAAATGTACGTTAAAGAACCTCAGGTGGTCGAAATTTCCAGAGTCCTCTACTACGCCGTCACCCATAGTCATTGGTATAGTGGTTTTGGGACGTTAAACATGAATAATTATTATTAAAGTCGAAAATCACTACGCATTCTCTAGCTGCACTTTCAGTTAACCAGAGCCAAGCCAGAGCCAAGGGTAGGCATGATGTAAAAGTATATATGAACGATCTGCGTATTTGTAAAAGAGAAACCAAGGGGAAGTTAGTGTATAAACAAGTGCGGCAGACATTAAAGGAAGAAACAAGTTATTTGTGCGCATTGGCCTAAGGATACACCCACACGAAAGTGGCGAATACTCTCGGTACAGCCTGAATTTTATCCCGTGAGTAGTTTAGTACCCGAAAGACGTTTGCAACAAACAAAGAGATTCCATACCTGCGCACAGGCGAACACAAGTTCTCACCCCATTCATGCTTGCGAGGTGTGCTTGACAAGCGTGACTACTGCGGTCCAGTGTTGCGTAATCGATGCAAAGGCATAAGGTGCCCGAACAATGCCCTGTTCCAACTGATACAAGCAGATCTTGGGGGTCTTGCTCCAGTTTAAGCATTGTTTAAGCATCTTAGTTTTCTCCATATTCACGACCACTCTACACATCTGGCAAAACTTTTTAGTCTTCTCGCACACCAATTTGGTTGGCAGAAAAATACGCTATGTTTTCACTTTTGCAGAGACATATTCAAGCCTAAATGATATTAATGCATCACCATTCATTTAAACATGCTGATCATGCAAATACTATGGGTAGCGATAGAACTGCCCCTACGGGAATCAGCAGGGTAAGCTATTGCACGAGATTTGTCATCAAGCTACTAGCCCTAGACCTTGGTAACGTGTTTTGCGTGCTTATGCAAACTCGAACTATAGACCCGGGCGCGGATTCGCGATATCCTTCCCTTTCCGAGGCGTATATATTTGTTCACACGAAATAAACGCTCGAAAACCTATATAGAGCGCTAAAAAGCAACGTAAGGCAGACGACAAAGCAATGCGCTCAATATGTTGGCTCTCAATGTGTTTCGAGTTCCGTTTACCAACATGCCCAAAAAATGGCAATGCTTAAACTTTTTTTGCAGTTTTTGTTTTATCGGTTGACGTCAGCTTTATGGGGCGTTCATTCTTAACTCAATAAAACTGTCAATATGCCTTTCCGACGTTAAGGAATTACAGGAATGAAATTGAACAGCCTGGCCATTCCCGCAGTGGAAATGGGCAAAGTTTTTTAGTTCCGAGGAATTTAAAGGAATGGAATTGCGGCAAGTTTTAATTCCTCGGAACAGAATTGGAATGGAATGGAGGCACCCATTCCGCAACACTGGCGTGTGGAATACGACAAAGATCACGCGGCTGATGGCATGCTTTTGGTTCGTCGTTCGTTACGGTTCGCTGTGCCTGTGTGTCCTGGCACCACTGCACACGATTGCGTCGGGGCCTCTTTCGGCGCGGCGGCGACGGCACCTCCTCTCTGTCTCTGGAGCGCGCTGCTTGTTTGGTAGTACTGCGTTCGAGAAATAGTTGGGGAAACTAGAAAGTTAGGAAGGTACGGAACGCAAATACGGTACGGGACTCGGTAGATTAGAGTCGGTACACCTCTGCTCTCTCGTTCGTTGTGCTTTCGGCGCTCCTAACTCCAGTAAAAGCATCCAAACACCACAAAGGCATTTAAAAAAACTACTATGCAAGGTGTCATGCCGTATTGTTGCCTGTCAACCTACGCATTGTTTACGATACACCTGCCGATCAGGATAGGTACTTTAGTGAAATAATACAAGAGCGCTCGTATAGTCGATTGATTTGTGGGGTTTAACGTCCCAAAACCACCATATGATTATGAGAGACGCCTTAGTGGAGGACTCCGGAAATTTTGACCACCTGGGGTTCTTTAATGTGCACCCAAATCTGAGCACACGGGCCTACGACATTTCCGCCTCCATCGGAAATGCAGCCGCCACAGCCGGGATTTGAACCCGCGACCTGCGGGTCAGCAGCCGAGTACCTTAGCCACTAGACCACCGCGGCGGGGCGCTCGTATAGTCATCTTCTCGCATATCTATTTCTTTTGCCTTCAGACCTATTCCAGGACACACTTTAAGCAGAACGAGCAGGAGAGGAGGAGCGCTACCAAAGACCCGTGCTGTATTTACTTATCGTATTAGCGTAATGTGCAGTGGCGTAGCAAAGGTGTAGGAAACCGGGTCCCCCCCTCCTCCGCAAAAATGTCCGCCTGCATGCCTGGTAACGTGATTTACCTCTTTATTGTGAGCATATTTATTCTAGATGGAGACTCCGTGACACCCACATCGCCTAGAAATCATCTATACGTGCGCCTGTTAATCCAATGGCAGCCTGCGCACGCATCGCTGTTGAGCTAAAACTGTCTATCGACAAGTCGAAACCGCTTTGCGCGTCTTTTTACAGTGCTGTCGTAAGATGAGTGATACAATCATTCATCAAGGGCGTTTGTTTGCTGACTGCAGATTTCGTTTGCACTGCTGAAGGTACAATATGTCACTTTGAAGTGCGGTTATTGTCAGCCTTAATAACATTCGCTGAGATATATTCAAGGCGCAGCGTGCGTCCTCTCACTCAAATGTTGAAAAAATTCCGAAAGCGTGCACAACACCCCGACATTCAAAATAAATTTGTTAAATGTTCTTTATAAAAACTAATTTGAGGCGCAGATATAGTACGGCGCTTAAGGGACGGCACGTCACTTGTCAGTTCTTCTTTCATTGGCGCACAACGTGTGCCGATTACAAGATGGGTTTCCGGCCTTGTTCGTTAAAATGTATGTTCCGAGAGAAAGTATTGAGCGGGATTGCGAGGATAACATAGCTATATTCAAAAAAAACATGCACGACCGAATTTTAGTTGGTTTCGATTGCTCGTTCATTAAAGCAGATGCTCACCGAGCTTGGTTGTTGTCTGTGCAGCGTAACTGATTCTTTCACGAGACGGTGGCGTGCATTTGTTGCTGAAAGCGTACCTAAAACTTCTGTGGAAGATGCTGCTCCTATATACACGGGAAAACAGGCCTAACGCGAAGTGTATGCCCGTGTTCATTTTCGGGCCTTTTAGCAGCAGAACACTTTCTGTGGATACTGAACTACAGATGACGAACAAAAATAATTTATGAAGGCAGATTTCTAGCCTCAGAGGCTGCGTAATCTCTGGGAAATTTAAACGGAAGCTCAAATTGGCGGAAACTATTCTCATAAGAAATCTATATACACCATGTAATTATTGACCTGCTTTCGAACCAATTCTGAATAGTGTACGAACCCTTATCTGAAAGGTCGTGTTACCACTGCTTATAGAGTCAGAATACTTGCCAGTAACTCTGCTGAGTGCGTCAAATGACACATGCTAAGTAGCAAGTGGTTCTTCAACTATTTCAAGCTATTCAAGTGACTGATGCGCTATCTTTGCGTGAGTACTGTTAAAAATATTAAAATATTCATTGTGAGCAAGTCCGATAACATTTTTCAGAGTATCTATAGTTACTGCAAAAAAAGCGACATAGAGAGAAAAAGCTCAATTTCGGCATTATCTTAACAAAACACATCCAAATAGCTCGCCGAGCTATTCGACAGAGTAAAATGCGAAGTGCGAAAAGATTTTGGGCGATTTTAAATAAGGCAGTCAAGGTATGTCTCGCTTTTATACACGTGTGTCAGCATAGCCAACTATAAAGTGCGACTGCGATGTGCACGTCAAATGCTGCGAAAGACATGACAAAAATCTGCAGGAAGTTTCCATAATGACCATATTTATGGTCATTATGGATAAATCATAACGTGGTGATCACTGGAGGCGTTAGACTTGTGACTTGATCTGTTGTCTTTCCTTCTCACAGAAAGCATCCATGAAGAATGAAGTTTGTAGAACAGGACATAACAATTTGGAGAGGAAACGAAAGTGTAGCAATAGTTTTAAAAACAATTCACTATAAGAACTTTACTGAGACACAATAAAAAGACAAAACAAAACAACAGACATTGCAAGCAACTACGTATTGTCATGAGGCATGACTCATATACCGGGTGACACTCAACCTGAAAATTGTAGTTTTGGAACATGCCAACCGGTAACAAATTTGTAGGACACGTTGATGTGGGCACATTGATGTGAATAACAAACGAGGCTTCTTGAGGCTCCTTACCAACCGTTTTTCTTCCTCTGCTGTGTTTTCCAACCAAGGAAAGTGTAGTGCCTGGTTGACAGGGCGAACGGCCCTTTGTGGCTTTCCCTGCACGAGTTACCAGACGGCAGACCATGGCGTACGATACGCGGACTTACTCCAACCTTAAAAGAGCTCCCGTGTTAAAAGTAAATTGATCTAATTTATCAATATATGCCTTTCCTTCCACCATTCTGCCACCCACTCCCCCGTCACGCTTTATAGCCCTTGGGATATCATCACTTTATGTACGCTATAGAATTACTGTGCATACCATGCACAGATCCCCGTTCACTCACTCTATTCCATTACTAAGCAGAAAGTCACCACAGATGCAGACAAACCCGCAAAACATCAACCACAAACGATGGTAAAAATGTGCATGGCGGCGGCCCCGGCACTACGCAACCCCGTTATTGCATAATTGCATAATCAAAGTTCTTTACTTTCACTGCTCGGCATGTTCATTTTATTTAATTTCCCACATACTTACTATGCCCTACTAAGTCTTCACCTGGAGCTATATCACCTATAATAATAAAATCATTATATTTATTTAGTACGTCGATGTGTTTTCCGCACAGTCTATATTTTTTCCCCGTTTGCGCGAGTGGACGCACACTGCACCATGATTATTGACGCAAAAGTTATTAAACTTTACACGAAACCGCATCTAAAGGCAACTTATTATGCCTTCAACACTGCAGACACAATGTGCAATAAACGCCCAATCACCCTTGATAATTTATTCTATCATTCACATAACGCGGGCTAGTACAAAAACACACAACGCAACTCATTATTTACCGTTTCATTCGGCTGTCCATGAAAACCCTGCGTACGCACACTGCCAATGAACGTTAACCGCGTTCGCAGATCCATAAACAAGGCCCCCTGCAAATGCCAGTGCCGGCACGGAGCCAACGAAGTCTCCGCATGAGCGCGACCCACAGAGGAAGGAAAACATCTCCGAAGATGTGCACAATTTCTCGAATGCAAAACTGCCACACGCAACGCATTTCATCTGAAGGCGAGGCAGAGAAGGGAGGTGCCGTCTCGACGGTCGCGCCGGGCCACAAAACACCTACCAGTGGCCGGGCGGCCGGGGTGGCCGCGGCGCCCACCTGTCCCCCTAGTGCAGTCAGAAGGGGCTAGGGGCAGTGGAACGAACGAAGCGGCCGAGCTGGATGACATGGCAACATCTTGGGTTCTGGCGGGTAATCATAGCGGCGGCGGTGTAGTATACTGAAGCTGTCGAGAGCGTCTCTATTTCGCGCGCGTGCGTCGTAGCCTACGAAACCACGTTTTGAGTGCTTGTAACACATTACTGATATTCTAAACGATGTGTAAGCGTCTCTTACGCGTCATGGCACACAAATAAATGTGCAGGTGCGTCGTAATTGCGCTGAGTCATTGCCTGTTTGTGAAGCCTACCGACCCTTAAAGAAAGCGACAATTGTTCCGCTCGATTGCTTTTTGAGTAACCTGAGTACACGTAACATACCTCAATGTAGCGTTACGTCTACTCGGCCATCATCGGCCTGACTCAGCCATCATGTATTCATCATCGGCCTGACAACGTCCACTGCAGGACAAAGGCCTCTCCCATGATTTGCCACTCAACTCGGTTCTGTGCTTGCTACTGCCATTATGTACCCTCGAACTTCCTAATCTCATCTGCCTACCTAACTTACTGTCTCCCCCTAACCCGTTTGCTTTTTCTGGAAATCTGGTCAGTTATGCTTAATGACCAGCTGTTATCCTGCCTACGCGCTACATGCCTAGCCCATGTCCATTTCTTCTTCATGATTCCAACTATGATATCCTTAACCCCGGCTTGTTCCCTGATCCACTCTGCTCTCTTCTTGACTCTTATTTACAACTACTATTTTCCTTTCCATCGCTCTCTGCGTCATCCTCAATTTAAGCTGAACCCTCTTTGTGACCACGGTCACCCCGGCACCAGGTAAGTATGTAAGCCTCCAGGTTTCTGCTCAGTAGGTAAGTACCGGCAAGATGCAGCTGTTATATACCTTGGTGTTGAGGGGATAGTGACAAATTACCAGCCATTAGCTGAGAATGCTTGCTGAATCTTCTCCACTCCACTCTTATTCTTCTAGTTACTTCAGTCTCGTGGCTCGGCTCCGCAGGTACTACCTGTCCTAAGTAGACGTATATACCTTTTCCAACTTCAAGTGCACTGCCACCTATCTCGAAGCGCTGTTTTCTTTCGAGGTTGTTGTTCATTACTTTCGTTTTCTACTGGTTATTTTGTAGATTCCAAAAGAAGGAAAGTGGGAAAAGGGGAGACAAAGTTTGGTGGGCAGATGAGATTAGGAAGTTTGCAGGTATGAAGTAGCAACAGCAAGCAAAGGACCGAGTTGACTGGCGGAACAGGGGAGAGGCCTTTGTCCTGCTGTGATGATAAGTATGTGAATGTAAAAGTATGTGAGTGAGTGCGCCTGAGTATGGGTAGGCGCAAGTATGAAGGTGCATTCTTATTTGAGTGTGGAGGCGAGTGAGGGCCTATGATCTTGAGCAGGCGTGAGTATGAAGGTGAGTAACTATGAGTCTTAATTGAGGTACACGAAAAATTGAAGTACAAAAAGGAGACACCTGGACACGGCACGCTGTCTCGAGGTGTCTTCCTTTCGTACTTCAATTTTTCGCGCACCTCAGTTAAAATGAATTACCAACTTGTACAGCAGTCCGTGTTTCTCTAAGAGTGTGAGTAGTCATGAGTATGAATGTGAGCCATGAACAATGAGTGTGAGTAGGTGTGAGTATGAACGTGAGTAACTATGAGTAGGTGTGAGCATGAACATGAGTGAGTACTCATCAGCGTGAGTAGTCGAGATTAT
Source organism: Rhipicephalus microplus (assembly GCF_013339725.1). Lineage (NCBI taxonomy): Eukaryota > Metazoa > Arthropoda > Arachnida > Ixodida > Ixodidae > Rhipicephalus > Rhipicephalus microplus. Next base: position 102,389,022 of record NC_051166.1, on the reverse strand, counting down.
GAACGTGAGTGAGGGCCTATGAGTGCTAGCTGGTGTGAGTATGAACGTGAGTGAGAACTCACAAGTGTGAGTAGTTGCGAGTATGAAATGGAAGGTACTCATCAGTGTGAGTAGTCGTGAGTATGAACGTGAGTGAGAGCCTAGAGTATGAATTGGCATAAGTTTGAACGTGAGTGAGTATACATGAGTGTGAGTAGGAGTGAGTATGAACGTGAGTGAGTACTCTGAGTATGAGTAAGAGTGAGTATGAACGTGAATGAGTACTTTCAGTGTGAGTAAAAGTGAGTTTGAACATGAGTGAGTACTCATGAGTGTGAGTAGGGGTGAGTATGAATGTGAGTGAGTACTTTGAGTGTGAGGAGTATGAACGTGAGTGAGTAGGAGTGAGTGTGAGTAGGCGTGAGTATGAACGTGACTGAGGGCCTATGAGTGGGGGTAGATGTGAGTATGAACGTGAGTGAGGGTAAAGGCTGAAAAAATTGTGGTGAGTAAGTATGAGTGAGTAGTCTCTCAAAGTGCCGACCTATGATGTCAACAGACACGGGCCTAGGTCACTGCTCAGGGGCACAGAGAGAACCTGCAGCTGATCAACAAAATGAAGTTTCATCAACAAAACTAGATCATAACCTAGATGGAAAGCCAGCTGATCGGCAACATGAGGCTTTATCAGCAGAGCCAGATGGGGATCTAGAGGGAAAGCCAGCCGACACACTCACAAGCGAAAAGGGGTCAGTATAGTCGCCGGCGTCGAAGAACTTCGACCAGCTAGTGCAGGTAAACAGACAATCGCTGGCCGCTGAACAAGACAGTGACCCTAGCCTAACTAAACTGCAGTTCAGCGCTAAAATGGGGATTGCCAGGGGCAACGTGACGTTGCATAAGAAAGAAGGCTTGTTGTATCGGCACTACACGGATAAGAGAGAAAGGGTTCTAGATCACTTGGTCGTTCCTAGAAAATACAGAGAGGATCTTTTGAACCTCTGCCACGGAAACAGCTGGTCTGGTCACCTAGGAAAGAAACAAAACAACTATTGTTCGGGGTGCTTCAAAGATGTAGAGGAATTCGTAAGATTATGTGACACGTGCCAGCGCGTTGGTAAGCCTGGGGAAAAGTGGAAGGCTCCGCTGAAATCAGTACCTATAATATCAGAACTATTCCGACGTATGGTAATTGACACGGTGGGTCCCCTGCCGACAACTTAGTCTGGTTATAGGTATTTGTTCACCATGCTGTGTCCAGCCACGAAGTTTCCAGAAGCAATCCCTCTGAAGGAGCTCTTTTCGACAGAAATAGTAGACGCGCTTCTGTCAGTCTTCACAAGAGTCAGCTTTCCAGCAGAAATACAGGCTGATCAAGGGTCAGTTTTCACAAGCTCATTGACTGCAACGTTTCTGCAGAAGTTCGGGATAAAACTGATACATAGCTCCGTATACCATTCTCAATCAAACAGCGTCGAGAGATGACATTCGGTGTTGAAGCGAGTGTTGCGCGCACTTTGTTGTGAGTAAAAGGAAGGCTGGGAAAGCTGTCTTCCGGTTACTTTGTTTGCCTTGCATACGGCCCCTCATAAGGCCACGGGGTTCTCGTCAGCACAATTAGTGTATGGCAGGACGCTGCGCTCCCCACTTAGAATGCTTAGAGAAATGTGGGAAGAAAAGGGGAAGAGTCAAACAGTGGTCGAACACCTGCTGAAGTTGCTAGAGCGACTAAGTATGACACAAGGACTGGTAGAAAAGAACATGGAAAGAGCTCAAAAGATGGCCAAGCTTTACTGTGACAAGAATGTGAGACTGCGAACCTTTAACATCGGGGATCAAGTAATGATTTTAAAACCATCGCAAAAAAAAAAACAAATTGGAAGTTCATTGGGACGGGCCTGTCAGGGTGATGCATAGGCTTTCTGACACAAACTACGTGTCGAAAGTGCCAGGTCGAAGAAAACAGGTGAAAGTCTACCATTGTAACCTGATGAAGCCCTGATTATGCACAGATTGTAGAGCGCAGCTTTCGGGGAATAACGAGCAGCCACTTCCTGCCGTCTGGTGAGTAATTGCGCCGGTACAAGAGGCCACCTCGAATGATGAAGTGCGAAGCCTGGCGTCGCATTGCTCGATTGGTGGGAAGTGTCGGTAACCCAGATAAGACGTCCAGATGCGAAGTTATTCATGGATCGTCGCGCTGTGCAGAGGTCATTGTGTCGATGTCAAGAGCGGACAGCGCGTGTTCTATAGAAGATAAAGAGGCAACCTCAGTGGACAGTGGTGATCGTGAGAGCGCATCAGCATCGGTATGTTGGCGACCGGAACGGTACACGACGCGGATGTCATACTCTTGAAGTCGCAGAGCCCAACGAGCAAGACGCCCTGACGGATCCTTCAGCGACGACAACCAACATAAGACATGATGGTCTGTAACTACAGAAAAGGTGCGGCCATATAAGTATGGGCGAAATTTCATAATCGCCCAAAGTATGGCTAAGCACTCTTTTTCGGTAACACTGTAGATTCCCTCAGCCTTGTTGAGCGTTCTGCTGGCGTAGGCGACAACATACTCAGGGGATCCAGGCTTGCGTTGAGCGAGAACTGCACCGAGACCGACACCGCTAGCGTCTGTATGGATTTCAGTTGCAGCCGCGGGATCATAGTGGCGCAATATAAGTGGTGATGTCAGGAGACGGCGAAGAGTGGTAAATGCGTGATCACATTTGGAAGACCATGATGCGATGTCATTGCCACTGCTTAAAAGTTTAGTCAAAGGGGCAATTATGGAGGCAAAGTTGCGCACAAACCGACGAAAGTAGGAGCACAATCCTACGAAGATGCGCAACTGTTTTACAGTCGTCGGTTTGGGGAATTCAGCGACAGCGCGTAGTTTAGCCGGGTCGGGAAGAACGCCATCCTTTGATACGACCTGACCGAGAATGGTGAGCGTCCGAGCAGCGAAGTGGCATTTCTTGAGATTCAGTTGGAGCTGCGCATTCTTCAGACACGTGAGGACATGTTTCAGGCGTACAAGATGTGTTGCGAAATCGGGTGCAAAGACGACGATATCGTCGAGGTAGCAGAGGCATATGTTCCATTTCAAACCCCGCAGAACCGAGTCTATCATGCGCTCGAATGTGGCCGGCACATTGCAGAGGCCGAAGGGCATGACATTGAACTCATATAGCCCGTCCGGTGTCACAAAGGCTGTTTTTGGACGATCACCATCTGCTAAGGACACCTGCCATTACCCCGAACGCAAATCTAACGACGAAAAAAAACTCGGCACCTTGTAAGCAATCAAGGGCGTCATCAATCCTGGGCAAAGGGTACACGTCTTTGCGAGTGATCTTATTTAAGCGCCTGTAATAAACGCAGAAGCGAATTGTACCATCCTTCTTATTAACGAGAAGGACAGGCGATGCACATGGACTTTGGAAAGGTCGGATAACGTCACGCTTGAGCATATCGTCAACCTGTTCGGTGATAACCTGACGTTCCGTGGAAGAAACACGATATGGTCGCTATCGTACTGGCGCGTTGGAACCTGTGTCGATGCAGTGAAAAAAACTGGGAGTTTGGCCAAGGGTAGGTTGAGCAACGTCAAAGGATTCACGAAACTGGTAGAGCAGCTGAAGGAGCTCAGAGCGTTCAGATGGCGATAGTCCGTCGGCAATCGATGAATCGAAAAGCTCGCACGGTGGTATATTGAAAGGGTTGAGGGCACTAATGGCGTCGTAGTCACCGGAACAATGTGGCGGCATGGTAAAAATTTGTTCTTTATCAAAGACATGCACGTGTCCAAGAGATTCACCTTGAAACAGTTCGACGGGATACGGAAGGGGATTGATGAGGCAAAGAGCACTGTTTCCTTCAGAAATAGAGAGGGTTGAATAAGGCAGAAGTGATCTTTGACTAAGGAAGAGGCTTGATGGCTCAAAGAATGCAGCTTCGTTCCTAATGCCGTCACAGAACACGGGGAGACACACAGCTGCTGTCAAAGGAATTTCAGTGCCTTTTTTGACGACGAGTTTGTGTACGGCGGGCTGAATGCGGCTGGTTGATTGGTCATAAAACGGGAAAAGTTCAAGCTCCGATCTTGCACAATCAATAACGGCATGGTTACGCGACAAAAAATCCCATCCGAGTATGATGTTGTGTGAGCATGATGAAAGGACAATAAACTCAACAGTGTAGTGGTCCTTCGCGATCATCAGTCGGACAGTACAGGCGGCTACAGGCTGAAGCGAGTCCCCATTCGCTGTTTGCAAGGACATCATATTAAGAGGTGTCGTCACTTTTCGGAGCTTGCGGCAAAGTTTAGCGTCTATCACAGAAACGGCAGCACCGGTATCCACCAGAGCACATGCTCGAGTACCTTCTACAAAAACTTCGACAATATTCGACCGCAATGTGCGAGGACTTGAGCATTTCGACAGTGCAGTTCTTGCCTCCTGAACTGCGGCGGTTAGTTTCCCTCGTGTTCAGGAGCTGGCCGACGACGCATGGGTGACAAGGAGCGCGACGACGGGGTGAAGGTGAGCGACCAGACATAGTACGCGGACATTCCCGTGAAGACGAGCTTGACTGAGGGCCAGAATTTTCCAGACGAGATGGAGGAAGGTTCATGAAGCTGTTCTGTGTCCGGGCGTCTGTGTATCCCTGCACGCGACGACGGCAGTAACGGGCGATATAGCCAGGACCACCGCATGCAAAACAGATGGGCCGGTTATCGTGCGTTTTCCAAGTATTGGCGACGAGGAGAGCAGCCCATGCGGCAGACGGGTGAGTTGAGGCTGTGATGGCAATGGGAGGAACGTAGGCGGTGGACGGCTGAGTTGGGGCTGACGTATACGGCAGTCCCTGGAACAACGGGGTGTGATGTGGCTGCCGCCGCTTTAGTGCCTCAGCATAAGTAAGAGGCGCGGTGACGGGGGGCTGCTGCAAGGGCACCGGCATAGCCTCGGAAATCTGCTCCTGGACCACATGTCGGAGCATGGGAGCCAATGGTGGTAGGTGTCGCAGTAGCTGTTGCTGCGAGAGCTCCTGGCGTTGAGCAACAGGCAGCAGAGAAAGCTGCCGAGCCTCTTCCTCTCGCACGAAGTCTTTCATTTGTGCGAGAAGGTTTGTCTGGTCAGTCATAACGTCCGGTGCGGTCACTGGTTGGATTGCCTGGAATGAGCGTCGCGTCTGAGCTCGTTGCCTCCGCAATTCATCATAGCTTTGGCACCAAGTCACTACTTCTGCCACAGTGCTAGGAGACTTCGGGAGAAGCATCTGGAAAATGTCATCGTCGACGCCCTTCATAATCTGCTGTATCTTCGCACTCTCGCTCATGGAAGCATCGACGTGCCGGCAGAGATCGATCGCATTTTCTATATATGATGTGAAAGTTTCACCTGGCTCCTGTGCCCGCGTGCGCAGACGTTGTTCGGTGCGTAGCTTCCGTAAGGCAAGACGACCAAAAACGGCACATATCCCCTCCTTGAAGGCGGACCAATTCGCGAACTCGGTTTTGTGGTTTGTATACCGCAGCTTGGCCACGTCGTTGAGGTAAAAATTGACAGTGCCCAACTTAGCAGCGTCATCCCACCTGTTGGGTCCACTGACTTTCTCGTATGACGACAGCCAGTCCTCGACGTCCTGGTCTTCGGTGCCCGCAAAGATCGGGGGGTCTCGCTGATGAACCGGGCCGGGGCAACTAGCAGCCGCAAGAGGTATTGTTTGTTGGGCAGCGTCAACTTGCATGGTCGACGGCAGGGTGCGGGATCGAAGTTCCAGGTTGTAGGCGATGTGGTTACCCAGCACGATCCACCAAATGTAAAGAGGTTTATTGGGGGAACCAAACGGGCAGGTGGAAGATTCGAGATAGCGACAGGACGAGGAAGATGGAGGAGCTCGAGCACCGATCTCGTGGTGCCTTACTTTGCGATGATGCTTGTTGTTCCCTTTTGTTGTCATCATTCCTTCACTATACATAAAACGTCAGGGAGTTGTGAACCTCACTCTACAACAGCCCGAAGAAATTCAATCTGAGCTCGACGAATGCACGAAAACTTCCGACTCATAAATTAGCCTGGAGGAGGTTATAGCTTCCTCTATAAACGGTAAAACTCTTGAGACTGAACAAGTAAAGGAACTAAAAGAACTTCTGCAGCAGTACATCGACAGGTTCCTTCGTCGGTCGGGTAGAAGACAATTGATAACTCACGAAATAGAATTGACATCGGCCGAACATGTAAGATCCAAGCCATACCAATGTCTCCAAGGCAGAAAGAGATCTTGGAGGCCGAAATATGGCGCATGTTAGAGCTTCGGGCCCGCTAAAAGTGACTACACGTCTCCCCTAATACTTGTGGAAGCCCCTAATAAAGACCCCCGTCCATGTGTACACTACACGGAATTCAATACTATCACTAGGAATCAGTTGTACTTTATCCCAAATATTGAGGAACGAATCGAAAGGGTGAGTGCAGTGAAGTACATTTCCACGCTAGATCTTGTAAGAGGATACTGGTAAGTTCCTCTCTCAGAATGTGCCAACCGCTATGCCGCATTCATTTCACCTTTCAGCTCCTTTAGACCCTTCGTTCTTAGCTTCGGGCTAAAAAGCCCGCTTTTCAGCTTCTCCAAGTTAATGGACATCGTACTGAAAGAACTGCAAGAGTTTGCACTCCCATACCTTGACGATGTCGCAATGTTTTCTGACAGCTGGGAGGATCACCTTAAGCAACTAAATAGGGTATTTTTGCACTTGAGAGAGGCAGCTTTGACAATGAAAGCTGAGAAATGTAATTTTGGCTGCTTTTAAGTCACTTACCTAGGTCATGTTGTGGGCAGAGAAGGAGACAGCCGGCCGAACTAAAGACAGACCACTTTTTCATGGCCACGTACAAAGGCCGATATTCGGTCATTCCTGGGACTTGTGGGGTACTACCAGTGTTACATCCCCAATTTTTCGCAGCGAGCAAGTCCACTAACGGACGCCTTGAGAAAAGGGGAGCCCAATAGCGTGAAATCGGATGAGGGCAAAGAAGCCACATTTCAGGGTTTTAAAGCCTTATTCGTTTCCCGACCTGTGCTACGTGCACCGGACTATGGCAAAGAATTTATAGTTCAGTTTAACGCGAGCGACAGGGCCATTGTGCCTTGCCAAGTTAACGATCACCAAGAAGAGCACCCTATTCTCTATGCCTGCTGCACACTAACGGTCCGGAAAGAAGCCTACAGTGCTCCAGAAAAGGAATGTGCCTGCTTGGTTTGGGCAGCCCAAAAGTTGTCATGTTAACTGTATGAAGCGAGGTTCATCTTTGAAACAGACCGCTGTCCCCTGACATGGCTCAATCAAATGTCACACAAAAATGGTCACTTGCTCCGATGAAGCCTCAAACTCCAGCAGTATAACTTCGAGGTTCGCTATAATAAAGGGGAATTGCACAGCAATGCGGATGGTCTCAGTAGACTCGTCTGAAAAGAGTCGCTTTAGGGAATGAAAGGCCACTTCATTTTTGCAGCTTTTTGGCATTATATCACCAAAGCAGTTCATTTCGATTTTTTTTAATTTTTACGTTTTCTTCCACGAGTGTTGTACCTATGGCGGCACGGAATTCTGTCAAAATTTTAGTGCAGTGGGTTATTCTGCTAAGATGCTTTCAACCCCATCGGTGCCCAGTCAGCTAGATGCTGTCCAGTAGGTGTTCCAGGTAGTGGTCGGGTCACAACAAAAGCTTCGCGAAACAACCCTTCTGTTGAACGGGTTCAAACAGCGTGGGACGGCGCCACTGTGACAGTTCTCATGAAGTCAACCTCTGGACTTGGCTGTCGTCGCCGACGCGAAATCATCAGAAAAGCACCGACAGTCTAGAAGCATGGGAAGACGTCACAGTTTTCAGGGATTGAGCACCTGGCCTGCTGAGTTCGGAAAACTTCTGGCAAAACTGTAGCAAAACGCTGCCTTGGACCACTGCTGACATTCGTGTCAGCAGCCATCTCTCCGGAAAAGTTCAATTTTTCCCCTCCACCAGACTCTACCTCTTCGCCCTTCGACGTCTTCAAGACGTGGGCCAGGTGCGTCATTGTGTGGTGGGCTCGTGCTACCATTGGACCTTTTCGCCCAATCGAGTGGTTCAATATCTGCACTCTTTCTGGTGGGTGGACCACTGAGACTTTGTTACCTCGTTTGTGGCGAGAGTGGTCACCACCTTCTTCGGACCTCCGTGTAAGGAGACGGCGGGCTATAAAAGCCGAAAACATTTTGTGAATAATCACTGAATCTCTGTACAGTTCCATCTTTTAACTATCACCTAAATAAACCTTCGTCTTTCTGTCTTATTGCGTCCCCTCCCTGGCAAAGATCAGCTATGAAGACGAAGGCGGGGAGCCAGCTACACTAAAGAAAACCCGCTGTACTTCTATCAACCTCGAACACATTACAGCCTGTGCCTTTTTTGTGTGATACATGTTTTCATTTTGCTTTTTATACTTATGAAAGTAAAGCATTCAAGACTGATATTGGTTTCTGCCAATATACTGATGTCGACTTATTATCACCGTTACTTCTCGAGGAAGTGTGCGCAGTTCGCGATTGCATTTATCGTGCTGGTTCCTTCGCATGTGCTCATTTCTTTCACACCTACAACTGTTGGTGCCAAAAGAATTGCATATGTTCATTGCATTTCTGTGAATTATGTTGCTTCCAGCTCCGTGGTTCTCTTCGGCAACGAGGTTGTGGCTGCGTGCTTGCTAATGCATAACAATGTGATAAATCTTAATAATTGACAACACAACAACCAGTTTTTTTTAAGAATTCCTTTCGGAAATGCTACAACTTTCATGAGAAGTTTGAATTATTACAAGCCTTGGCAGTCTAACCACACACCAACACTACTAAATTATTGCTTCACGCATCTGGTGGCAACCTTGCAAGTGATCACTTGTAAAGTGTTGGCCATGGAGGCACTCCATGGATATGACAAAGGAAACTCAAAGGATATGACACCACAGCTGCTCAAAAAAGTTTTCGTGCTACTTGGGCACGAGCACAAGGCGACGTCGCAGTTTTTTTCAATAATAAGCATTGAATAAAAGCTGCACTAATAAATATTTTTCCACTTCACGGCTGCCTGTTGGTCATGTTTTGGAGACCTACAGCCTTTCAAAGATGTCACTTTTTTTACAGGGTGGTACTGCTTATAGCGCAGATAATTGTGCTTCCAGCAACTTACCCTATAAGCAATCTATGCTGCATTGGTTTATTCAGTGAACAAGTTAATGTGGATTTCTTGCAAATAATATCACCCCTATATTGAGACCATATATTTAAAGAGTTTTTCGCTATCTTGTGAACGAGTCAGTGTGCCACTGAACCTGGTCCACTAGACATGATCAATTGGTTATGTAGCATCCATGATGCAATGGGCACCCAATTACCGTAATTACTCGAATCTAACGCACACCTTTTTTCCGGTTAAGCGAGTTCATAACTCGCATGCGCGTTAGAATCGAGTAAGGAAAAAAAATGAATGCGGTCGTTCTATTGCCATCGGCATTCCAAAATGGCCGTCCTCTACGTGCGTCGGCATGGCCCGTCGGCCATTTTTGCCTATGTGTTTCCCATGTGCGGCACTTCGTACGTGTGCTGGGGAGTTCGTCATCTTGGTGTGCATTAGCATCGACGGCATGGAAGGGCCGACTTCAAAAACTATACGAGTGCATCACGGTGCCGCTTTTAAAAGAAAAGTCATCGGGTGTGCCGAAACGGACGTAAATCGGGCTTCATCGCGGTCGTTTGGAGTTCCCGAAACGTGCGTGCGGGACTGGCGGAAACAAAAGCAGAAGATTGTCGAGAGCAAAGCTTCACGCAAAGGCTTCAGTGGACCACAGCAAAGTCGGTTTCTGCAAATTAAAGAGCTGCTCGGCGAGTATGTGCTTGAGCAGCGAGCGGCACGGCGGCCCGTGACGACAGAACTGCTCCAAGTGCGGGCTATGCAATTATCCTTAGAAAAAGGTCTAATGCGGAGCCAGTTTAAAGCGAGCAGGTGCTGACTAACTAACTTTATGAACAGGAAAGGCTTTTCCCTCCGAAGGGGAACGGGCATATGCGAAAAGTTTTGCGGAGGAGTACAATGAAAAGCTTCACAGTTTTCAGAGGTTCGTCCTAAACTTGCGGCACAACAACGGCTACCTGCTTGGACAAATCAGAAATGCCGATCAGATGCCTCTTTACTTCGGCATGCCTGGCACCACAACTGTCGAGAAGAAAGGGGCGAAGCAAGTTCGCGTGCTGACATCGGTCCACGGTAAAACTACAGTGACGGCAATGCTCTGTTACACGTCAGATGGGCACAAGCTTCGCCGTACCTCATATTTAAATGAAAGACGCTCCCTAAAGGAGTCGTTTTTTCGGGTGGTGTGATCGTGCGGGCCAGCGAGAAAAATGGTGCGCGTTGCAATCGATGTCTTACGTTTATTTTTTTTTCATCGTGGAAATCGGGTGCGCGTTACAATCGAAAGCGCAGTAGAATCGAGTAAATACGGTATTCACTATACTTCTCTAAAATGGTCATGCTGGCCTAACCAAGATATTCATGATAACAAGCACAAGTCTGCATGTAAGGCTTCCTGGAAGTAAAACTACAGTATTTCATCTTCGATCAGTTCTTTTACTTGAGTTTCGTTCATACCTGAGAATGTATGCTGCAAAATTCTGGCAGCTCTAGAAGAAAGCAATACAGAGAATTTTCCTCAACACATATGCACATTTACCGAGGTTACAAAGCTGCAGTAATTGTCATGGCAGCCACAACCATTTTGTAACTTCTGAACAGCAGCACCACTTGGGCCACTAACACCACCAGTGAAAAAGTCGACACTACCAAGCTGGGGAAACCTCTCTGCTTACCGACCCTAATAATTCTAGCAACCCCGGTTGAATCTCACCCAGTATTTCAGCACTTATGACAGGGCAATGCTTAACCATACACGCACTCACACTGCACAGTGTGAAATCCTCCTGGAGATGGTCCACTTCATTCTCCTTGATTAAACAGCAGCACAAAGTACCCCGGTAACGCACTCCAAGCACAGGTTTTCATCTCCCCACAGAGCTTGGGGGTCCTTGGTCTCTACTTGAGACCTCTGGAGCTTGTGGCTTTCTGCTTGAAGTAAATCAGCACAAGGTCGTAGATAAGGTGTTTAGAATTGTAAATCATGATATCTAAATTCGCGCAGCAGAAGAAAATGCTCCCATTTTTTAGACACATCAAGGCACATTTTTTTGAAGTTATGGTCATGCATTTGCAACCTCTATGTCAGTTCTTTTTTTTTTTTTCTGGGGCTGCACTTGCCTTTGATGGTGCTAGCTAAATATGTAATTGTGCATAAAAACAGCTCATCCACCACAACTCCAAATACACTGGGTAGCAACATCAGCTGGATGCTTTGAACAGCTTCTTTAATGTAATCGCTTATGTTGACCTTGACGGTGCTACTACACTGAAAGATATCCAAAAATTAATAATCGTTCAAGGGTTCGAGAATTAGCCAGAACGTGCAGTTACATCCTGGTAGAAATAAGAAGACCGCGAATCGTAGCACATGCTTTCCATATTTAGGTAGGGTTATATTTTCAAATTGCATTTAAAGCTTCCAATAAACAGCAAGTCATGAAGCCTAGCAGAAGAGGCTTGGTGTCGTGCTTCTGAGTCATTTTGTTTGCTGTACATGGTTTTATGCTTTTCTGTGCACCACAATTAGTGCTCAATACTGCTCGATGTTATGTTATTACCTATCCCCTCTCTATTTTGTGCTGCTTACAAGACAACGCAGTTGATGCTGAGAACTTTGCCTTCGTGACTAGTGTGACATATCAAGACGCAACACATGCTTTCTAAATGCATGCACGTGCCTTAATGCAAGTATGTGCACTAAACTGTAGTGCCCAAACATGTACTGCTGTCGTGCTCACTGCCAACTCTTTGTAGCATGTTGTGTGTAGAAAACTTCATAGTGGCCACAGGCTCCAAAATATGAAAATGTTTCACAGTGAATTCAGAGTTATTTTCCATGATTTGACACTGATCAGTTGACTTTCCATTGAACTAAAGCAAACATGTACCACAAAAATGGTTGTCAGTGCCTTTAATTGTTTTATGTTTAAACCATAAAAATATATAAAATGAGTTGTCCTCTATGAGACTTTTTTTTTCTTTTGAATTAAAAAAATAAAGTTTCATATATCACAAGGTGGTCTGCATAAGGTCTAAACACTGATGCACTCTGCCAGCTTCAGATTATGGGGCATCATTTGTAAAAAACAATAGAAAATCTACGAAGCACGAGGCGTGACAGGTGGTGCGCACCCCTTCTACATGTGCACGCACACAAACACTTAGAAAAAGGAACTGACTCACACAGTCAAACAAATGAGATTCAGTGTTTCAGAGAGACGAGTAGGCTGACAAAGGTAGGATATGCTACTGATGCTTTTTTTGGCGACCAAGTGATGACATGAGTTAAAAAGGACAGAAGCTGTTCATTCCCACATAGTAAATAGGTCTCAATGTTTTCTTGGAATGAAAGAAAAATCAGTCCACATACTTTTACCATGCTTTTGCAGACGTGCAAATGCACACAGCCTGTAATATTAGGTATATTATTTCTTGTGCACTATTCAAGCATATTACTTACTGAATTCACGTCTGCCATGACATGTTTTTAAAGTACATTAGCTCTACAATCAACAAAGATTTAAGAGTATTTATAATTTATCCAAAATCAACATACAACACCGGGTACGCAAACTATTTGCCTAAAAGAAATGGGCATATAGCAATACCTGCACCACAACTATTCTAAGCCTTTTTCAGCAATATAGGTCAAAATGACATCAGTTTGTCCTAAAAACCCCTCTCATTGTAACATGCAAGCAAAGCACCTGAAGGAACTTTAACATTGCTTATAATGTAGTTACGACTAGACGTTGCCTACCCACATCTCAGAAACATCAAAAACGCAAAGAGCAACAACTCAGCCTGGTCCTGTTTAATGCAAGCCACAGATTCACAATGAATCTGTTGCCTTTCATTACGATATACTCATTGTGCATGGATTAGTTACAGCCGTATTAGCAGTTCAGTATATTTTTCACAGGTTTGGGATTCCTGCCATAAGCCCACAAAGACTGAGTTTATTTTCTTTTTTCTTTTCTCGTTAATATGTGTACTCTGTCCCACAAACTTGTTGCAGCAGTGTAGAAGGTACAAGGTGTAAGCAAGCTACGTTTTTCGCTACCAAAGCATATTTCTCGAAGCATTTGCTTAAATGACTCCTGAAATACCTCTGATAGTTTCTTTACATATCAAGTAGACACATGCATCGAGTTCAGAATGTCATCACGATCAACAATGGCAAAAGCAACAGCACTACAAGTAGCAGGCACCCTACACATTACTAGAAACAATCCCTTCCCCTGTCCAGGACTCGGCAGCGTCCAGTTTTTTACTGTACACCGTGATGTCCACATTTTCACCTGCTCATCACCCACAAAACCTGTACGTCACCTCACAGCTCTACCTTCTCGCACGGAGGCGCACTTGCCTAGGAGGAGAGACAAGCTAATCAACCAAGTATAGACGGAAAGAGCGAAACGAGTGAAGCCTCTTTTGTATCACCAAATGCAACAAAAAATCTGACCGTTACATATGTGCACAACTGCACTGCAACACCACAAATAAATTTCGGCATTTGGGTGGTTTGGGGCCGTTCAAAGTGGCAAGCTTGAGACATTTGCATTTGTTTAAAAATGATATCACAATGATATCCAACTTGTTAATCCTGTTTCAAATGTACATCATGTGCCTTCATTGCATATGTGACCACCGATAACCATCGTTATGAAGCAGCAAGGAACACCCCATGCAGCCATGAATGCTCCCTTAAATACGAAATCATATTTGCTATTAGACTACTATCAACACTGTCAAAAACAAAGAAGTCAGTTCTAGCCATGAGCTACATTACCCTGAGAACAAAGCATCTCATGTGTTTTGTCATTATTGAAATAATTTGTTTAGCCACATTTAGTAGGCTTCGTTTCCAAGAATGGGGAATTGTATTACGAAAACAATGCAAAATAGTCACAAGTACATTACTGCTTAAGCATCAGGATACAAATATAAGGCAAATAAAGTTGAACTTTAGGAATTACAAGCCACAGAGTGCACGATGATGCAATCAATTCGAGGTGGAAGGCATGTGCTTCAAGCGTTGCTGCCATGTTTTCGTTTTCTCTGCATTGCAACCAGCTTGCTTTAGTTACCCAACATGACTGCAGAGATGCCATGAAAAGACCAAGCAGCGAATGCGACGTAGGTGAATGAATGTTTAGGGCTTTCCACCCTTTGCACTGGCAAAGCAGCTCTGCAGCCTCCACACTGCTGCAGCCAATTGGACAGATGAGCATAGTTTACTTAATGTTTAGGAGTCACTAACATACATGCAAACGCAGAAGCATATTATAGGGAGCTTGCACCAACAGTGGTGGCACAGTAGGTGTCTAATTTCTTGCCTTAACCAGTTGAGATGATGATTTGGGAAGCACATGCGGTTGTGGGCTGTTATAGTTGCATGCAAAGTAAGGCAAAGTTACAATGACAGAACGATGCTGATGAAAGACGCCCGCAGCCGCATAGTACATTAGCTATATATGCTCCCTACAGGACAAGAGGTGATATACAGTAACTCGATCCGGCAGTGCACCATCGTAATAGAAGCAAGAGCTTCTGCCGCACACAGATTCTCTATTGCCACCTCGACTGGCTATGACAACAATATGGCTACTTGCACCATCATCGTTCGTGCAGGTTCCTTTCAGGCACCCTGATATTTAAAAAATGTAGAATTCATACAATATGGAATGTTGGCCCCAATGTGATGTGTTACTTTAAGTGTGGTGAAGAACTGAAATGTATTTCAAAGCACTAAAACAGGTGGAAAGTAAGCGTGCAGCAGCCTTTTGTTAGGTTTCAATGTAATAGCCCAGTTTCCTTTGCTAAAATATGTGTGTATACCATGCACCATTTATTTTTATATGTACTATCAACATCGAATGAAACTCGAACAGCAAATATTGACAATGGTATAGTATGCACCGTCCAGAAATCACCGTGGACAGGCGTGAGTGTGCGCAATGCTAACAAATGTGCGCACCTGTCAATGGTGATGACTTGGCGTTGCGCAGTATCCCATAGCAAATGCTTCCTGCTGTTAGAGTTTGATTCGACACAGATGGTACATGTATGACATTCTGCCACAAGTAAAAAAAAGAAACACACAAACAAGACATGAGCACGACGACATGGGTGGCCATGTCATGTTCATGTCTCTCGTGTGTGTGTTGCTTACCAGCGGCAGAATGTCATGCAGTAAGCAATACCAACTAGGTTATGAAGAAATATTTCTGAAGTACATTGCCAATAGTACAGTCATGAGCAATATGAGAGCTAACACCGAATACAAGTTTAATCTATGATTACTAGTAATGTATTGATATAAATTTGAATTACTTAACATCAAGAAATACCTTTTCGTTTGAGTATTTAGTGTTATGAACAATACTACGCCTGCCAGGTGCATAGAGTCTAAATAGTCTGAAATGTGCCTGCAGGCGTGGATGAAAAGAAAAAAAAACACCAAGGGAATGGCAAAAATAATGAAAGTGGAGAGAGGTACACAACTAAGTAATTTCGCTAACTTCAGAGCTGGCTAGTATTTAATTTTTAATTTTAATATTAAGAACTATAACCTATAATTGTCTGGAAAGTTTCTTTTGTTTGCATAGTAATAAACAGCACAATGTAAGAACAAAAGACAAAAAAAAGAACAATGTGGATTGAGCACGGACTGTCAACTGAAAAGTATGCTGCTTGAAAACTTGACTGAAATATAACGTTGGTTGCACACCTAGTGTGAATGAAAAAACGGTTAAAAAAAATAAGTGCCACAATTAACAAAGATTTCACCAGACCCACATGTGTACTAGGCATGTAGCTAATGTTATTTAGGCAAGGTTTTGTGCAATAAATTTTTCAGATAGCAGTCTGTGCTCATCCCGCATCCATCTTATGTCTCCTATTTTTTTACTTCGTGCTAACACTACTGTGCTTTAGTCGCTATGAACTTTTAAACCTAATTTCAATGTATCCACTTGTATTGCTTACGACAGTACTGTATCATAAATTGGGCAAGAAAAGCATGTCGCTGTAAGTCTGCTAACATATGTGTTCTAGTGCAACAAACATGAGAACAGAAGAATGATGCAAAAAAGCGCACTGGTCCTGTCATTAGATGTCTTCTTTATGTCCTTGTCGTGTTTGTGCTAAAATACTCACATGCCTCATGAGCTAGTCAGATTAGAAATACTCCTGTGTCATACCTATCCTTGTATCAGCAACAATCCAGCAC
This sequence comes from Rhipicephalus microplus, assembly GCF_013339725.1. Taxonomy (NCBI): domain Eukaryota; kingdom Metazoa; phylum Arthropoda; class Arachnida; order Ixodida; family Ixodidae; genus Rhipicephalus; species Rhipicephalus microplus. The sequence goes on along the minus strand of NC_051166.1, from coordinate 102,372,579 downwards.
TGTGAGAATCACACCACTGCCACACAGCAGTTTAATGCATTTTACTACGTGCTGATAGCACTATAATGTATAAAATGCTGAAATCTAGCATAATATGAAGTCTCACATGGTGCATGCACGTTAAGAGTCAGACGTCAAACATGGATGCTGGCTGGTACAGCATTACTGGCAAGCGAAGACGATGCACATGTATACATACCATTGCATGAACATCTTTCCCAACACAGAGCAAACACATGATTACGTTTAACTAGCTCAAGACAGTGTTGAAGTGCACAATAACCACTAACCACTTCACCACTTCATTGAGAATGTAGGCTCCTTATAACCACTTATGTAGTTCGCTAGGTGAATTGAGTCAAGTTAAAAATTATATCCTCTCTGAAAGCGAGCAAAATGCTGTCCAGCCGCAAATGGCACTGCAGGCTCTGTTTTATCAACAAAGCAAGCGCCGCTAGCTTCGTGCTTACTACAATGCACATAAAAAAACTACTCCATCATTACACGCACGCATGTTGTCAATTTTCGGGAACTCGCTTCCGTGAGGCCGTACGAATGAGCCATGACTCCGCAAGTATCAGCGTAGTCAAAGCAAATCGGTAACGCGCACAATGTCCGTCGATCGCAAAAGAGCGTAAGGCTGCCCCTTTACGACACCTCGTCCGAGAGCTGTAACACAAGCCTTGTGCCGAGTTGCACACTTTACATCATAACCTGTCCCACTTACCTTAACTCTTTTTTTTTTTTTTTTTTTTTGGCACTGCCATGAAGTATGTCGCCACGAGCAACCACGATCACGTTGGAGTCCTTGGAGCGCCACGCATTTCGCCGATTTCGAAAGACTCGAACTTCATCGGCACTCCAAGAAACACGGGAATTGCGCGCAATTTCGCACATCACACAAACGAGGAATGGAGCTTCCTTGCGCAAATATAACGCTTTTACCTTGAATCTTTTACAGGACGTAACTAGGGTGGCTAGAATGAGCTACCCTAACGTAACGGGGCGACTCACCACACCACACGTATGGTGGCCACACGCACCAAAACAAGTAACAGCTGGCTTTGGCTTAAATTGTTAGTTGCAAAAAAAAAAAAACACTACCATGCGAATTAAAAAAAAGAATGCGTGGTGTTTGATGAAACAAAATTTAAACGAAGAAATCGGCTTAAATTGAAGAACAATTTAAATAAATCATGCTAAATAACTTTTTGACATTTTTTTTTTTGTTCTAGCAGACGATAGGCATTCACCGCTTCTACCACGCACGTAGTGATGCGGCTTTACGTTGGATACTTGCAACCTACAGTAGTTGTATCCAAAGTATCTAGTAACGTTGGTTGTATCTGCGTTATCGATCTATCAAAGGATGTCTATAAAGTAGTAATACTTCTACCTAGTGCAGTATGTTATCTTTTAACGCAAGCTATTTCGATGCGTTGAAGCAAAGGGAAGCCGCCGTGATCAGTTGATTTCACCGATACGATCGGCACCGCCGTATGCATTAGCGTCGTTCTCCGCGCTGTCTTAACTGTTCGAGGTTGCCTATGGCTTTTCACTACCGTTCCAAGAGTACATGTATGGGACGACGACAACCTCGGACTTAACAATAAGAATGGTATTATCTAGGGTTTTACGTCTAAAAACAGCGATAGGATTACGAGAACTCGCAGTCAACGTTACTGGATGGAGCCAGTTGGGAAACTGCATGGGCTCGCCACGGAAGCGGCGTGGCCGCTCACAGTCTCCCAAAACGCGGGGGCGCTGCGATCGCTTTGCGACCTGGTCATGTGACGAGCTTCGTGCGTCGTCTGCTCGTCGTCTGTTCCGCGCCCCGTCTCCGAAGGACGGCGCAGCGTTTTTGGAGCACTTCATATCTCAAGGAATCTTGTTAGCGGATGCATATTGAGAGCTTCCTGCTACAACCACTGCATAGATGAAGGTGGACACAGCTTGGAGCTCTGAACGAAGTCTGAGTGGTTCTTTTTGCCACGTGCTGATGGTGCTGACTGCATTCCGCAGGTGTTTCGATGTGATGAGCTTGTGCTTGCCTAATGAATAGGTGCCTCCGAGAGCATAAACTGAAATTTCCTGAAAATTTTTTTGAGATCGCATTGCTCGTGCAGTCCTTACATTGAGCGTTTTCTATAAAAGCATGCTCTTATTTGAAAGCGACAGTAAGCGTTCTAAATGAAACAGTCGCGAGTTCTGAAAACTTGCGCATGTTTTTATTGTATACAATGCCGCTGCATTTACGCTGCGGTGCGTTATCTGTGTGGCTTGTCAGGGAGAATAATACGATGATGTATATCTTACGAGACAACTCACTTTTTTTTTTTTGGTTCCCAGCACAGCAATCTTTTGCAGAAGAAACACGTAGTTACAAACAAATTTTAACAGAATGGTTCGTAACAGTCGGCTTGTATTTTTTAAATGCATACCGTTTGTAAGTAGATACAGTTTTTAAATTGTGCAAATTCAACTATTTTATTAAGTGTACTTAAGTAAAGTGTGGGATTGGGCTAGTTGGTAATCCATATAAAACTTCTAGGCGCGTAAAACTTCAGACAACTAACACAAGAGACGAGGACGAGCGCAGACTTTCAACTGATTTATTACTACTACGACACACATATATGTTAGAAAGAAGATAAGATCACTTGCTTAAAAAAAAAAAAAAAAAAAAAAAAAAAAAAAAAAATCAAAAGGCGAAAAAAAAGTTTTACGCGCCTAGAAGTTTTATTAAGTGTAAAGATTGTTTTTCCGATTGACAATTAAATGTATCGAATGTGCATGACTAGGAACACGGAATGCCAATCGAGTGGATATGAATTAAGGAGCTTGGAGAAGCTCCTTCATCTCTTCGTCACCTCTTCATGAAGGGAGGAATGCAATCGAATTAAAAAGAACAGCGTCATTTTAGTTTGACACTCGAATACCCAAATTTCGAACCAATGACATGCGTCGCCGGTAAGCTGGCTGTGTTCTACGTGGGACTCCTGCTAGGTTATTTAATGCTGTTCCGATGTTCCCGTGTCCTCATTACAGCCCTTAATTCACTGAGATCTGTGCATGTTGCTGTGCAATAACTGTAAGAAAAGCCACCAAACACATTTGTTCAAGTTCCTGTTTTTTTTTTTACTTGGCAACATTTCTATGTTAAATCACTGCGTAGTTTATTGGTGCGTAGTCTAGAGAAGTTTGGCTTTCTTTTTTGTAGAAGACACCCTGCCAGAAGCACTCAGCTTCTTACAAACATCTCTCGTAAAAAAGTGCATTCTCAAAACAACGTATGAGTGTACAATCTCCGATGTCAGGATGTCCTTATGAACTGAACAACCAACGCTTGGAACATCGCAGTCTTTGATGACATCCAGCGCATCCCAAAACATGTCGGCGCACAGATGGTTTTCTCCTAGCACGAGAGACAGTTTTTCTTCGACGCGTTTCAACATTGTGTAAAGTTCTGTAGAGGGATGCTTGAGGCTTCCGTTCCTGAATTCTCTTGCCAATGTCAGTAGTGAAGCGGGGAATTTAGTGTTTGTTGACTGGATGCTGCTTATGCAAGCAGCGCAGTTGACGTGCTTCAGAAAAGAATGTACAATGTAGCCGCAGAGGTAATATACGACGCACTCCTGTACTGCTGGCAAAGCATATCCGTGGTCCGGAAGCGGTGTCGGTCCCGAGTGGGATGCTGAACTTATTCCAGGCAAGCAAACCTCGGAAATCTTTGCGCTGATTGTCTCACGCAACTTTTCATACGTTGCCAGCTGCTGCTTCTTCCCTTGCTTCATCGTCTCTTGCACTGTGGCTAGTATTAAGGTTGGCTCCTCTTGGACATTGCCTGCAATCGAAGCCTTGACAGGTGTGTACAGGCTCAGCAACCTGTAGATATGGGAAAAGCTCAGGATCGTCGGATGGTCTTCGTCACCTCCAAAGCTCCTGGTGATTCCGAAGAACCTCTGTAATGGTAGTAATAAAGCCGTACGTCAGTTCACCGTATGTATCTCTTTCAGAAGTCAAAGTACGCATGGCGTATGGAATGCATAAAGAGGATTTATAGAGTGCAAGTCTCAGGCGGGAATTGCACATCTCACATAGAGATATGACGACTGTTTAAAACCACGCTATGCTTCCTCATAACCGTTTTGTTTATTTTCCATGCAATGAAGTAAGTGCGCAGTTTTATGGAATTATGCTAATCTCACCTCCAAGGGGTCTTGATTAAGCTTGCCTGTGAGCACGTAGCGTGCACCTTTAGCAAGGAGGTCATTTGTTAGTTCCAAGATAGATGACAAAGTCACCCTTAGAGACTCCATTGTTACTTGAGATGCGAACATGGCTGTTCCTTTCTCAACGTGGTTTCTCTCTGTCAAGTCCAAGATAATCATGAAATCTTGGATGATCTAGAAAAGGGAAAAGTTTATGTTAGACATTACTTTTTTGTGCAAGCTAGCTCTTACATGCAAACGTCGACGCCTATAAAAAAGGGACCTTTGAAGAAAGGCATAAAGTTATTTTTAACCTGATTTTTTAATGAAACATGTGTGCCACTGAATGAAAATGGAAGCTGGTAATACTTGAAATCACGCTTGCGGCGTGTCGCCTTCTCATCGACGTTTATTTCAGTTATCTGGAAGGAGAAGTTCTAAGTTCCAAGACATTTATTCGTCGTCTTTCTTTCAATAATACCTTCCTTCAATTACAAAATAAATGTCTACTTAAACTAGGCTTTTGTTGGTGTAAATGTTTGTCGGCGTTTTGTATTTTATTTATATGCCCAGTGCCTCAGTTCTTGATTAACATTACCTATTGCGAATGTTCTTCAAAAGTAGCACATTTTATCGCCCTTGCCTTAATTTCCTTGGATGTGCTCCTTATCCCAAAACGAGGAAGCTTGATGTTCAGGGCATCAAAAAGGTCATTTATGATGCGGGTAAACGCGGCTGTCCCCTCGCAGTCTTCCAGGCCATCTTGCTTGAGTCTCCGGTACACATCAAGGCCGATAGCCGTACTTCGGCTGAGCAGCTAGGGGACAGAAAACGTATAGGGGCATTTTATTAATCGCAAAAAGACTTAAGGAGAACACTTCACAGTACCAGTTAAGTTTGTGTTTCACATGTGAAGAATTTGCCTAAATAATCAGGTAAGCTATAAGTTCTTTCAAAAGCAGCTTTTCGTAATCTTACCTGTACTGCGAGCTTCACACTCATTTTTCTCATGTTGTCAGGGCAGACGTGTTCAGCGGTAAGCTTCGGAACAATGCGGAGTTGCTCTTTGCCGTCTACTTCTTGCAAAACTCGGTAGTGGTCATAGTTTATGCGATGTTCACCAATCTATGAGCAAGAAGAAGAGAGGGAAAAAAAAAGTCCGTCAGTCGTATGTAGTGCTGCGAAGAAAATGTATTTTGATTGGCACCGCGACACTATTTATTGCGATATTGTACTGTACGTGGTACTTACCATGCCATATTTGTGTCGAAGAAGATGGTTTCTAATGCATTTGACAATGTGGGGTACATCGCAAAGGAAGTAGAGGCTTTGATTTGGCTCGCATGGGTGCTGAACTTTGTGGTTTGCTGTGTGAAGCTTTCCTGATATGCCAAAGTTGGACCACATTGCTTTGTTCGTGCTGGCGCCATCACTGATTACTGCGACGACTATGGCGTTGTGTTTGCGTAGCTGCACGATTGCATCAAGAACTATTTTGGCGAGCACGTGTCCGGGGGCTGCGTTTTTTGTTGCAAAACTTGCAATCGGTTGAACCCATGAGTGGAATAGAGGCACAAACATTGCAACCAATGCATGATCAGCAGTAGCTGCTGAAACTTCACCGTCTCCGTAATTTACGAACCCATCAATCTTGTATGTTTGACGGTTGAAAGCTACGGCTTGGCGTACCTTCATTTCATCTATTACTAGTGTGCCGTAACACTGGACTCCTTTCATAGTCTTCATGAAAGCCCCTATGCTGGAAAGGGAGAGCTTATTAAAGCCAAACTCACAAGGCATTCCTCTTATTATTTGTCGGAGCCTAGTCGAAGTTGGAAGAGGGAGGATTTTCATTCTTGACATCAAGCGGTACACACGTGGGCTTGAAATCTTCAAGAGAAGGCAACTCAGCAGCCACCCACAGTCATACCGCACACCTCTTGAAGATTTCGCTTTCATCGACTGCAGTGCTGTCCGAAATGCAAGTTGCTGCAGTGGTGGAAGTTCAGCTAAAACCTCGCTCAACAGTGCATTGCTTGGATCTGATGACAACTTTTTTTTCAAGCTTAGCAGGTCCCTCTTGTATTTCTCCCGCAGCACTGTTGCTCTTATAGTCTTCTTTCTTAAATTTCTCAACAGCGCAGATGGCAAAGGCACGTACTTGCTCTTTCTTGAACGTCGTTTCTGCCTGCACTGCAAGTTCTTTTTTGCTTTCCTGCACTGAACGCATAAGGCTTTCGCCGACAGCACTGCACATCGCTTGCTTCTCCATGTTCTCCCAGACCTTTCAGCCGTCTTAGAAGTTGATATTAAAGGACATAAACGAGAATCAAAACCATTGCAGATACCCAGGCTCTCAATGAGATGAAGAAAGGGCGCTGCGTCTTTCAAGGTGGTAAAATTGAGCTTGTCACTGTTAATAAAGGTGTAAGACGATTCCGGCACAAGTTTCCCTTTAGCGCTGACAACAACGGTCGAGTTTTTGTTTATAACGACAGCTCTTTCAATAAAAACTACGCCACCAATTTCTTGAAGTTTGTAAAAAACAACACGCTCATCCGTGTGTTGCACACACCATGCTCCATACACGGGCAAGTCTTCTATGCCACCAAACCAATGTTCACCTGTGGAGCTTTCTTTCATGATGACTTCCATGCTTTCAGCATTTGAGGCAGCCCTGTTTTCGTGTTCAAGCATTTCAGTGCACGTCTCACTTTCACTCTGAAGAACTGGGGTAATGTCATCTTCGGCCACTAGCACGCTTGCTGCATTTGTGCCAACATTTTCTACACAAAGCTTCAAATCAAGCTCAGCGCAATTAGCAAAATGCCGCGGTACCGCACCTTTCTTCAGTTCCCAGCGTCCTCGCGGAATCGAGACTGTTTCGCCATTCACAACATGCTGGAAGGAGGTGCAAATGTCCGCTTCATCAAAGTGACGATCACATATGTATGATCTTTGAGTAACTTCGAAGTTTGCACGGCCTGCCGCATTGTTCCACTCCCTCAGCACATTGGGGTCTTTCGGTGGCTTGAAAAAGTGTCGCTGCACGAAGGGCACTTCATTTGACGTTGCCGATGAATATCCACTTCGACAGCCTGGCACAGCACACCTCGGCATGCCGACCGTTCTCCCGAAGGGAGCAAAATTCAACCGCGAACAATTGCTTGCTCAGAGTCACCGTCCGCTTTCTCTCCAGAAAGCAGAACAGCGTAAACATTATCGTCTGCTCTGTCATGGTTGAAATTTAATGCATAAGGTCTGTTACGAAACAACGAGCCAGCCTTTTTTTTATATTTAGGTTACTTAACGTTACTTAATTTAGGTTACTTAACCATTATTACCAGCAGGGAAAAAATCGTCTGCAAGCGCAGGCCCTGCTAGCCGCGTCGCTGCTCCGTCTGCTCCGCGCGATGCCGGCTGCGCGGCGGAGAGGTCACGTGACGTGGTCGCAAAGCGATGCCAGCGACACCTGGAATGGGCGACGATTTGCGGCCGCCTCCTCGCGCGAGTTTTCCAACTGTCCTCATCCAGTAACGTTGCTCGCAGTGGACGACTCTGGAAGTTTCAAACATCTGGTGTTCTTTAACGTGCACAGTACACGGGGCCTCCACCATTTTGCCTTCATTGAAGTGAGACTGAATTTGCCGGGATGGAACCTAGGGCCCCTGGGTCAGTACAAGCACTGTAACTACTGATCCACCGTAGCTGACGTCACTAGATCGCTACGACGTTAACCATGAATTCATTATCAGCGCAGACAAGTGCAGATAATCCACAGAAGTGCAGACAATCCACAGAAAACTGAGGTGTCAAACAATTATAAGTAAACAGATGTAACAACTCTTTAATTAGGCAGACTGGAATGTTTCACTTCTCTGCACCACTAATAAGCAAAAAAAGTCACTTGTGATTTTACCACGCTTGCGTGACGTAACTCAACTCGCATTACCAGCGTCATTCAGGAGTGGAAACAGGGAGCCAGATGACTGCGGCAGTCGCTTTTTTTTTTTCTTTTTAAACACAACTGGTGTTAATGTAAAAAAAAAAGATGTTATAACAATTTTGGGCATTAACATGATGGAAAGCAGCGCAAATAAATAGGACATTTCCGTGTCACTCCGCGTTTCTTTTTTGCCTGCGTTACCTTCGATCATGTCACAGTGAACCATGTTACGACACACATGAAAATTTCCATCTCCTTAGGACACCTAGCGAAGGGAATTTATGGTCGCACACATTTTCAATGCCGGTCCCAGTTTCATATTCATCATCTTCATGAGGTTGTGTTCCTTGATGAGGAACAACGCGACGCCGTCAATCTTGTGGTGGCGGAACTTCTCAGTGATGTGTTCGCAGCCTGGGATCCCGGAAACGTAATCTGCCACGTCATCCACAGTCCACTTTTCCGGCGAGTTATCTCCATTATGCAGTGCATACGTGGTTTCCTGCAGACGTTGCCGGGGTGTGGTTAGCAGCGCAGGCGATGCCTGCGAAGCCACCGAATCCCGGGGAGACGTCGACAGGACGTTTGGTGGCGCGCCATAGACGAGCTCCGACTTGGAGGTGGCAGTGGTGCCTGGGACAGAGGAGGCGGTCTTGCTCGGAGTTGTCTGGAGTCCTCCGGTTTTCTTGCAGGCCAGGGACGGAGTCTTCCGTTTCGGTGTCATTTTCATGGTGAACGTCACAGCACCTGGAAGTGGCTCGATCATGGCCGGCGTCTCGACGAAGGACGAATCCAGGGGCTACGGAGGTTCGCGCTTAACGGTGACTGCTCCAGGCGTACCCAGGTCGGTCCACGGCATCGTTGATGGTGGTGCGGCCATGCTGCTGACGCGATAGCAAGGCTGCGCCCCCATGATACCAGTCGTCTTTGCCGTGGTTGTACTTGAGAAAGGTTGCAGAGACTCCTCGATGACGAAATCGTCGATGAAGTATGTCGTCACACCGGGCTTTGGCACTATCCCGGCGGGCAAGTGGCAAAGGAGTTCTGGTATGGTTAAGGCCCTGCCAGCGTCGGGTAACGGATCTTCCGGTCGGGCCTCGGGTCGCTGTTGACGTTGCCCGAAATACGGTGGTGTGCCTCTAGGAGTCATGCGGGAGCCCGCGGAAGCGGCTCGCCCACGTGTTCTCTGGCCCCTCATTGCCGACATTTCTGGTAAGAAGTGGTGTTGAGCTCTTTCGACGTAGGTGACTTACGGCGATTCGCATCGTCTTCCTCTATACAGTCGGCCCTATTGGCGTCTCAAGACTTTCCAGTTCACAGCGGTCACGTTTCACTTGGTGATGCTCACAGCGGGTGTTGCAGAACGTTCCTTCGAACGCCGAGTGATGATGATGATGATGATGATGATGAACCTTCAGCTTTGTTGGCACTCGCCCACAAAGGGGGATCGGCTAAGTGTGAAACAGAGCTAGTGCGTCGCGGGCAGATGTTTCCTAGCGCGTGCTAACTTCGTCATCGTTTAGGTAGAAGATAAGCTTCGAAAGTGACACGCTCAATCTAAAAGACAGTAATTTGGACGAATGTGTTTACATTTTATAACCCCGCCTTTTTGATGCGACTCTTCGCAAGCTTTTGTTAACAAAATAGTGGCAGTGGTGTCTGCGGTGTAGCGTCATTATCGTCGTCATTACTCATCATCATTTCTTAGCCACCGCACCGTGCCTCTCGCGCAGCTTCTGCATAGCTCATGCTGCGCGAGTACCGAGCGACTTCACGCGGCTAGCGTGTCGGACGCAGATATATTGTCACGATGGATCATAAGTACTGGGGGTTTATTAAACCACCGAATAGCTAGCGCTGGGACGATGCGTCAGTCGGGGCCTGCTCTCGAGTCGACAAGATGCACGCGATCTTCTTTCTTTCCTCCAGATGGTAGAGCTGCTCTTGCAGTAGACCCACTACGTGTGGGTGGCATTATCCCCCCTTTCGAAAAAAAAGTACCAAAAGAGGGAAAGAAATGTACATAGCACCACTCCGATGTTACAACATAGGCACGTGAAAAAAAATTGGAAATTCGGATGAAGTAAAAGCAGAAATTAACGAGCGTGCCAATATAGGAAAAATCAATGAACGAAGAAGCAAGTTCACAAAAAGAAATAAATAACACAAAGAACAGTGTATGGCAAGGAAAAAGTTACGAACAACGCGCAATAAATGGTTTCATGCGCAACACATGAACGACCTCCGGCCTCGGTCGTGTCCTGCTCCGTGCCTGCGATGTTGACTCCGGAACCACTTCGTAGTTCACGTCACTGACGCGGCGTAACACTTTATATGGGCCAATGTACCGGCTCAGAAACTTTTCACTAAGGCCACGGCGGCGGACGGGCATCCACACCCAAACTTGGTCTCCGGGGTTGTAAAACACTTCTCTGTGGCGGGTGTTATAGCGCCATGCGTCTGCCGGCTGTTGCTGGCCGATGTGTAGTCGCGCGAGCTGCCGGGCTTCCTCAGCACGCTCTGCGAATTCTTCGGGGTCAGTTGCCAACTCGTCTTCGTCTTGATACGGTAGCATAGAGTCCAGCATGGTCTGCATTTTGCGGCCGTAGAGAAGACGAAATGGCGTGAATCGCGTGGTCTCTTGCAGGGCGGTATTATACGCGAAGGTCACGTGAGGTAAGATCCGGTCCTATGTTTTGTGTTGTACGTCGATGTACATTGAGATCATGTCTGCGATGGTCTTATTCAGTCGCTCGGCAAGTCCGTTGGTTTGCGGGTGGTAGGCAGTTGTCTTTCGGTGTCTGGTGTTGCTCAGTTTGAAACCTTCATCCATAAGCTGCCCCGTGAATGCCGTCCCTCTGTCCGTTATTATACTGGAAGGAGCACCATGTCGTAACACGATGTGGCGCATGAAAAATTGTGCTACCTCAGTAGCCGTGGCTCGTGGGATCGCCTGCGTCTCAGTGTGGCGTGTCAAATAGTCGGTCGCGACGATCACCCATTTGTTGCTGTCCGCAGACAGGGGAAATGGCCCGAGAATGTCCATGCCGACTTGGTCGAATGGAATGCAAGGTGCTTCAATGGGCTGAAGCAAACCAGCTGGCTTAACAGATGGTTGCTTTCGGCGCTGACATTCCCGACAGCTCTTGACGTACTTCTTGACGCTTGCTGAAAGTCCTGGCCAATAGTACCTCTCGCTCGCTCTGGCAAGTGTCCGTGAGTAGCGCAGATGACCGGATGTGGGTTCGTCATGGCAAGCGAAGAGGACGTCGTCTCGCATGTCTCGAGGAACCACCAGGAGGTAGGCACGGTTGTTCGAACGTACGTTCTTCTTGTACACCTCACTGTCTCGAAGGCTGAATGATGGCTACGAGCGGAATAAATGACGTGGTATGATTGTGCCCTAGCCATCTAAATTATCGATGATCGGACGAATCTCTGCGTCATCTCGCTGCTGTTTGCTCAAGTCTGATGAGCTAATGGCGTCCAGGAAGCCTTCGTCTTCCTCTGCTTCCCGACTGACGACATGAAGAGGTGCGCGTGACAGTGTGTCAGCGTCTTCATGCTTACGGCCGGACTTATGAACGATGGTGACGTCAAATTCCTGCAGCCGCAAGCTCCAGCGTGCTAGCCGTCCTGAAGGGTCGTGCAGGCTTGCCAACCAACAGAGGGCGTGGTGGTCGGTCACAATCTTGAAGGGACGACCATGCATAAAGATACGGGCGAAACTTGGCGATTGCCCACACGACTGCGAGGCACTCTTTCTCCGTAGTGGAATAATTCGCCTCGGCACGGGATAGAAAGCGGCTGGCGTAGGCTATCACTCTTTCGATGTCCTCTTGACGCTGAACGAGCACTGCACCAAGCCCAACGTTACTAGCGTCAGTATGGACCTCCGTGTCAGCATCATCGTCGAAATGAGCGAGAACGGGCGCTGATTGCATGCGCTGTCGCAGTTCATCAAAAGCTGCTTGTTGCTCGTTTCCCAGACAAACGGCGTGTCGTCCCTTGTGAGACGAGTCAGAGGTTCTGCTATCTGTGAAAAGCCATGAATGAACCGGCGATAGTAGGCGCACAAACCAAGGAAGCACCGGACGGCTTTCTTATCGACAGGAGCTGGTAATTCGGCAACAGTGGCAAGCTTGTCTGGATCGGGCCGGACTCCTTCGGCGCTAACTACTTGTCCAAGAAATTTTAGTTCTTCATAGCCGAAGTGGCACTTCTGTGGCTTTAGTGTGAGGTCCGCCGATCGGATAGCCTCCAGCAAGCTGCGCAGGCGGTGAAGGTGCTGCTCGAACGTGGCAGAGAAGACCACCACATCATCAAGGTGGACAAGACAAATCTGCCACTTGAGCCCTGTGAGGACAGTGGCCATCATTCGCTGGAAAGTTGCCGGCGCTGAACACAAGTCGAAAGGGAGTACTCGAAATTGGTATAGGCCGTCTGGAGTCACGAAGGCTGTCTTCTCGCGGTCTCGCTGATCTGCCTCGATTTGCCAGTACCCGCTGTTGAGGTCAAGAGAAGTGAAATAATGAGCACGACGAAGTCTATCCAGCAAATCGTCGATACGCGGCAGCGGGTACACATCCTTTCTGGTCACGTTGTTAAGCTTTTGGTAGTCGACGCAGAAGCGTAGCGACCCGTCCTTTTTGACAAGCACGACTGGAGATGACTATGGGCTGTTGGATGGTTCGATAACGCCATCGTCATACATCTCCCGAACCTGCGTACGTATCGCTTCACGTTCATTAGCCGACACGCGGTAGGGGTGCTGGTGTATTGGGTGTACGTCCTCGTACGTGATGATCCTGTGTTGAGTGATTGACGTCTGGCGGATCTTTGAGCAACTTGCGAAGCAAGACCTGTACTCGTACAAGAGCGCTCGCAGCGCAGTCTGGTTATCGGTGGACAGATCAGGATTGATGTCAATGTTGCTCATTGACGTGTCTGCGTTATCCACTAGTTCTGACGTGAGGCAGTTGGTTACGTTTGTTACTTCCTGGTCAAACGCTATTGAAGTGCCACGGAAAAGGTGTCAATGGTCGTTGCTAAAGTTGGTAACGAGCAATTCAGATCGGCCATCACGAACGTGTATTACACTTCTCGCTACACAGATGCCTTGCTGCAGGAGGTATTCTAAATTTCTTTCGGCCACCACATCGCCATCGCTCAAACCACAGCATGTTACGTCGACTAGAACACGTGCTCGGGGAGAAAGCGTCACACTCTGTTCAGAAATACGGAGTACGTCGACACGCCTTCCGTCATCCTGCACGTTGATTGCTCGCTGGGCTGAGAACGCGACGCGGCGCTCTTGCAGATCAATGATAGCTCCATTTTTCTGTAGAAAGTCAACTCCCAGAATGACGTCATGGGAGCATTCACGTAGAACAAGGCAGCTCGTTACAAGTGTATACCCTTGAATCTGTACTCTAGTTGGGCAGGTGCCCAGTGGAGCAACGACATGGCCACCAGCTGTCCGAATCTGCGAGTTATGCCACGGCGTGATTACTTTCTTCAGCTGCGTTGTCAGTTTCCCGCTCAGTATGGAATAGTCTGCGCCGGTGTCCACTAACGCATTAACTACACAACCATCAATTGTCACTGCAATGGCCAGTGAAAGCCGGCTATCCCTTGCAGCAGCAGGTGATGTCGGACCAGTTTCTATACGGTTCTGCGTCAATAGGAGGTCTTCAGCACTTCGACGTTCAGCGACCCCGCCCTCAGAGGTCACTTCGGCTAGTTTTCCTGGCAGGGAATGGGAGATGGTGCGGTAGAATACCGCTGGGGCGTTGATGAAAATCGCCTCGGTGATGGCGAGCGCGACTGGCGCCCGGCAGACGGTGGTGCATGCTGCTGGGAGAGGTAGTTTTCGATGTCGCGTGGTCTCTGGCCCAACGGGGTGGCGGTGAGTACGCAGAGAAGCCGCGAAACCCAAGACGGCGATATGGGCACTGGCGGTACAAGGGATCAGCTTCTCCGCAGTGAAAGCATGGAGGCCAGTGGTCGGATGTGCGCCAGACATCAGACTTCCTAGGAGACGTGTGCCGATCGTCGATGTACTGGACCGGTTGCACCGAACGATGGGCGACAGAAGTGCCACGGACAAAGGGCAGAGGCGGTGGTGTGTACGTGCCTTCGTAGTATGGTATGTGCTGCGCTGACTCGACTGAAACGGCAGGGACAGGATGAACGAACAATGGGGGCGTTGCAGCAGGGCGTTTCAAGGCTTCCGGATAGGTTATCCGACGGCGGTATTCAGCAGGAGCTGACGCAGCTGTATCAGGAGACAAGGTGTCCCGGAGGGCCTGGTGCAGCTCATCCTTGATCACAGTTGCAATAGAGCTAACCGTAGGATGAGGTGTTACACCAGCCTTTTGCAACTCTTCACGTAGACACAGTATGCAGTGCGTGTGGAGAGGAAGAAGAAACTGCTGAACACTTGATAATGTTCTGTAAAGGGCTTCACCTTATAGTTCAGGATGATGGCGCAGAGTTTTTCAAAGCACTGGGGTTTAGACACAGTGAGGGCAAAATAGACTTTAAGCGGGTAGAATTAACTAGAAGGAAGTTGTCAGATTGGTGGCTAAAGTCAAGGCACGAGTGAAAATTAAACCCTTCACTGCAGAGTGCGAATCCTCAACCTCACTATTTAAGGGAAAAAAAAATCTATTTTTGGTTCATTGAGTTTGACGGCTTCGTGGCGCTAGCCGCCGCCCGATTTGAAGGGTACAGCCATATCCATCCATCCATCCATCCATCCATCCATCCATCCATCCATCCATCCATGTATATTGTGTATTGGACTTAGCAGGGTTTTCGTCCGGTGCTGTGTTATTTTCTTCACAGGCGGTGGCTTCTTTACAAGTACTTCGTCAATCGGTGCTTGTGCTGGGGTTTCTCTAAAATGCCTGAATTTGGTACGGCAAAAAAAAAGGACCCCGCGTTGGTGCATTGTGCCTGGATGAAAATTTCATGCCTCAGCTCAGCCGTAGCTCTTCTGTCTGGAGATAAAGGCTGCGTTACACGGGATATGACAAGAAGGACAACGAAAAACTTCCTTCTCATGCACTAGGAGAGCCGGTTGTTCTTGAATCGTACACTGATGAGCGGCGGATGCTCACTCTGTATAATGTGTGGCAAGCTGTGTTGCGAGAAATCTTGTACTTTGTTTTATGCGTGATGAGTGCAAGAAAGCCTGCCTTGTTTCCAGTGTTGGCGGTAAAGCGTTACAAGTAACACCATTGCTTGAATAGCACGTAAAATTTTGGTAATTTAGTAATCAACGTGCTCATTGTCTTCTAAAAATAAAGCTGTTGCTTGAATTCTCTGAGTTCTAGTGGTCAGCAAGTTGTGCCTGTCACGTAGCGCTGTTTATCAATACTGTTTGTTTTCAAAATAAAATTTGCTTCTGCTGCTTGCAGGGAGCGGTTAATTTTTAAATACCGGGGAATTCGAGGCTCACCTTGAACGCCTTCGCATATAAACATTTGAAATTTTTGCGGGGAGATGTGTACGTGCAATTATCTTTTTCCGCGAAGCTATACAATTTAGTGATTTCTTTTCTCGTACAACACCTGCGATTATGTCATATCCGCTATGATATGACCTAACCGCTACCCGATGCCCGTGATGAACCCGTCCACTGCATCGATGGCAGCCTGGTGTCCCTCGCGGATTTGACGACCACGTAGGGTGGGACCACTGGAGAAAAGCGCCACGTCATCGGCGAAGACAGCAGTACGCACCTCGTAGGCAATGCCTCACGGGATGTGGTCAATAAGGCGTGCGAGAGCTACGTTGAACAGAAAAGGGCTCAACACTGCCTTGCGGCACACCCGCTGACATCACCCGATGTCCGCTGAGTTCTCCGGCGACGCGCACACGAAAGCACCGGCATCTAAGGAAAGCATGGAAATAACGCAGCATAATCACGCACACACGCATCTCACGAAGGGCGTCGATGAAAGTGTTAAAAGCCATTTGGCATTCATCCGACCATACGTATGACGCTCCTAAAGAAAGGAGTTGGTGACGTGGCGTAGCAATGGGGCGAAGTCTCGTATAAAGCGCCGGAAGTATGACGCAAGGCCAAGAAAGCTTCGGAGCTCTTTGGCGCGTTGAGGCACCGGGAAGGGAAGAACGGCGGTAATCTTGCCGGGACCATGCCGGATTCCATCTTTGCTGACTAGATGTCCGAGTACTTTAATACTTTTGCTAGCAAAGTGGCACTTATTGGTGTTCAGCTGAAGGCCAGCAGCTGCGAGACACTTCAGAACTTCATCTAGGCGCTTCAAGTGCTGTTCGAATGTTGAAGAAAATAGGACGATGTCGTCAAGGTAACATAAGCATGTTTTCCACCTAAGGCCCCGCAATACAGTGTCTATCATTCGTTCAAATGTTGCTGGCGCATTGCAGAGGCCGAAAGGCATAGCAATAAATTCGTAAAGTCTGTCGGGTGTGGCAAAGACAGTTTTTCCTTGTCATCCTCGTGCATTGGAATTTACCAATAACCGGAGCGCAGGTCAAGGCTCGAAAAATATTCCGCTCCTTGTAAGGAATCTAAAGCATCATCATTGCGAGGCAAGGGATATACGCCTTTTCTGGTTACTTTTTTTAATGCGCGGTAGTCAACGCAGAATCGCACCGTACCGTCTTTTTTTTCGTACGAGAACGACAGGTGACGAATAGCTTGAGGAGGGGCGGATGATGTTTTGACTGAGCATATCAGCAACGTGCTTGTCGATGATCTCGCGTTCGCTGGAAGAAACACGGTATGGTCGACGACGGACAACAGAAGTTCCGTCGGTGTGTATGCGATCAGCCACCGCAGAAGTCTGGCTTAGAGCAGTGGAATGTACGTCGAAAGAAAATTTATGCTTAGACAACAACGCCAGTAGATCGTCTGCTTTCGGGGGAGTGAGATCCGTGCTGATGGCATTGACGAAAGCTGTAGTAGGTGGAGCATCTGTTGGTATTGAACGTGATTCCGCCAGACTGGTATCCGAAGCCACTACAGAGATAGGTTGTGTGTCCACGCTGGAACTACAACAGTGCCCTTGGTCAGCAGAATCGGCTCATTGGTGATATTTAGTACTGGGAGAAATGCGGTGCCGTTGGAGAAGTGGACAAGACTCGATGAAAGTGCAATCCCTCTGGATAGACAACGGGCTGATGGACTGACTAGGACGTCACCGTGGTCAATGGTGTCAGACATAACCGTAATAACGTGCTCGTGGTTAGGTGACACAAGGAAGTCATTGGCTGTTCGTAGCCGGTCACGTGATGATTTCGGGAAAATATCATCCGTCTCTCGCATATGTATGAGTCATTGTCGACAAGAGATAGAAGCAGCAGCATCAGGAAAAATGTTCCATCCTAAAATAAGCATAAAAGCACAAGAAGCCAGCATGGCAAACTAAATATGATGCCGGATCCCACCAATGAAAACTCTAACGGTGCAGGGTGCTGATGGCCGTATCTGCGAGTCATTTGCGCTAAGTAAGAGGGTGCCATTATAAGGTGTGGTAACCTTACGTAGACGAGTACACAAATAGGCATGAATAACAGAAAGAGCAGCCCCCCTGTCCACCAATGCCTGAATGGTACCCCTTCCGCATACACTAATGGCTAACATGTTGATCTTCTTCGCCCCACAGGTGTGTACATATACTCCACTGCATGCTAAAAAAAGCGACAATCGTTTCTTAGTCGTGCTCCCATGCCCACGTGAGCTGTGTATTACCTTGAAAGAATGCTTAGATGTGAGTTTGCTGTTGCTTTGTTCTGGCAACGTAGAAACTAACCCTGCCCCCCCCCCCCTACTCTTCGCAGTTCCAGCGCAGACATAGGTGAAGAACAAACTCCTGTACATAGTGCCGCCATACTTGAAATACTCAAAGGTATCAACGAACGAACAATTCATCTAACTGAGAGCCAAACCAATCTAACCACGGATGTTAAAGCAATAAAAGATAACCAGGAGACTATAAAAACTGGTCTCTCAGATATATTCACCCGCCTTGAAACCTTGGAGCATGAATCGAAAACCCTAAATGCGCTTCAGGAAGATATCGTGTCAATTAGGAGCTCCACCGCCCATCTGACGTCCCAACAAGAGATGTTACAGACGCGGTTGGATGACTTAGAGGATCGCTCCAGACGAAATAACGTCGTTATTCATGGTATATAAGATTCGAAAGAAACGTGGAACGATACGGAGGAGAAAGCACTTGCCGCGTTGCACTCCGCACTTGGCGTCGAAATACCCCCCTCAGACGTCGAAAGAGCTCACCGTATAGGGACGCTATCTGCATCCAAACCCCGCCCCATTATAATGAAATTTTGTTCCTTTAAAACCCGAGATAAGGTATTATCAGCGCGCGCTAAACTTAAAGAATCCGGTATTTCGGTATCCGAAGACTTTTCGCCTGCGACTCGTGAGGCACGAAAGAAACTGTCTGAATTCGCTAAGGGTCTACCTGGATCCCCGAAATTCAAATTGCGCTACACGAAACTGTATGTCAACCAACAATGCTACGTATATGACTCTTTAACCGATACTGTAACAGAAACGAGTAACTTTCCCCACCCTGAAACGCATCAACGCAAAGCATCGCAAAACAACGGCCTAGACGCTACGCAAACAGCAAACCTAGAGACACGATAGGAAAACGCGAGGGAATGTGGGCGATTGCCGCCCCCGTCACGCTTATCTGTACTTCTTGCGAACGTCAGGAGTGTGCTTAATAAACTTGACTCTTTTAACTCTATTGTAGACACGTGCAGACCTAATGTTATCGCGTTAACCGAAACTAGGCTGAATAATAACATTCGGAACACGGAAATTTTTTACGATGCGTCCCGCTACACAATTTACCGTTGTGACCGTACCCTTCGCCAAGGCGGTGGCGTTATGCTTGCTGTTTTGAATGCACACGATTCTTACCAGGTTGCTGTTGAAACCGATATTGAAATTATCTTATCGTGTGTTGAGGTGGCGCACCAGAAGTTCATTTTTGCGGCATGTTATCGCCCCCCTAACGCCCTGCCAACTTTTACTGCCTCCTTACACGATGTTCTTTATACCGTAGTAACTCGCCTGCCAAGCGCCCCGATTTTCTTATTAGGTGACTTTAATTTTCCTCAAATTATGTGGTCCTCCAAATCGCCCATGTTTAATTCAAGTTCCTCACAAGTTAGCGACTTTCTGAACCTTTGCTCAACCTTCACCCTTACCCAACTAGTTACCCAGCCGACGAGAATAACAGACAGCACAGCAACGGTACTAGACCTCGTACTTACCTCACGCCCCGACTCTGTCTCGTGCATGACATATTTACCCGGTTTATCTGATCATTTAATCCTTTCCTTCGACATCTCAGTACCAGCTCTAGAAACACGTAAGACAACTAAGCAAATTCGTGATTATAAGAAAGCAAATTTCGATGCCATTAACACTGAACTGTCCACTTTTCTTGACATTTTTCTAGACAATTTCGACAATCGTACAGTTGAAGCTAACTGGAACTTATTCCTGCGAAAAGTCGACGAGCTAACCAACAAATACATCCCGCTTCGCAAAATCTCTTCGCATGCCAGAGCTCCATGGTACAATGCCTACTTAAAACGTCTATCAAACCGCAAGAAGCGCCTTTACCGTAAAGCGAAACTGCTGCCCACGAACGCTCGGTGGGTTGCATACAAAGTAGCCAACAATTCCTATGTATCCGCTGTCAAAAATGCAAAATCCAACTTTTTCCAGAGCACCTTACCTAGCCTGCTTCTAAACAATCCTCCAAGCTTTTGGCGTGTAATTAATCCAAGCACGACTGAGTCAATTAAACTGCTGGACCATAATGACGAATCAATTCCCGACATTGAGTGTCCGGTTGTCCTGAACAGGTTTTTTGTAGCAATTTTGTGGTTTCTTCCAGTACATCTATTCCTTCCCCAAAGCTGCACGATTATCCACTCATGAATTCAATTATTATTGACACTCGGGGAATTTCTAAAATAATACAGTCACTTAAGCCCTCTTCAAGCCCAGGTGTCGATCTTATAACTTCTAAATTTCTTCAAGGTACGGCCTCGTATTCTTCAATTCTTCTTACCAAACTTTTTCAACAATCCATTGACAGCGGGTCCCTACCCATCCAGTGGAAAATCGGTAAGGTGGTCGCCGTTCACAAATCAGGTAGCAAAGAATCTCCTTTAAATTACCGCCCTATATCCCTTACGAGCATTCCTTGTAAAGTCTTGGAGCATGTCTTGTACACAAGCATCGTAACGTTTCTCGAATCCAATTCATTTTTCACGGATGCACAACATGGTTTTCGAAAGGGATTTTCATGTGAAACCCAATTACTGTCTTTTACACACCAGCTTCACCGCATTCTTGACCGTCGCTCCAAAGCGGACTGTATTTTTTTAGATTTTGCAAAAGCCTTTGAGAAAGTGTCCCATAATCTCCTGCTCCTGAAACTTAGCAAACTTAACCTTGATCGGGATGTGTTCAAATGGCTTGAACACTTTTTGTGTGGCCGTACACAGTTTGTTGCAGCCAACTCATATAATTCCCCAGAATGTTCTGTTAATTCGGGCGTACTCCAAGGCTCAGTCCTGGGCCCCCTCTTATTTTTAATTTACATCAATGACCTCACTGATTGCGTTTCATCAAACATACACCTGTTCGCTGACGATTGTGTGATATTTCGTGAAATTAACGACACAAGCGATGTTAGTATTATACAAAACGACCTTAACGCTATTTCAAACTGGTGCAGTCTTTGGCTAATGAACCTTAATATTAAAAAGTGTAAAGTTTTACGCGTATGTCGAACTTCAACCACTCCCGCCTCGTACCATCTTAATAATGTTCTACTCGATTGTGTTTCATCCTACCGGTACTTAGGTGTGCACATTACTTCTTGCCTGACCTGGTCCGTTCACATAAGCAACATTATTAACAATGCAAACCATATGTTAGGCTATCTTCGTCGCAATTTTTCTTCTTCACCTGCCTCTCTAAAACTACTGATGTATAAGAACTTGGTTAGAAGTAAATTAGAATATGCTGCTTCAGTTTGGGATCCCAGCATGGTTTATCTGATTAAAGCCCTCGAACTGGTCCAAAATAACTCTGCCCGGTTTATCCTACACGATTACGATCGAACAGCAAGCGTTACAGCTATGAAAAACTCGTTGCAGCTGACTTCCCTTTCTTCTCGTCGTAAGTTTTTTCGCCTGTGCCTTTTTCATAAAATCTTCCATAATAGCCCCCACCTTCGTGCTAATCTTTTTCTTTCACCGTCTTACGTGTCCTCTCGCATCGATCATGCGCACAAAGTTGGTATACCTATATGCCAAACAATTACGTGTTCAGAATCTTTTGTCCCACGCACCAGCAAAGACTGGAACCAGCTTCCTGAAGCGACTGCTGCGATTACTGATTATCAGCTGTTTCGCGCTGCACTAACAAACATTGTAAACTGAGGTTACTTATTACGTGTGCCTTTTTCGTTTTTTTTTATGTTCTTGCGTGTTCTGATGTGTTTTGTAGCTAGAATTGTATACTAGGATTATTTAAAATATGTACACCAGATCTCTTTTGTTCTACTTTTGTGTCCTAACTTTGTTATGAGCTAAAATTGATTATTCAGTAAACGTTGAATCCTGTACTCCCCTTTACTCACCTTCTTAATCAATTTTTTGTAAACCCACTTCCCTCTTCAATGCCTCTGGCCCTGAGGGTACAATAAATAAATAAATAAATAAATAAATAAATAAATAAATAAATAAATAAATAAATAAATAAATAAACAAAAAAACAAACAAGTTGGCTGGGCCCTCTGGAGGTCTTGGTGTTTGTTCGAGCGATGCAGCTTTCCCTCCAAAAACTGCACCAGTTAGTTTTCTGAGTGGTAGCAGCATTGAAGGACTCTGGTGGTAGTCAGAAGTAGGTGCAGCCGGTCTCTGAGGAGATGTTGAGCGTCGCCGAGGTGAAGGGGACCGGCGGCGTCCGGGATAGCAGGGGCGAGGTGCGGCGAGTGGAAAAGTCGAAGAGAAGAAACGTGTCGTAGGGCGTCGCTGGTACTGGTTCGGGGATGGCTCCGAATCCCTTTCGTAAACGTCGTATCCACGGCGTTCATCATGTTGGCGCTTGCGGCAAAATCGTGAAATATGGCCCCGAATGCCACAATAGTAACATACTGGGCGAGGCGATCGCCAGGGAGCGTAGTGTGCTGGAGCTGTCACAGGCGCTGGTACTGGTGCTGGGACACGCGAGTGTGGTGCAAATGCTGCTACGTTGGAGTGCGCAGAAACAGTATGCGCGTGCTGAATCAAGGCAGGTGGCATGGCAGCGACTTGCGCATACGTCGTGAGTGTCGTTGGTGGCGCCATAGTGTTCGATGGGAGAGCGCCAGCCATGGATGGGAGCTCCTCTTTGATGATGTCGCGCAGACCAGCAGATTGAGTGTGAGGCCGAGGGGCGGGTGCAAGTGACAACCCTTGCGCTCGAAGTTCCTCGTGAATCAGAGTGCGAATCAGCGCGCGCAAATTTGCATCCGAGGAAGGCCGGCTGTCACTGGCGTCTGGGTAGTCTGTGCGAAATCGAATGGCTTCGAGTTCACCAAGATGCTGACATGTGGGGATGACGTCCTCAACGGTGGTGGGGTTTTTAACAGACAGAGCGTTAAACGCGACATGGCTTATCCCTTTGATGATGTGGCGAACACGATCAGCTTCTGTCATCGCCGAGTTCACGCGGTGGCAAAGGGCAAGGACGTCTTCAATGTACGAAGTGTACGTCTCCCCGGGATGTTGGGCATGCCCATTGAGCTTTCGTTTCGACACTTCGGAATGGATGTTCGGTTTCCCAAAAATCCTACGGACTTGTTGAGCAAAAGTAGGCCAATCCGGGAAGCTTCTCTCGTTGTTAAAAACCACGTTTTCGCGACATCGGACAGATAGAAGGCGACGTGACGAAGTTTTCGAGCCTCAGCCTATTGGTTATAAACACTGGTCATGGCGTATTCCTTTAGCTATACCTCGACGTCGTCGCGTGGAAGACCAGAGAAGATGGGTGGGTCGCGCTGCCGGGCGTTGACGATCCACGCAGCAATGGTTTGTTGGACAGACATGCTGGATGTTCCGGGCAGCGGTTCTTGAGCCATCATAGCGGACGGGGGAAGCAGGTGGCGACCCGAACGAAGCTCCAGGGGAACGTGACGTCGGAGAAGACTTGGGGATCGAAGCTGCCTCCACCACTCTGTAAGACAGTAGCAGCGCTGGAGTCTCGACGGCGTTTATTAGGCCGAATCGCCTGATCAACGTTTCGAACGAAGACAACTTTTTTATGTTAATGACTATATACAGATGAAGAGGATGAAGGTCACACGTTGTGAATATTGTGCTTGCAATATATAAACAATATTCTGGCTACGCCCCCGAAACCTGTCATATGTCACCCTCGTTCTGTGGACATTGTTTGCCATTGAGGGAGTGTTCAGTATACATTGTAGGACCTTAGCAAAATTGGTGGGTCGCAGAAGAACAATTATGAAGGCAACTCCCCATGAAATAATCAACATTGTTTTGCTTGAACCATCTCTATCCTACGGTGTTTGAACCATAGGCGTGCATCATCAACGCAAGCCATGCCTTCTACTGCTGGACAGTAGGAAGAGTGTCCTTGAAGCAGCATGCATCTCCGAAAAGCGGCGCCGTACACGTCTCGATTATGCACAGCCGCCGGCATTAGTTATTTCTCAAGGAAATATTAGATAACATTAGCTCGACGTTTACTGCGAGCACCTACGCATGCGCCAAGCTTTGACATCTAAAAACCCCTCGACCTTCAGCTCACGTGCCATGCATGAGAGGACAGCGGGATTGATTGAGGGATTGATACGTGGGGTTTAACGTCCTAACACCAGCATATGATATACGCTTCTAAAAAACTCTTTATTGGTGACGTTTCGGTTGAAGACCGATCTTCATCAGACAAAATTTAGTTGGCTCCGGTGCACTTTTATGCCACCGTACAGCCGGGAGAGTGAGAGGGGAAAGGTGCACACATAAACCAGTGGCCAAACTAGCCTTGGTACGCTAATAAGTAGTCAAACAACCACGCGCGCGTGTGCCTACTTACACCTAGGCATAGCACGTGTATTTCGTGAAAATAAGCACAATTAAACGAGTGGCCAAACAACCCATAAAATGCTGATAGTTAGTTCATACTAATAAGTAGTCAAACGACCACGTGTGCGTGTACGTACTTCCACCTACCCATAGTACGTGAATTTTGTATAGAAAAGGAGAAAGTGCACACACAAGCGAGTGGCCAAACAACATAGAATTAAGCCAGGTTTTTTGGGTCCAGGTAGCTAAATGGTCCAGGTGCCTAAATTAAGCATAATCTAGTGATAGACTGTGAAGTTTCACTCCTCGGGCTCCCCCTCATCAGCTCCCCCCCCCCCCCCCCGTAGCTTGAAAAGAACGCCAAAGTAAATTCCTCGCGATCATTGTCATTATGGCATTCCACTGGTTTTCCGAACCCCCTCCTTAGTTGGTCTTGAAGCCTGGGGAGGAGGGCCACGTCGGAAAGATGTGGCGAATGCTTAAAAAAGAAGAAAAGAAAAACAAGGAAGGGTTACACGTGTCAAAGCTCCGCACAAACGGAGAAACGTGTAGGATAGGCACATACCAAGCAGCTACGATTTCCAGTCTGTGGCTCAAGAATGTTAAAAAAATGGAGGTTGTTTTTGAAAATCTTGAAAACAACCTCCATTATTTTTTACCATAAGTGCGACGCTATGCGAACATGCCGTATTGACGTGGTGCTGCAAAAATTAAACATGAAAGAGCGACAATTTAGTATTGTTTTACAGTAGTGACATATGTTGTGCCAAACAGTTATTGTCTCATTGAATGGAGTTAGCAAAAGAGAAAGGGTGATGAAGGTCCCGTTAGGAGTGGGGCACGTGTCCTACGTTTGGGCAAACCATGAACAAAAGAGGCAGCATAAGCCAAATAAAAAATTCAAATGAGTACCAAAAAACAAAAAGAAAAGAAAAATATTGAGAGAAAGAAGAGAGAGATAGAGTGGCCTACGCGACGCGCCGTTTAGTGTAGAAGCTTGGGCTAGTTGGTATGACATGACGACAGTTATAGCGTGAGAACAGAACGACGACAAAGCCGCCGCGGTGGTCTAGTGGCTAAGGTACTCGGCTGCTGACCCGCAGGGCGCGGGTTCGAATCCCGGCTGCGGCGGCTGCATTTCCGATGGAGGCGGAAATGTTGTAGGCCCGTGTACTCAGATTTGGGTGCACGTTAAAGAACCCCAGGTGGTTGAAATTTCCGGAGCCCTCCACTACAGCGTCTCTCATAATCATATGGTGGTTTTGGGACGTTAAACCCCACATATCAATCAATCAGAACGACGACAAAGAGACAAGGAGGACACGAAGGACACGAGCGCTGGATCCTCGTGTCCTTCGTGTCCTTTTTGTCTCTTTGTCGTCGTTCTGTTCTCGCGCTATAACTATCGGCACCATTGAAGGTCCTGGAACGACATTGTTGGTGAGCTTGGGTGGCAGGCAATTACTTGTAGCGAAAGAGGAGACTCCGTCAGAGAGAGTCCCCGATGCGGTCCCTTCTGTGGCCATTTAGGAAAAAAGGGAAACAAGTGTTTCGCCCTGACCACACTGAATCGTTCATAATGTGTGTGGGGGAGGGGCAGTAGATTTTGGGGCAAAGATGGTGAAAACACACAAGGCCGTTTGAAAAGTAGGCTAAATTTTGGACCAAAAAGCACATGTTGTTAATATGACAGCTTGCGTGTATGCACTAATTTTGTACCACTACCCGAAGCGCTTGTGATTGAAACCGGCTCGCACTGGTTGGGTTCTGCCACTTACAAATAATAAAGCAAACATAAGGAAATGGAATGACCGAAAATTGAAAGAAATGCGAAATGTGAAAATAGAACAAATATTAACAAGAGATAATGAAACCGGTGATATTGTGTGAGAGATATGTGCACAACCATGGCCCCTGCATGAAAGAGCACACGGGTACGGCCCGCCGCGTGCTCCAACACCGGCGTGACAGGTCTAGTTCTCGAACCACCGCTGCGGCGCCACATGGTCGGGGGGGGGGGGAGGGGGGGCATTTTCGCGAGTGCCTACGCAATCGCATGTGCGGCGCGCTTGCGGTATACTTATAATTGAGCGCGTGCATCTGTGTGCGACCCGCGGAATCGTTTAATATTTGTCTAGCCTGTGCCCACCAGGTAATACCGATCTTGCTTTTACATAGCTGCAGCCCTTGAAAATTTCCGCTATTTTCTTGCCCGAGATGCATGGAGCCTTGCACACTGATCAAACTTCGCGGAAGAATTGTGAGGTAATTTTACTCGAATCCTACAAGATCACAAATAACTAAGCTGGAAGAGCTCCACTTTTCCTAATGCATTGAAATTCAATATAGTAAATGTGAAAATGTCGCTTCAGAAAACATTGTTCAGATTTAATCATTTCGTTTAGAATAAGCAACCTCAGCAATTGCAGTTGACACTGTTAATTTTATCACAAAATAAGATAGACTGTTTACTTCCACCAAACACGTCTATAGTAATCATACAATACAGTATCGGATGCAACATCCACGATATATACTTAGCATGTGTGCGATCTCATAACAGTGGACTCGAACCTCTTTGAAATTTCTGCGACTGTAACTTCAGTGCTGACAATTGAGCGAGCAGTTATGAAGTGTATAATATGAAAACTATGAGGCGAAAAGAGCGATGAAAGGTTGGAAAATGCGAGCACAACTGTTTGCGTTCCTGCGCTTTTGAATGTTTTTGTCTACTTCAGTCAAGATATTCCTAATAATCATGCAACTTATTCAACCTTACATTCAACAGTGAACACATAATCGGAACAAATTGCGTGAAAATATTTTATTTATTCTCAAGTTCGGGCTGATCCTGGCATTTTTAAATTTTTTTTTACTTCTTCTCGCCTTTGCGTATTAAACCAGTTGAAAATTGCTTCACAGCTAGGTAGGCGATAATTTTCAGGAAAAATATCCCAGTGAGTGCATATTTGTGGCCGACACTCGCTCACACACACAAAAGGTGCCCCATTCCGCGGCCGACAAGCATATGTTTACGTTCACCCCTCCACAGCCGCTGGCTGCAAACGTTGTTGCATCCAGAAGTCTTGACAACACCTTCCCGTTTTCTATTATCTCTAGTTTTTTTTTTCTGATTGCCGGCTTATGTCTAGTGTTCTGCTAATGCCTGCATTCAGGACCTTGGCACCTTTGTCATTAGTTCCGGTTATTTCCGAACGCTGTCGCGCTGTGGTGCCATGCATCTCCCGCAAGGCCATATGGAACAGATGGTGGTATATATATATATATATATATATATATATATATATATATATATATATATATATATATATATATATATATATATAGAGAGAGAGAGAGAGAGAGAGAGAGAGAAGGGAAAGAAGTGTATACCAAAGGGCTCGTTTTTTTGTGTTTTGACATAATAATAATGAGATCTAACAGACAATAAAGCCAAAGAATGTATAGGGGAAGTCATTAGAACTTGTCGGAGGATCTTCGCAACTGTAGTTATCAGCGGCCTCACCTCCACAGGTCGCTTGCTTCAGTTTTCCGGGTGTGGCTTGTAGAACGGTGCCCAGCCCGTGCAGAAGAAGCACGTGGGCTAGGTGACCGGCAACGCCTGGGCGACGGCGATCTTGGCTGATGTTGGCGTGGAGTGAGTGGGCTCTGGCGCGTGGACAAGTACTCTTCGATCTGCGTTGGCCGTTAACCGTTTCGAGGGCATGGTGCGTACAACGGAAAGCCCCTTAATCCTGCCTGTCGGTAAGGGCAGAACCTATACAGGTGACCTGTTTCCCCGCAATGGAAACAAAAGGCCTGCGCTCATGGTCACGCCAGATGTCACTTTTCCGGGGCCTTTGATCCACGTAGCGAGCTACACCACGGGCTCGTGGCAGGTAGGTAGCCGTTGGTTCCAGTGGAGAAGGTGCGCTGCGTTCCGTCTGTGGGCAAGGAGAGGCCATCGCAACAGCTGCATTGGTGTGCGCCGCTGGTTGTCTGAGTGTTTCAGAGTACGTTGGGATGCGTTGGATTGACTGTGACGCACGCTCCAGCTCACGTATTATCTGCCTCAGTTCATCTCGTACTATGTCGACGACAGATAGCGTTGCTGTAATGTGAGGTGCTTGCAACTTGCTGAGCTCTTCCCTGATCACTGACCTGATGAGTTCTCATATATATATAGAAGGGAAAGAAGTGTATACCAAAGGGCTCGTTTTTTTGTGTTTTGACATAATAATAATGAGATCTAACAGACAATAAAGCCAAAGAAAGTATAGGGGAAGTCATTAGAACAAATGTAATGTAAATAATAGAAAGAAAAGTGTGTTAAAAAGTAACATACCGTGAGCAGGATT
Organism: Rhipicephalus microplus; assembly: GCF_013339725.1. Classification (NCBI taxonomy): domain Eukaryota; kingdom Metazoa; phylum Arthropoda; class Arachnida; order Ixodida; family Ixodidae; genus Rhipicephalus; species Rhipicephalus microplus. The sequence goes on along the minus strand of NC_051166.1, from coordinate 102,343,921 downwards.
CTAGCCTACGACCTTCGAATAACGCGGTCGATGCTCTAACCACTGAGCTATCGCGGCTGCTATTCCCACAGCCAACTTATTGGGTTTATATGTGAATTTAAACGTGGCAGTTTCAGTCAGCGCCATCTGTAGCCATGGCGGCGAGTGTAAAACACCCTTTTAAGAGCCTGTGTGGCGTCACGTAGCACGTAAACCTATTAGGAGCAGGCAGCTGTCCTATAGTCCCTCGTATACAACCTAACGGCGCCAAGTCTACCAGTACGAGACCCCCGTTAAAGAATAAGGGAAAGAAGAGTATACCTAAGGGCTCGATTTCCGTTTGTTGACACAATATTTCCGTGACATATTGCCTGCAATCAAACAACGCGCCCATCACCGCACGCACAGGGAGATACATGCGCGCCGTCTATAGTGTTGCGCAGAGACGATGATGATAGCACGGGAACCCAGCTGGCCCCGGCTGATGTGCGCCGCGCGCTTGGGACTCCTCTTAAAGAACTAGAAGAAGGAAGACATCTTTGGTGTTCTGCTGTAACGTTCTACGACCATAGTCCCTTTGAGTTGGGGGCACAGGTATGCCCTTTAATAAATACGTTTTATTACACCCCGAGTTCTTCAACATCGTTACATTTCTGGTGGACGTGCTGAGTAATGAATCAAAGCCCTACGAATGCAAGACAGCGTAGCCCCGACCACCAGCGAGTTGATTTTGGGAAGCTGACACCTGTGCATCAGAGGACCAGTCGCTGTCTTCGAGGTGATTCAACAGAATTCAGTCCACTCCACTTCACGCCAAGGGGAACTCAGTCATTGGGCGCCACCATCATGACAACTCATGTAACACCGGCCCAAGTGGTGATTAAATCAGCCTCACCAGCCACCAGTATTTCATAGCGACTCGTATGAAGACGTAGAAGGTTGGCTGAACCTCTTTGAGAGAGTGACAAGCTTGAACGGTTGGGACGAGAGAGAGAAGCTCCGCCACGTATACTTTGCTTTGGAGGACTTCGCAAAGACGTAGTATGAAAACCATGAAACCTCCTTGGTGACCTGGGATGAATTTCAGCGACAAGCTCTGGCGACTTTGCAAGCGCGGATCGCAAAGAAAAGGCGCAGGCTGCGCTTGAATCCAGAAACTAACTCACCAACGAAATTGTCGCAATGTATATCGAGGACATAAGACCCACCTGTTCAAGTGCGCAGATTCCCATATGACTGAAGATAAGAAGCTACACCACCTCATGCGTGGGGTGAAGCAAGAGCTATTCGCTGTTCTCGTCCGCAACCCACCACGAACAGTTGCGGAGTTTCATACGGAAGCGACAGCCATCGAGAAAACGCTAGAACAGCGGGCTCGACAGTACAATCGAGACATAAACTACGCACCTGCCAATGTCTTCTCTGGAGGCCAGCGAAGCGACATGGACGCCCTGCGAGAACTCATCAGGTTAGTGATCAGGGAAAAGCTTAGCAAGTTGCAAGCACCTCACATTACAGCAACGCTGTCTGTCGTCGACGTAGTACGAGATGAACTGAGGCAGATAATACGTGAGCTGGAGCGTGCGTCACAGTCAATCCAACGCATCCCAACGTACTCTGAAACACTCAGACAACCAGCGGCGCACACCAATGCAGCAGTTGCGATGGCCTCTCCTTGCCCACAGACGGAACGCAGCGCACCTCGTCCACTGGAACCGACGGCTACCTACCTGCCACGAGCCCGTGGTGTAGCTCGCTACGTGGATCAAAGGCCCCGGAAAAGTGACATCTGGCGTGACCATGAGCGCAGGCCTTTGTGTTTCCATTGCGGGGAAACAGGTCACCTGTATAGGTTCTGCCCCTACCGACAGGCAGGATTAAGGGGCTTTCCGTTGTACGCACCATGCCCTCGAAACGGTTAACGGCCAACGCAGATCGAAGAGTACTTGTCCACGCGCCAGAGCCCACTCACTCCACGCCAACGTCAGCCAAGATCGCCGTCACCCAGGCGTTACCGGTCACCTAGCCCACGTGCTTCTTCTGCGCGGTCTGGGCACCGTTCTACAAGCCACACCCGGAAAACTGAAGCAAGTGACCTGTGGAGGTGAGGCCGCTGATAACTACAGTTGCGAAGATCCTTCATTATGGTTTCAAGGTGACGATGCTATGTTTACAGAGGATAAGCGCAGCAGTGCGAAGATTACTTCAGATTTGCGGTTGAAAACAGACGGATACGAGCTAAATGCTTCAGTTGACGCCGGCGCTGATTATTAGGTAATGAGTCACAAATCGGCAAAGAAACTGGAAAAGGTTGTGACGAAATGGAGTGGGGCACAGACACGCACGGCAGGTGGCCACACTATTACGCCGCTTGGCAGATGAACCTCAAGGCTTTAAATAAGAGGCTTTACTTACGTTGCTGACTGCCGTACTGCCGGACTGTTCAAGCCCAGGCAGCACAGAAGGTTGGCCCAATATTGGGGATAGATCGGCATTGCCTGGCCCATGAACGGCCCAGTTTTCACAACGTACCGCCAAGATTGGCTGTGCCAGCCAAATAGAACGGCGACGTTGGACCAGCGTTCACAACGTACCCCCAATATTGGTTCTGCCAGCCGAATAGAACGGCTATGTTGGACCAGCATTAACAACATTCCGCCAATGATGGCTGTGCCAGTCTATTAGATTGGTTATATTGGGCCAGCTTTCAGAGCTTTCCGCCCATATAGGCTGTGCCGGCTGATTAGAACGGACACATCGGGCCAGGTTGTACAAGTAGCAGCCAATATGGGCGGAGCCATCCAATAAGACCGGCATTATTGGCCCGCCGTTTGACCGTTATTGCCGGCGTCAGCTGAAAAGTCAACATCACGATGTCATAATATTAGAATATGAGCCAATTTCTGCGGCTGCTGCTTTTTGGCGCTGTTCTGGCCCCAATTCACGCACCGATTTTTCAAGTTAGAGAGAGAGTAATATATGTGCCGGGCACAATATTAGAACTATCTTTTCGTCATTAAACCATGCCTCGCCACGGCGGTCTAGTGGCTAAAGTACTGGGCTGCTGACCCGCAGGTCGCGGTTTCGAATCACGGTTGCGGCGGCTGCATTTCCGATGGAGGCGGAAATGTTGTAGGCCCGTGTGCTCAGATTTGGGTGCACGTTAAAGAACCCCAGGTGGTCGAAATTTCCGGAGCCCTCCACTACGGCGTCTCTCATAATCATATGGTGGTATTGGGACGTTAAACCCCACATATCAATCAATCAATCAATAAACCATGCACAGTTGATTGAAATGCATAATCGTTGGTTGAAGTTGTGCAAGGTAGACTTTTTAAGTGATAAAAAATTACCGATCAAGTTTCTCTGTCAGACGTGACGTACGATGCGGTGCTATCCGTACGTATGACGAAGCTGCTGCGGATACCGCTGTCTTACGCGTGCATGTAGACATCGAATATCTGACGCAAATCTTATCGTATCATGTGTCGGGCTAGCTATCTACGCGACCTATTCGAATCTGTTTTGCGTTCACAGCACAGTACGTGTTAACGGCACTTGCTGCTGCTTGACGTGTGGGAAGAGCGGGGGTCGTCAGTTGCGTTATGGTGACTGAATCATACAACATATGCAGTTGCCGTGATCTAACACACAGACGCGCGTGTGCACGCACGCACGCGCTATATTCATGCAACGACCACACGAATTCCCAACAACATCGCAGCGAACGGTTGGTAAGGTGTTGCGGAGTGTGTGGGCGTCGTAGCCAGCTCGTTGCGAACGTGAATTTCGGCGTGGAACGCTTCTTTTTTATGTACTTTTTTTACGTGTGCCCAAAACGGTAGGCTGCGCGATACGAGCAGTACGACACACACAAAAAAAAGAAGAAACGTGAATGCATAGGGCAAATCGTTAATAACAAAAAAAAAAAACACGCACGCTCACGCCACTGCAGTGGCGTGAGCGTGCGTGTTTTTTTGTTATTAACGAAGCACATGTGCTTCCATGAAACATGACAGCCAAGAATGATGAAGTATTCATTTACATACAAATTACTATGAGTTGCTGAAACTCACGCAAAAGACCATAATTTTCTTCCTTGGATATTGATCGAGTGCCTTGGAATTATGCTATGTGAATTTGACACATCAACAGTGCATTATGATTCCCACCATAAGGGGCCAGAATCTTGACAAGTAATAGAAGTACTCTTCCCACCTGATGTGCACCTAACGTAAAGAGGCCTTGTTTCTCAAGTTAGCAATATATATATATGGAGCACATCACCACTGGAAAAATATACCAGGTGTAACCAGAAAAAGGCGCACCTGCAGTTTTAAAGTTTAAAAGAAGCAATGACATGCCAACCATCCAAAATAGAATGCCCGAGAAAGGAGCATCAATCAGTATTACAGCAGCTAAAAGCCTGCTAACAGCTGAAGGTAGTCATGCTGCTCTTCCATTCAAGTATAGTGTACACTGAGAAAAGATACTGAAGATACACCATCAGCAAATGACAAAACCAATACAGACAGAGTTTTCTCTTATAATACAAAAAGTCTTTAGCTGAGGAGGCAAATAAGTCATTGGCACACAATAAGTGCACAAAAAAAAAAGCTGTCGCACGAGGCTCTCAGTGCTTAGACAACACAGGCAAAAATACAGTAGACTGAAGAAGAGAAAGCCCATAGCAAAAGTTACCATACTCCTGAGTTCTTGCTTTGCGTGCAAATGAAGCTAGCGTGAAGATGAACACTAGATTAAAGCACCACAATCAATATCTGGAAGTCAATGCTTTAGGAATAATACAAAGTACTGAAGAAGCATGCAAAGAGCATTCCTGTGAAGGCAAATATAAAAAAAAGACTTAAAGCTCTGTGGCCCTGAACAAGACAACACCACAACCAATCGAAGAGCCGTTCGGACACACCAGCAGTTCTGGCCAACACTAAAAAGTCACAAAAACATACCTTTAATGCCTTTTTTGCAAGAGAACTTCAAAAGAAATGTGCATACACCAATGCCAGAAGTATCGATAGACGCTATTACTCCTATTCAGCTCTTCATTGAAACACTGACAGAAGATACTTGTACCTGAATGCTTAATTACTTTGGTACAACTCAAGAGCGCCGACGCCAAGTGGCAAAAAATTATGATGGAAGACTACAATGTGATCAAATGCACACGTCAACCACCAACCAAGGTCCTATGCTAGAGTGAATAGTCGCAAAAAATCTTGAACGCCTAATGTCACTGGCTCATACTCAGCGTTCTCAATCAAAATCTTGACCTCCCACACAGCATATTATTTCAACAACCTGCCACCTCTCACCATGTCATGAAACAAGCTCGAGTATACACAAACCCTCCTCACCGTTATGTAGTTAGATAGCTCCACTAGTGCTTCACTCTCGGAACACATAGACCAGGGCCGTAACTAGACGGGTAGTGAGGAGGTTCTGAGCCCCTGAAGTATTTTCGGGCTCTGACTTTTCATCAACAATAGCATAATCTGGGCAAGTTGGTTCATCGTGGTTGTGTTCTAGTAACAGTGAGAGAAGTTCAGGAAAAGACAAAAAGGACAGGAAAGAGCGCTGACTGCCAACTAAATTTTATTGAAGGTACTACGCCCACTTTTATACAGAGTACAAGAACAGTGCTCATGCACAACGACACATGTGAGACCATGATAATATAATCTTAACTGAGAAAAGAATACTCTCTCTCCGAATGGATGAGTGAAGGTATACTGATGCACTGATTTATGGCCTTCCTGACAAGAAAAAGCTTTCACAGTCTCTCTTTCATTTCTTGTTCTTGCTTTTTTCAAAAACAGTGTTTTATGAAACATAGAACTGCACTTACATTCTTTACAGTGTATGGCCATGCGACTAGCATAGCCATTCTTAACATTTTAAGCATGCTGTCTTGCTCAAACATTGGGGCACTGCCCAGTTTGTCTTATGTTTACGTTTCCACATGTCAATAGTATCTCATACACAACATTATATTGGCATTCAGTATACCTATTCTCGTGACGAATGGTGAAATAATGGCTATTCCTGTTGCTTTTTAGTACACACACTTTTGAAAACTTGCAAGGGATGGCAAATAACAAGATAAAATCATATCGGCTCGCTATTTTCTTTATATTGTGAAACACCTTATGTACGTACGGTATAGCATGCAAAGATCTTTGGTCATTCTGTTTTTATTTTGGTCCTGTTTTGTTTAACTTGACTTTCTGCAGGAGGGTTTAGCACACGGGTGTGGTGGTGCTGTTGGGATATCCAGCATCCTTTAGTCTTTTAATCTGGTTTTTAAGGCTTACCTCATCCTTGTGCTCACATGACTTCTGAAGGGTGGCCTCAATGCACGTGGTAGCAATTCCTCTGTGTAAATTGTGTAAATGTGTAATTATGTGTTATGATGTACTAAAAAAGATGTCCCAAGAATCAGAATAAGTGACAGTAGTCAAAGTTTTTGTCACTGCCTTTATACAAATACCAGTTTATTTGTTGCCTCCTGCAGTATTTTAGGGCCTCTTATATAGATAGGATGTTTTCTCACTTTTATTACATTTTTGTATTGATGATGCCATATGCTCAGGAGGTAGAATGTCGTTATGTTCTTTCTGATAACTTCTAGCTTCTGAGCAAAGATAATGTTTCAGAAAAATGAAAAAAGGCTAGCATAATATTAAGACATGGGAAGAAAGCAGAGTTTATCAAAAAATCAATGCATTAGTTGGGAATGAGAAAAAAAGATGGATGACAGGTCAGTAATGTCAATTAATTTATATTAGGACACATGAAATGTAGCAGAGGGTGGCAGGTGATTAGTTCAAATGAGATCGAGAAATTATCAGCCATAATATGAAATTGGCTCATACAGGACAGGGAACATTGATTGGGCTTCCTCCCTGCAGTGGACATAATATAGGCTTAACGCTAACAATGAGCAAAGCCTGTGAAATTAATGCTCCATGAAATGAGCAGTACTGCACAGATTGCTGTGCTAGACTTCCCATTTTGCATGTTTTTACCAGCTTATCCTGCTCGCTGTGCAGACACAAAGCTTCACCAGAAAAACAATGTTATACTTGGTGAGGATAATGCCAGTGAATGCAGTGTTTTATCTACACCTTTCCTTGCTTAAGTCCTCCTCCAAACTATACGATTTTTCTTGGAAATGTTCTGCTTACAGCACACCAACCGATCAAGTGAAACAACTTTATTGGAGTCCTGCAGGACGCGCCCTAGTATGCAATCACCATTCCACTTCACGTTACAACATACTGGTGGTAAAAATATTCTCTGGCAGAGTACAGAAGTGCATGCACTGAGCTAGCTTGTGCAACGCGGTCTATTCCAGAAAGCTGAACCTATGTTTGGTACAGAATTTTGTAACCACACGATGCTTGTACAGATTAAATGTGGCCACACATAGCAACTTCTGAGCTTTTTTTATGAAATGATCTCGCAGTATCTGAAAACATTTGTTTTTTTGTTTACTTCATAGTTCTCAGTGAAATATTTCTCTTGTTCCTCTCATTGAATAATGGCATTTGGTGCGGCTAAGGTGTTCCTAATGCCTCACTATGAGATCAGAAAAACGATTCTCCTTGAAATTGCTTCACAAGCATTTTCTAAGATATTGAATGACACTGCTTCCACATGTACAAACATTTGCTAGTTTTATTGAGGGTTGATGATAAAGGGAATCAGTTGGTGCATCCAAGCCGTACAGAGATTGACTGGCCCTGAAAAGGGCGGTTTAGTTATATATCTTGCAGCTTGTTCCAGGTAGACAGGGCTTCATTCTGTAGAAATGGTAACTCATCACACTGGTTCCCCAGCATGAAGAACATAACTTGATGCTAACACTGACTCAGATGTTCTGAAATGTCATAGAGGGTACATGAAGGCTGGGTACATGAAGGTTGCAGTTATACTAACTGTACAGTCAGCATGCTTGTGTGATATGTGCATAGCTGCATCAAAGTCACGTGTGAGAATTGCGTGAACAGCTGAAAATCTCAATGGCAGCATAGCTTAAGAAGTCTGTCATCCCTTTTTTGCCAGTTTCCAATATCATCCTTCTCTTTTCATGCATCCTCTTTCAATATATCTGGGGTTTTAGTTCCCAAAACCACGATATCATAATGAGAAGCAAATTTTGAACATCTGGTGTTCTTTACCATCTTCACTTGTTTGCAGCGCAACACCAGAAACACAGGACAGGGAAGGAGCAAAAGAGAAAGAAAAGATGGCGCCGACTCCGAAAAGACGGCACTGACATCCTGACACGCACATGTCGTGATGTAAGCTGCCCAAAGAGTGGCCTCCCATGAGAATAGTGAAGAATTGGGAATAGGATCTACCAGTAAGGGCTTTGTGTGCAATTCACAAACAGTGAAAAAGATCCACCAGGGGTGAACCACATGTACATGGTGCACTCCGGTTGAGAGAGAGCAGAGTAGAACAGATGTGCCAGACAGGAGATTATAAATGGTTTTGTCTGGAGCTGGTGCCAGACCGAGCTCTGATTAAGCGTAAGAGAGTATTGAGCGCCAGGCCAATCTGATCCCATTCCTGTGATGGGGTGCAATGTGATGACAGGTGCGAATTCCATTTTCTTTTTTTTCCATGGGTTTAGGGAAATAATTTTTCAGGGATCAGATGGAAATACCTCCGACATACATACTAACATGCTTATTCTTGGGCGTGTCATGCCTAGCCACCAGATGGGGAGAAAAAGGAATGTTTCCCAAAATGTGCGATAAAGTGTTTGGTGCTACGCCTTGACGGAAGTATTGATAGGTGCTTTGGAAATCGGTACGCCATTTCTGTAATCGTTAAATATGCAACTGCATGTGCCACTGCTAGGGATAGCGTGACACTCCCAGCCATTTCGGGGTAAGCCGTTTTAATCTACATGAAGATGTTAATGAGCCCGTTCTCCATCACAGCAGTAGCTTTGGCCATTCCTTCAACTAGGCCTACTGCAGCGCCAACTAAACGTCTGCATGAATTTAGCACTAGTACCGTACATAATAATCAGCATGTGCCTTGGGTTCACTTCGATGGTGTTTTGAATTCATCTTGCGTGACAATGGTTTAAGTTGCACGCGTGCCTTAACCATTACTGCAATAGGAGACCATGATTTATCGTCACGCATGGTGTTGCTTAGCTCGGTCCTCAGTGTTCGAAGCAGGTTCCGCCTTGTGAGTGCCTGAGAGAGGCACAAGAGTTGATTTCTGCTCTGTGTTTCTATAATTCCCTAGCCTGTATTATACAGGAAGCGGATAGTGCTGGTGTGCGTCAGCTGCCTCGGTGCGCTCTCAGCCGCCTGCCTGGTAAGACTGATAGCTCATTCTATCAGCGCCTTGTCGTACTCCCTCCTCACACTGCGACATGTCCTCCACTTGGAGGACATGATGACGGAACAAGATCATACGAAGCCCAAAACCGCAATGTTTGCAAGCCACAACCCGAGCAAACAATTCAACGGTGAGGCCAGAAAATCTACCTGACTAGGCCTGGAGCAACAAGCCAGAGGCCAGAGAGCATATTCTTGGCTGGATAGATGGATGGATGTGGCTGTACCCTTTAGATCGGGCGGCGGCTAACGCCACATAGCCGTAATGCTTAGTGAACTAACCACTAGATTTATTTTCCCCCTTTAAATAGTAAAGTTGGATGGGTACTTTGAAGTGAAGGGTTTAATTTTCAATCGTGTCTTTACTTTAGCCACCAATGAGATAACCTCCTTCTAGTTAAGTCTACCCGCTTAAAGTCTATTTTGCCCTCCCTGTCCCTAAACACCAGTGCTTTGAAAAACTCTGCGCCATCATCTTGAACTATAAGGTGAAGCCCTTTACAGAGCATTGTCAAGTGTTCGGCAGTTTTTTCTTTCTCTTCACACGCACTGCATACTGTGTCTACCCCTTCGTATTTGGCCCGATATGTCTTGGTTCGCAATACTCCCGTCCTGGCCTCAAACAGTAGAGAACTACCCTGAGTATTATCATAGATCCTTTCTTTGGCAATTTCCTGCTTAAAAGTTCGATAGATCTCTAGTGCAGACTTCTTAATCATGCCAATTCTCCCATGTCAGTCTCCGTTTCCTGCAGTTCCTTTTTAACCGATAGTTCTTTCTGGTTTGGCCACCTGCTGTTTTCTAAGTATTTACCAGTCAATTTCCTGGTTCGCTTCCTCCATTTTGTTTTGACATTCTTCATGTACAAGCAGCTGAAAACCTTCATAGCCCAACGCTCCTCCCCCATTTCTCTCAATCGCTTCTCAAATTTTATCTTGCTGCTAGCTTCCCTGCCTTCAAATGATGTCCATCCCATATCACCTTGTACTCCCTGATTTGGTGTATTCTCGTGAGCTCCTAAAGCCAGCCTACCGATTCCACGTTGCTTAATTTTCTAATCTTGCTTGAACTTCTGATCTCATGCACAAGACTGCATGCCGAACGTCAGCCCAGGAACCATGACCCCTTTCCATATTCCTCTCACAACATCACACCTACTGTAATTCCACAGTACCCTATTTTTCATCACTGCTGCATTCCTGTTATCTTTAGTCGTCACGCATATTTCGTGTTCCCTCAGGTACTCGGTCCCATTGCATATCCATACGCCCAGTTATTTGTATTTATCTGTTATCTCTAGCGTGACTTCCTGTATTCTAAGCTCACTACCTTTGTTATCATTGAAAATCATGACTACTGATTTTTCCTAACTGAATCTAAAATCTAACCTATCTCCCTCATTACCGCAGATGTCCATCAACCTCTGCAAATCTTCCTTGTTGTCGGCCATTAGCACTATATCATCTGCGTAGATTAATGCTGGTAGTGCCTGATCAATGAGTTTTCCTTGTTGACTAAAGAGAGGTTGAAGCCAAGTTTACTTGCCTCTAATTTGGCCTCTAATCCTGTAGGTACATCATGAACAAGAAGGGTGACAGTGGGCACGCTGCCTAAGGTCCACGTTTCACCACTGTGGGCTTGGATACCTGTTTTTCCCACTTTTTAAATACCTTGTTAGTTTTATAGATTTCCTTTAAACGATTAGTGACTCCATCTTTTACAACCAGTGTGTCTAGTATTCCCCCAAGTCCTCTTGAACCAAGCTATCGTACGCTCCCTTGAATTTCTGCAGGCCGGTAGGAAACTTCACAGCGCAGCGCCTGATCTTGTGAAACGGCGCAGCCATGCAGGCAGGGCATTCAATTCCCTCCTTATTTTTGTATACTACTGTCCTTCTGTACATCGTAGAACACATAACAGTAATGATAGCAAACAGATCATTGATTCGGGTAGGCTTGGTGTTTTTATTTAAAATGGAAACAACGAGGGAAGCTGCTGAAGCTCGTGCCTGTATACAGCTGCTTTATATGGAGATGAAACTTTAACGAAAAAAAAAACGTAATGATAAACAGTAGGCTCATAACAAACAACATTT